>CP136057.1:199815916-200230916 GCA_032464435.1 Aegilops umbellulata | reverse complement strand
AAGCGAGTCCATCAACTCCAATGGCATCACTGAGTATAGAACCATGACCTAAAAGGCACCTTACTCGTGGTCTGAAAAGTCTGCAACATGAAACGTTGCAGCACGAAAATGGGTCAGCACATGGAATATGCTGGCAATGTAACACATAGAGAGTAATGAAAGAATAGGCTATACAACATGCATATATGGCTGGTGGAAAGCTCTATGGTTACATTTTTGCGTAAAGCCAATTTTTCCCTACTGCAAAGGAATAAATTTTTTTAACTATCATGGTGGTTGTTAAACACTGAGAATGGTTGACAGCATCCTCAATCCTAATTAAAAACAATCATCATTAAAACCAACAATATTAATTTAGTAGTAACATGATGAGATTCACATGATATCCAAGCACTAGATACTCAAAACGTCTATAACCGGGGACACGGCTAACCATGATTAGTTTGTACACTCTGCAGAGGTTTGCGCACTTTTCCCCACAAGACTCGATCGCCTCCGTTGGATTTCTCGCACTACATGGTGTTTGAGAAACGGATGACCGAGACACAGTCTTTCAGAAGCGCTAGCACCTTACGATGGATAGACCGGTACACCTACTTTCCCCTACATCTACTAGTCTACCCTGTAAGAGTTCGCATGACTTAATCAACTATGACAGAGCCCATAATGGCTTGTGGCTGCACACGGAAGTTTCTAGTATGAATAATCTCATGATCCCTTTGAGCCTGGGTGGCGGTCCATAAGAAAAACAACAGGCAATCCTGGAATACCCAGGTACCTCAATCCACCCAGATGTTTGTTTAAGTTGCCACCTTAGATAAACCATTAATTTACAAACTCACATCTGTCATGGATATCAATCACCCAATCCACGTCTACTAGCATAGCATGGCATAATAAGCATACATAGAAGTAACTCCCAAAGGTTGATAATAAATCAGGTAATAGGTACTACCTCAACTACTTCCCATCCCACAATTTAATTAGATTCTAATCATGTAGTGTTTGAGGATTGATCTAATGCAATAAAATTGGGTAGTAAAAGAGGTATGATCAAAGTGTTACTTGCCTTGCTCATGATCCGCGAAACCTAGAGATTCAAAGTAATAGGCGGCACACTCCGGGTATTCTATCGCAGACAAAAAAATAGCATACAATAAGTACTCATCTAATGCATAGGTAAAACTCAAATAAGGGAATCTAACCAGAAAGTTCAACTTAAGAACTCCGGTTTGCAAAAAGAATCAAACCGAACGAAGCAACGAAAATCAAACGGCGAAAGAAAACAACTTCGTTATACTAATCTAGACCTAAGTCAAATTTTACAGAAGCAAAAACTTATTTAAGTTGGTTAAACTGATAAAGGGTTTCAAGACGAAACTCCAGGCGCTTGAATCGCCTGATTTTGATAAACGAGCTAAAAGTTATACTAAAACGAAAATCGGATCAGAAATCACGATCAGAAAATAACCGCGGAAAATCCTAGAAAAAGAAAAATGACGAACGGATTAACAAACGAACGTTCGCTAATTAAACTAAACCGAAAATAAAACCGATCTAAATAAAAAACCGAAACTAAAAAAACCGAAAATAAAAACGACAAAAACCATCGTTTTTTTTAAATCGGTAAGGAAATCGAGGCGGCGGCGAACCTCGGCCGGCGTGCGGGCGGCGGCTGCGGCGGGCGGCGGCGGGCGGCAGCGGCTAGGGTTAGGGTTAGGGTTTTCGAGCGCGGGTGGGCTGGCGGCGACGCTTATGGGCTGGGGCGGCTCGGGGCGCGGGTATTTAAAGGCTGCCCCCGGGCGGTGTCCCGCTCGGGTATGGTCCGAAGTCGGTTCGTTTTTTTAAATAAATTACGCTCAGAAAAAAGTAAAAAGAAATAATAAACGGACTCCAAAAATCCCGAAATAAATTTTCCCGGGCTTCTAAAATCAAGCCCGGCAAAGTGAACATTCATTTGGGGCCTAAATGCAATTTTGAAAAACGCATATTTTTCCTAAATTCAAATAAAAATAACGATAAACTCCAAAATAAATCTTGTTTGATTTTTTTATTAAATCCTCAATATTTCTTTATTTTGGGAAAGTCATTTTATTACCTCTCTCATATTTTTGTAATATAAATAATTGACGACAAAATAAATAAAATCAAATGATCCTATTCTCAAAATTTGAGAAATCTCAAATATGTAAATAACGAAATCCCCAACTCTCTCCGTGGGTCCTTGAGTTGCTTAGGATTTTCTAGGATCAAAACCAAAAGCAAATAAAATACGATATGCATGATGATCTAATGTATAACATTGCATATTGAAAATTTGGGATGTTACAGTGATAGCCAATGTAAAGTTCGATGCAACGACGAGCCTCCCCCTTGTGTCGTGACTGAACCTGTAGTCTTTCTAGTGTGTAATGGAAGGATGGTGCATTGTTCTATATGTTATTGTCCATATATCAGTCCGTAGGTGAACTCATGGAAGGTTGGTAGAGGGTGGCAGAGTATACTTCAAGCATAAAATCATCCAGAACTCAATTTTACAAGCCAGATATTGTCTCCGAAATGTTGTCGAACCACGCGAATGGGTTGCGAGCGCATACAACTTTTGGTTGTGATAGTTTTGGCGGGTCATGGAGATCCAATGGAGGCTTTGTGGCAAAATTGTTGTCGGTTCATGGATACAACATCGCTGGACAGACCGTGAATACAACTTTCAAGGTAAGATGATCGCACCGACGAGCCATCCTGCACAACTCGGAATGACATATAATTTTTTGGGTGCATAAATGGAGTGAGGATGAACTGTTATGTACTTTATGCTCCAACAATAATGCATTCGCTGGTGAAAACGTGAGGGTGGTAGCGAGATGGGTGATTGACCATGTAAAGTTCGATGCAACAACGAGCCTCCCCCTTGTGTCGTGACTGAACCTCTAGTCTTTCTCGTGTGTAATGGAAGGATGGTGCATTGTTGTATATGTTATTGTCCATATATTAGTCCGTAGGTGAACTCACGGAAGGTTGGTAGAGGGTGGCAGAGTATACTTCAAGCATAAAATCGTCCGGAACTCAATTTTACAACCAGATATTGTCTCCGAAATGTTGTCGAACCCCGCGAGTGGGTTGCGGGCACATACAACTTTTGGTTGTGATTGTTTTTGTGGGTCATGGAGATCCAATGGAGTTTTTGTGGCAAAATTGTTGCTGGTTTGTGGATACCACATCGCGGGACAGACCATGAATACAACTTTCAAGGTAAGTTGATCGCACTTACGAGCCATCTTGCACAACTCGGAATGACCTATAATTTTTCGGGTGCATAAATGGAGTGAGGATGAACTGTTATTTACGTTATGATCCAAGGATAATGCATCCGCTGGTGAGAACGTGAGGGTGGTAGCAAGATGGGTGATAGACCATGTAAAGCATCAATTCTTGGGTTTCGATGCAACGACGAGCCTCCCCCTTGTGTCGTGACTGAACCTGTAGTCTTTCTAGTGTGTAGTGGAAGGATGGTGCATTGATATATATGTTATTTTCCATATATCAGTCCGTAGGTGAACTCATGAAAGGGTGGTAGAGGGTGGCAGAGTATACTTCAAGCATAAAATCGTCCGGAACTCAATTTTACAAGCCGGATCTTGTCTCCGAAATGTGGTCGAACCCCACGAGTGGGTTGCGGGCGCATACAACTTTTGGTTGTGATTGTTTTGGCGGGTCATGGAGATAAAATGGAGTTTTCATGGCAAAATTGTTGTCGGTTTATGGATACAACATCCCGGGACGTACCGTGAATACTACTTTCAAGGTAAGTTGATCGCACCGACGAGCCACCTTGCACAACTCTGAATGACCTGTAATTTTTCGGGTGCATAAATGGAGTGAGGATGAATTGTTATGTACTTTATGATTCAAGAATAATGCATCCGCTGGTGAAAACGTGAGGGTGGTAGCGAGATGGATGATTGACCATGTAAAGCATCAATTCTTGGGTTTCGATGCAACGAAGAGCCTCCTCCTTGTGTCGTGACTGCACCTGTAGTCTTTCTAGTGTGTAATGGAAGGATGGCGCATTGTTCTATATGTTATTGTCCATATATCAGTCCGTAGGTGAACTCACGGAAGGTTGGTAGAGGTTGGCAGAGTATACTTCAAGCATAAAATCATCCGGAACTCAATTTTACAAGCCAGATAATGTCTCCGAAATGTTGTCGAACCACGCGTGTGGGTCGCGGGCGCATACAACTTTTGGTTGTGATAGTTTTGGCGGGTCATGGAGATCCAATGGAGTTTTTGTGGCAAAATTGTTGTCGGTTCATGGATACAACATCGCAGGACAGACCGTGAATACAACTTTCAAGGTAAGATGATCGCACTGACGAGCCATCCTGCACAACTCGGAATGACCTATAATTTTTCGGGTGCATAAATGGAGTGAGGATGAACTGTTATGTACTTTATGCTCCAAGAATAATGCATTCGCTGGTGAAAACGTGAGGGTGGTAGCGAGATGGGTGATTGACCACGTAAAGCATCAATTCTTGGGTTTCGATGCGAAGAAGAGCCTCCTCCTTGTGTCGTGACTGAACCTATAGTCTTCGTAGTGTGTAAGGGAAGGATGGTGCATTGTTGTATATGTTATTGTCCATATAATAGCCTGTAGGTGAGCTCACGGAAGGGTGGTAGATGGTGGCAGAGTATACCTCAAGCACAAAATCGTCTCGAACTAAATTTTCCAAGCCGGATCTTGCCTCCGAAATGTTGTCGAAGCACGAAGCTGGTTATGGGCGCATAAAACTTTTGGTTGTGATAGTATTGGTGGGTCATGGAGCTCCAATGGAGTTTTTGTGGCAAAATTGTTGCCGTTTTATGGATACAACGTCGTGGGACAGACCGTGAATACAACTTTCAAGGTAAGATGATCGCACCGACGAGCCATCTTGCACAACTCGGAATGACCTATAATTTTTCGGGTGCATAAACGGAGTGAGGATGAACTGTTATGTACTTTATGATCAAGGAATAATGCATCCGCTGGTGAAAATTTGAGGGTGGTAACGAGATGGGTGATAGACCATGTAAAGCATCAATTCTTGGGATTCGATGCAACGACGAACCTCCCCCTTGTGTCATGACTGAACCTGTAGTCTTTCTAGTGTGTAATGGAAGGATGGTGCATTGTTCTATATGTTATTGTCCATATATCAGTCCGTAGGTGAACTCACGGAAGGTTGGTAGAGGGTGGCAGATTATACTTCAAGCATAAAATCGTCCGGAACTCAATTTTACAAGCCGGATCTTGTCTCCGAAATGTTGTCGAACCCCGCGAGTGGGTTGCGGGCGCATACAGCTTTTGGTTGTGATTGTTTTGGCGGGTCATTTAGATCCAATGGAGTTTTTGTGGCAAAATAGTTGCTCGTTTATGGATACAACATCGCGGGACAGACCATGAATACAACTTTCATGGTAAGTTGCGAGCCATCTTGCACAACTCGGAATGACCTATAATTTTTCGGGTGCATAAATGGAGTGAGGATGAACTGTTATGTACTTTATGATCCAAGAATAATGCATCCGCTGGTGAAAATGTGAGTGTGGTAGCGAGATGGGTGATAGACCATGTAAAGCATCAATTCTTGGGTTTCGATGCAACGACGAGCCTCTCCCTTGTGTCGTGACTGAACCTGTAGTCTTTCTAGTGTGTAATGGAAGGATGGTGCATTGTTCTATATGTTTTTGTCCATATATCAGTCCGTAGGTGAACTCATGGAATGGTGGTAGAGGGTGGCAGAGTATACCTCAAGTACAAAATCGTCTCGAAATCAATTTTCCAAGCTGGATCTTGCCTCCGAAATGTTGTCGAAGCACGAGAGCTGGTTACGGGCGCATAAAACTTTTGGTTGTGATAGTATTGGTGGGTCATGGAGCTCCAATGGAGTTTTTGTGGCAAATTGTTGCCATTTTATGGATACAACATCGCGGGACAGACCGTTAATACAACTTTCAAGGTAAGAAGATCGCACCAATGAGCCATCTTGCACAACTCGAAATGACCTATAATTTTTCGGGTGCATAAACAGAGTGAGGATGAACTATTATGTACTTTATGATCCAAGAATATTGCATCCGCTGGTGAAAATGTGAGGGTGCTAACGAGATGGGTGATAGACCATGTAAAGTTCGATGCAACGACGAGCCTCCCCCTTGTGTCGTGACTTAACCTGTAGTCTTTCTCGTGTGTAATGGAAGGATGGTGCATTGTTGTATATGTTAATGTCCATATATCAGTCCGTAGGTGAACTCAGGGAAGGTTGGTACAGGGTGGCAGAGTATACTTCAAGCATAAAATCGTCCAGTACTGAATTTTACAAGCCAGATATTGTCTCCGAAATGTTGTCGAACCCCGCGAGTGGGTTGCGGGCACATACAACTTTTGTGGATACAACATCGAGGGACAGACCATGAATAGAACTTTCAAGGTACGTTGATCGCACTTACGAGCCATCTTGCAAAACTCGGAATGACCTATAATTTTTCGGGTGCATAAATGGAGTGAGGATGAACTATTATTTACGTTATGATCCAAGGATAATGCATCCGCTGGTGAGAATGTGAGGGTGGTAGCGAGATGGGTGATAGACCATGTAAAGCATCAATTCTTGGGTTTCGATGCAACGACGAGCCTCCCCCTTGTGTCGTGATTGAACCTGTAGTCTTTCTAGTGTGTAATGGAAGGATGGTGCATTGATCTATATGTTATTTTCCATATATCAGTCCGTAGGTGAACTCACGAAAGGGTGGTAGAGGGTGGCAGAGTATACTTCAAGCATAAAATCGTCCGGAACTCAATTTTACAAGCCGGATCTTGTCTCCGAAATGTTGTCGAACCCCGCGAGTGGGTTGCGGGCGCATACAACTTTTGGTGGTGATTGTTTTGGCGGGTCATGGAGATCCAATGGAGTTTTCATGGCAAAATTGTTGTTGGTTTATGGATACAACATCCCGAGACGTATCGTGAATACTACTTTCAAGGTAAGTTGATCGCACCGACGAGCCACCTTGCACAACTCGGAATGACCTATAATTTTTCGGGTGCATAAATGGAGTGAGGATGAACTGTTATGTACTTTATGCTTCAAGAATAATGCATCCGCTGGTGAAAACGTGAGGGTGGTAGCGAGATGGATGATTGACCATGTAAAGCATCAATTCTTGGGTTTCGATGCAACGAAGAGCCTCCTCCTTGTATCGTGACTGAACCTGTAGTCTTTCTAGTGTGTAATGGAAGGATGGTGCATTGTTCTATATGTTATTGTCCATATATCAGTCCGTAGGTGAATTCACGGAAGGTTGGTAGAGGTTGGCAGAGTATACTTCAAGCATAAAATCATCCGGAACTCAATTTTACAAGCCAGATAATGTCTCCGAAATGTTGTCGAACCACGCGAGTGGGTTGAGGGCGCATACAACTTTTTGTTGTGATAGTATTGGTGGGTCATGGAGCTCCAATGGAGTTTTTGTGGCAAAATTGTTGCCATTTTATGGATACAACATCGCGGGACGGACCGTTAATACAACTTTCAACGTAAGATGATCGCACCAAGGAGCCATCTTGCACAACTCGAAATGACCTATAATTTTTCGGGTGCATAAACGGAGTGAGGATGAACTGTTATGTGCATCCGCTGGTGAAAATGTGAGGGTGCTAACGAGATGGGTGATAGACCATGTAAAGTTCGATGCAACGACGAGCCTCCCCCTTGTGTCGTGACTGAACCTATAGTCTTTCTCGTGTGTAATGGAAGGATGGTGCATTGTTGTACATGTTATTGTCCATATATCAGTCCGTAGGTGAACTCACAGAAGGTTGGTAGAGGGTGGCAGAGTATACTTCAAGCATAAAATCGTCCGGAACTGAATTTTACAAGCCAGATATTGTCTCCGAAATGTTGTCGAACCCCGCGAGTGGGTTGCGGGCACATACAACTTTTGGTTGTGATTGTTTTTGTGGGTCATGGAGATCCAATGGAGTTTTTGTGGCAAAATTGTTGCTGGTTTGTGGATACAACATCGCGGGACAGACCATGAATACAACTTTCAACGTAAGTTGATCGCACTTACGAGCCATCTTGCACAACTCGGAATGACCTATAATTTTTCGGGTGCATAAATGGAGTGAGGATGAACTGTTATTTACGTTATGATCCAAGGATAATGCATCCGTTGGTGAGAATGTGAGGGTGGTAGCGAGATGGGTGATAGACCATGTAAAGCATCAATTCTTGGGTTTCGATGCAACGACGAGCCTCCCCCTTGTGTCGTGACTGAACCTGTAGTCTTTCTAGTGTGTAATTGAAGGATGGTGCATTGATCTATATGTTATTTTCCATATATCAGTCCGTAGGTGAACTCACGTAAGGGTGGTAGAGGGTGGCAGAGTATACTTCAAGCATAAAATCGTCCGGAACTCAATTTTACAAGCTGGATCTTGTCTCCGAAATGTTGTCGAACCCCGCGAGTGTGTTGCGGGCGCATACAACTTTTGGTTGTGATTGTTTTGGCGGGTCATGGAGATCCAATGGAGTTTTCATGGCAAAATTGTTGTCGGTTTATGGATACAACATCCCGAGACGTACCGTGAATACTACTTTCAAGGTAAGTTGATCGCACCAACGAGCCACCTTGCACAACTCGGAATGACCTATAATTTTTCGGGTGCATAAATGGAGTGAGGATGAACTGATATGTATTTTATGCTCCAAGAATAATGCATCCGCTGGTGAAAACGTGAGTGTGGTAGCGAGATGGGTGATTGACCATGTAAAGCATCAATTCTTGGGTTTCGATGCAACGAAGAGCCTCCTCCTTGTATCGCGACTGAACCTGTAGTCTTTCTAGTGTGTAATGGAAGGATGGTGCATTGTTCTATATGTTATTGTCCATATATCAGTCCGTAGGTGAACTCACGGAAGGTTGGTAGAGGTTGGCAGAGTATACTTCAAGCATAAAATCATCCGGAACTCAATTTTACAAGCCAGATAATGTCTCCGAAATGTTGTTGAACCACGCGAGTGGGTTGCGGGCACATACAACTTTTGGTTGTGATAGTTTTGGCGGGTCATGGAGATCCAATGGAGTTTTTGTGGAAAAATTGTTCCCGTTTTATGGATACAACATCGCGGGACAGACTGTCGGTGTACTAAAGTAGGGGTACCTTAGTACCCCAGACTTGTGCACGGGCAGTTGTAGCACCCTGCGGCAAGGCCCGCCCAGGAAGCGCCAAGAGAAGACCAAGCATTCAAGACAAGGCCCCCGGCAAGAGGAGCTTGCCGGGCCAAGAAGACAAGGCCCCCGGCAAGAGGAGCTTGCCGGGCCAAGAAGACAAGACCCCGGCAAGAGGAGCTTGCCGGGACGACTGAGCCCATGAAATGCCATCCAAGAACAAAGTATACGAGACAGAAGATCGAGACCCCGACAAGAGGAGCTTGTCGGGAAGGCCGAACCCAGGCACCACAAGAGAAGCCCGCCACGGCGCGCTATGCGCCCCGGCAAGGCCTGATAGCCGGCAAGCTATCAGGCACAGGAAGACGACCCCCGCGGCAAGCCACTTGCCGCGGCAAATCGCCACCTCAGGACTGCGCTCCAGCTCGCCCGCCCACGTGTCGCTCCAGGGCTTCCCCCAAGGGCACGTGGCGGGGCACCGCGCAGCCTGGGGCATGCGGTGGCATGCAGCCACCAGCGTGGCAAGCAGTGGCGCACCTAACGGTCCGCCTCGGTGCTGTCCGGGCGACCGTGACGGGCATTTAATGCCCTTGTCCCCTACCGTCAGAAGTAGGTATGATAACACTGTGCCGCACTGTAGCGCCACCGCTCCCGCACTATTACAACTTCCACCCCTTTTACACTTTTACCCCTTTCTCTTACGTTGACACCTGTCGGTGACCCCTTTGCGCTATAAAAGGAGGCCCGTGTGCAACGTAGAGGGGGTTCCGAGGTTCGGAGATTTGGGATCCAGACAGCCATACGCTCGGTGCAGCTAGCTCTCCAAGCTCCCGAGCTCCCCAGTTCAATACAACCAAGCAGGAGTAGGGTTTTACGCGTCCATCGCGGCCCGAACCTGGGTAAACCGCCCGTGTGCTCGCCTCGATCTGCTCTCTGTGCTCCCTCCGCCCCCCTCACCAGACAACGAAAGGGGCTCCGGCCCCATAGGTGCTCGCGGGGGACGCGGTCCGCCCCGACATCTTTGGCGCGCCAGGTAGGGGGAGCGTCGAGGTCGTGCGGATCTGATTCAGGCGAACACTGGTAAGTTCAGGTATGAACAGGTACCTTTCCGCCCCGCTCCGCGGGGCGGAGGCATTCCTCCCTACGGAATCGTGCACGGCCCTCCTCGAGTACCCACTCACGCAGAGTTCGGGCAAGAAGCAGCTGCTCCTTGAGGAGGACCGCCTTCCGGCCGCTGAGCGAACCGCTCGCTTCCAGCGAATCCTGCGCCGCTCCTGTAGCCGCAGCGGTTAGCGCCGGAAGCCGCGAAAAAGGCGACCTCGTTCTTCGGCGCGCTTCGTCCGCCAAGATCCAAACGAGTCGACGCCAACCGTGGGAGGAGTTTCGCCAGCGCGGTTGCCGGAACCCGTTCCGTCAACCAACCTCCCTGCCCAAGTCTTGCCGCAGTTGCATGTGATCCTTGGCGCAGGGGCGGGCGCAGACCCCGCGCATCAGTGAAAGCTCCTATGCTTTGCGATTTTTGCCTTTTACATGCTCCTCTTCGTATTTGCATGTATTATTTGGCATCCTGCGTAACATGCATGTCCAGTAAGCATCAGCACGCCGAAAGGCCATGTGCTTGCTTCCCTCTTTATTTTCCTTGCCTCTTAGACAGAGGGAGCGTTCCTCGCGCACAAAGTTTGCCGGGGGAAGGAAATGGGAGAGGAACCAAGTGCTGGAACCGAGTGCTGTCCGAGAAAAAGAAGCCTCGTCGAGGAACGAGCGTTATGCATAAGCTAAGTTATTAGAATTTGAGCAGCTCAGATTCTTAATTTTCGGTTGTCTTCCTTGAACAGTAACACTTTGTATGGAAAACCTGTGCGCGGAGGAACCTACCCGCGGCTAGCCGCACCCTCACCTTGTTTCGAGTACGCTCAACGATTTAAGTGAGCTGCGATGAGCGTCGCGCCCTTGTTTCGTTTCCGAGCTCACTCAACAAGCTGAGCGCGATTGCGACTGGCTGCGGCGAGGTTGCTTTCCGGTGAGGCCTTGGCCGGCAGGCTGCTATAAGCCCAAGGGCTCCTTGCCGGAAAGTTCCCCGGGAGCGTAGGGTGAAAAGCATACAAAGTAAAGGGCCAGGACAAGGGAGATAACAATGCACTGATTGGTTCCGATAAGGTAAAAACCTTACGTAACTTATCACAGTGACTAATGAGCTCATAACGCCGTGTGCAGCGACAAAAAGAGATAAGATAAAGGAGGCCTAGTCTACGCGGTCGCCCTCAATCCTGGAAATCTTGCCCACTCTGGCGATGATGTCGGCGACCTGCTCCTTCAGCGCCTCCATGTCAGCGTCGGCCGGCAGGCTGCGAAGAACGTTGATGAGGTTTATACCGGGATTGCGGTATACAATCTTCGTCAGCACACGCTCCAAGGTTCCCGCGCAGGCCCGGCGCGTCTCCTCGGCCAGTTGCGCGGGGATCTTCTTCCGAAGATCCGCAAGAGCCGGCGCGACCCCTCGGAAGAAGAGGCTGAGCTTGGCGCTGTGAGGGAGGTCCGGGTCCGGAGAGTAGATGAGGTGTTCCAACTTCAACGCCAGCAACTCCTGGTCGATGTTGGATGCAGAAGACACCAGGTCCTCGGTCCACACCGCGACGGTCCGACGGAAGTCCACGGCCGCGGTGTTGGCGCTCTCCGCCAAGCTTCGCTCCTTGCGGAGCCCCTCCTCCAGCGCGGAGACTTTCAGCTCCAGGGCCTCGATGGAGTCTTTGGCGGCCTTCAGCTCGTCGCCCTGCTTGGAGAGACGCGCCTGGAGTTTGGAGTTGGCGTGGGCGTCCTTCTCCCGCTCCGCATTGAGCGCGGCGACCCTCTCCGCGCTCGCCTTCAACGACTCCTCTAGCTGCGCGACCTTGGCGGCAAGCTCCTCCCTGGCGGTCTCCGCGGCAGCCGCGGCGGCTTTCGCCTTTTCCAGCTCCTCGCCAAGGGCCCGCTCCCGAGCGGCAAGTTCCTCCTCGTGGGAGTTGAGATTGGCCTGCAGCTGGGCAAGTGCTCCCTCTCGCCGGGACAGCTCCTCCCCGGCGAGCCGCTGCTGCTCTTCGGCGTCGGCCTTCTGCAGCACCCACTCCTGGTACTCCCCGGCGAGCCTCTCGCGCTCCTCCGCCATGCCGCGGAGGGCAGCTTGGTTGGCGGCGCGGAGCTCCGTCGCACGCTTCTCCATCTCGATGGCGGCCTCCGCAGCGAGGGCCTCCCGGGAAGTGAGCTTCGCCTGCCGGGCCCGGTAAAGGGCCAGGAGCCGGCGAAGCAGCTTCTCCTCCTCGGGCTCTTCGGCCCCGCCGGGCGCCTCGACAATCTTCAGGCCCGCGGAGGCGAGGACCTCCCCATCAAGGGCCTCGCCCTCCGCGGGGGCCCGCGCAGAAGAGCCCCATGGCACCTGGATGAAGATGCCATTGGGGGCTTCAAGGTAATGACCCGCCCGCTCCTTTTCGGCGGAGGGGTCGGCGGCCGGCGCAGCACCTGATGCTCCTGCTGCCTCCGAGTCGGCAGTGCGACCGCCGTCCCCCTCCCCGGCCGTTGCGGCCGCCGCTGGGGCGGTCTCCTGCGCGGATGGCTCGGCAGCTCCCGCCGCGTCCTCAGCGGCAGGGGCGTCGCCGCTGCCGCCGCGCGCGCCCTCCTCCTCCTCGATGTTGATGACCTCCGTCTCCATCTGCTCGGGGGGAGGGGAATCTAGAAGAAGGAGAATAGTGAGCAAAAGAAATTCAAGCAAACATCCAAAAGAAAAAGACGAACCCAAGATGACTAAGTCACAGAGCTTACCTTGGCGGACGTCATCAGCGGTGGGTTCCCTCGCCGGGGAGCTCTGCCTTGGCGGGGTCACCGCCCTCGCCGGGCTACCCGCCCCTGGCGGGGTACTCGCCCTCGGCGGAGTGCCCGCCCTTGGCGGGGTGCTCTCCTTTACCGGAGAGCTCGGCCTTGGCGGGGACGGCGGGGCCCGCGGCTCCACGGGGGCGGTTTCTGGACGCTCCTGCGGCTGCGGCTCCACCTCTGCGCGAGACAGTATTATCAAGATACCAGCGCAGGGACGATCCCTCAAGCACGCCCGATGAGCGAAAATACGGAACCCAGACTTACGCTGGGGGCTGCGCTGGGGGCTACGCTGGGGGCTGCCCCTCGGAGCAGCGCCCGGATCCGGCAGGCTGGGCTCCGACACGCCCCTAGTTGCCGCGGTGGGCGAGTCGCCCACAACCTCAACCACGGGCGCCTTGGCTTTCTTCGCCGCTCGCTCCGCCAAGGTCCTGAAGTTAAGATAAGGAACAAGATCAGAGCCTGCGACAATCAAGGCAAAGTTTATGAAGATGCAAGACCTCAAAGCTCTTACTCCCGTTCGTCCTCGTCGTCCTCGTCGCTCAAGGCAGAGAAATCAAACTCCACCTGACGCGCGGTCACGCGGGGAGCGGGAGGCGAGGTCTCCCTCGGGCGCTTGGCGGTCCCGACGGTTGCCGGGGCCCGGGGAGCGGGCGGAGCCGCCGCTCCACCCTCCAAAGGCTCCTTTCCGTGCGGCGCTGCCTTACGGGGCGCCCCTGACGTAGCTGACGCGCCGGGCGCCCTCGTCGCAATCTGGCTCCCCCGGGAGGCTCGTGCCGCTTGGCGGGGTGGTTGTTGCCGGGAGGCCGGCGCCTTTGCCCCCATCGCCGTCCTGCGGAGACGCTTCGCTGGAGAACGCCGGGGGCTTACACGGGACGAGGAGGTCTCCGACGCTGAGGGAAGGTCATCGGCGTAGAGCTCCAAGGATCCGTCGGAGTCGTCGTCACCACCGCCCTCCTCCTCCACCCCGGCAAGCCCGCTGGACCCAGCGTCCTGCGCTGTGGCCCCTTGTCCTCCGGCGGTGGTGGCCCTCGCCGCGGCCTCGATCAAGATCCCCTGGATCCCGGAGTGCCTCAGAGAGGGAACCCCGGCGAGCTCGTCGGGGGGCAGCTTCAGCAGTCTGCAGATCTCCGCCACCTCCGCTTGGCGGGACGCCTCCGCGGCCTCCGCCTCCTCGGGCGAGAAGCCGAACTCCCCGGCCGCTGCGGCTGCGGTGGCCTCTTCAGCCCAAGAAGCTATGCATGCTGCCTCTCGCGCGGTGGTGTTCCGCGTCAGCCCCTGGGCCTCGTCCTTCTTCTTCGCCACCTCCGCCAGGTTGTCGAAGAAGTTCAAGATGACGTCTGGCTTGGGCGGAATCCACGTGCGGTCAACGCCGTGCGAGTCGCACGCGGGCATCACGGCGCGAAGGGAATCCCGGGCCGAGCTGTTGCAAAGAGGCACAACTCCCCGGGGCTCCCTGAACCACTCTGGGTGGGCCGGGTCATGCTTGAATAGCTCCCGGACCATCCCCTTCAGCTCCACCGACGTGAAGTTGAAGTTGAGCCCGGGGCGCAGCCTCATTATGTCCGCCGCGTTGCTATACTCCCAGGCTGGCCTCTTCCTATCTTGAAGAGGGGCGATGCGGCGGCGGAGGAAGTCTGCGCCCACCTCTCCGACGGACAGCCTCGCTGACCGAAGACGGAGAATCCTGATGAGGGCGGCGTTGAGCTTGCAGTCGTCCGAATCCAGCTCGCTCCAATCCTTGCCGCGCATAATAGGTGTTGCGCGCGGCGCGGTGAAAGGTTGCGGCTGGTCCTCGACAACCCAGCACCAGTCGGCGCGCCACTCCTCCCATTTGCCACGGAGCTCCCCCGGCAAGTAGGAATCCTTCTTGTTCAGGCGGAAGACCCAAGATATCCCTCCGGCGAGGGGGGCGCCAGCCTCTACTCTAGGGATGAAGAAGTGCCTAAAAAGCGCGACGTTTGGATACACCCCAATATAGTTTTCGCACATATGCGCGAAAACCGCCATCGTGAGGACGGCGTTGGGAGTGAAGTCAAGAAGGTGGAGGCCGAAGGTGTTCATTATGTCGCAGAAGAAGTCAGAAAAAGGAGGGCAAAGACCGCAGTGAAAGAAGGCTGCGAAGAAATAATACCCGCCGGGGTAGTTGCCCTTGGCGGCGGCCGGATAGGCTCGGGTGCGGGGATGCGCCTTGGTCTCCTCGGCCCAGAACAAGTAGTACTTGTTCCAGAGCTCCCGCGCGCTGAGCTTCGGCGCGAAGACGAGGTTCTGCTTCCGCAGCAAGGTGAGCATCGCCGCGTGCTCCGATTTCTCCTTCTTGGTCTTCTCCGCCTTCGCCTTCTCGGTCTTCGGGGCCATGGCGGAGGCGGCGAGGGAAGGGAGACGAAGAATCCGGTAGCACCGCAAGTGCGAGCGAGCGGCAGAGGAAATATGGAGGCGGAGCGCAGATGGGATCTCTGGAGACGGGAGAGGACGCAATAAAGGCGAAGGAGGGGAGCCGCTCCCGTTTCCTCTGCCTTATATGGGGAAGTGGCGGACACTCCGTTCTTGCCATTGACAATCGTGCGCGACGTGACGCGCGCCTGCGCGGTTCAGCCCCGCGCACGCCACCCACGTCACGCTCATCCCGCACGCCCGGCCCCCACGACGCCGCGATAAGCGCGCGCCGCCTGGGGAAGGTGCGGCGGGTGCGGAGTTAAGGAGCAGCGCGACCAAGGCCATGCGTGCCCGTGCACTGTTAGGGCCTGCCCCAACGACGCTCGGCACCGTGTGTGGCCCAGGCCCGGGGGCTCCTGTCGGTGTACTAAAGTAGGGGTACCTTAGTACCCCAGACTTGTGCACGGGCAGTTGTAGCACCCTGCGGCAAGGCCCGCCCAGGAAGCGCTAAGAGAAGACCAAGCATTCAAGACAAGGCCCCCGGCAAGAGGAGCTTGCCGGGCCAAGAAGACAAGGCCCCCGGCAAGAGGAGCTTGCCGGGCCAAGAAGACAAGACCCCGGCAAGAGGAGCTTGCCGGGACGACTGAGCCCATGAAATGCCATCCAAGAACAAAGTATACGAGACAGAAGATCGAGACCCCGACAAGAGGAGCTTGTCGGGAAGGCCGAACCCAGGCACCACAAGAGAAGCCCGCCACAGCGCGCTATGCGCCCCGGCAAGGCCTGATAGCCGGCAAGCTATCAGGCACAGGAAGACGACCCCCGCGGCAAGCCACTTGCCGCGGCAAATCGCCACCTCAGGACTGCGCTCCAGCTCGCCCGCCCACGTGTCGATCCGGGGCTTCCCCCAAGGGCACGTGGCGGGGCACCGCGCAGCCTGGGGCATGCGGTGGCATGCAGCCACCAGCGTGGCAAGCAGTGGCGCACCTAACGGTCCGCCTCGGTGCTGTCCGGGCGACTGTGACGGGCATTTAATGCCCTTGTCCCCTACCGTCAGAAGTAGGTATGATAACACTGTGCCGCACTGTAGCGCCACCGCTCCCGCACTATTACAACTTCCACCCCTTTTACACTTTTACCCCTTTCTCTTATGTTGACACCTGTCGGTGACCCCTTTGCGCTATAAAAGGAGGCCCGTGTGCAACGTAGAGGGGGTTCCGAGGTTCGGAGATTTGGGATCCAGACAGCCATACGCTCGGTGCAGCTAGCTCTCCAAGCTCCCGAGCTCCCCAGTTCAATACAACCAAGCAGGAGTAGGGTTTTACGCGTCCATCGCGGCCCGAACCTGGGTAAACCGCCCGTGTGCTCGCCTCGATCTGCTCTCTGTGCTCCCTCCGCCCCCCTCACCGGACAACGAAAGGGGCTCCGGCCCCATAGGTGCTCGCGGGGGACGCGGTCCGCCCAGACACAGACCGTGAAGACAACTTTCAAGGTAAGTTGATCGCACCGACGAGCCACCTTGCACAACTCGGAATGACCTATAATTTTGGAGTGAGGATGAACTGTTATGTACTTTATGCTCCAAGAATAATGCATCTGCTGGTGAAAACATGAGGGTGGTAGCAAGATGGGTGATTGACCATGTAAAGCATCAGTTCTTGGGTTTCGATGCAAAGAAGAGCCTCCTCCTTGTGTCGTGACTGAACCTATAGTCTTTGTAGTGTGTAAGGGAAGGATGGTGCATTGTCCTATATGTTATTGTCCTTATAATAGCCCGTAGGTGAGCTCACGGAAGGGTGGTAGATGGTGGCAGAGTATACCTCAAGCACAAAATCGTCTGGAACTCAATTTTCGATGAGATAGCAATCGTTTTCTGTGGGAGTCGACTTTGACGATCCGACTACGAACGTGCGAAGACGTCGCGCCTTAGCAATCGCTAAACCAACTTCCGAGGGGTTATTGACCACTCCGGAGCACGATCAACCTGACCACGAGGGTCTATTTCCTGCGAGCGAATGAAGAACAAGCAAGAAACTGAGATTACAATCTGGATATTGCGAATAAAAGAGGAAAGCTTTATTAATGAAGGTGGGGTTCTGTGACGCCTTGGTCTGGTCGTTGAACACAAACGAAGTACGCGAAGTTGCAGCTATGGCGAACTTTTGATCTAAACAAAACCCAAAGTCTAAACGACGCCCTAAGGGCTGTATATATGGAGGAAGAGGGGGGGAATTTCGTGGCCCTTGGAGGAGGGGTCCGAAACCAACCCTAACACTTGTTCCCCCACACATACGGACTCTAAAAATAGCCTATACTTAAGTATTTCGAAAATACATGGGCCTGGCCCAATAATAAGGTGACGCAGCACCTAGAATAGCCTCTAGATGAAATTTATGAAGTAGCATCTAGTATATTTCGTTCAAGGCTTCATGCACTCCTTATGGTGGCTTCAATGTCCTGAAATCATCACTTGTAACTGCGTTCTTGATCCCCTTGCGCATGCCATCAACTCCATGCGTGTTCTTGCTCCAATGTTCATCCTTCTCCAAGCTAGGCCCTTTATTTGTAACCAAAACAAATGTATCCAATTTAGGCAGCATCATATTCTCATGAACATTAGAATCATTACCAAGAAATGAAAGTACATGGTAATTTAAATGGTGTGCGCGAGCTCTAGTAATTGGTCCAGTATATGTAACAGTAGGGGCTGTGGGTGTAACAATGGTATGGATGTCCTCATCATCCTCCCCTTCTTGAAATGAAGTCGTCCTCGACGGAAGCTCATCTTCCTCACCCAAATAAGGCTTCAAATCTGCAAAGTTAAAAGTGGGACTAACCCCAAAATCTGCAGGTAGCTCAAGTTTATATGCATTATCATTTATTTTATCTAACACCTTAAAAGGACCATCAGCACGTGGCATTAGCTTTGATTTGCGCAAATTAGGAAATCTATCCTTACGCAAATGTAACCAAACAAGATCTCCAGGTGCAAACACAACATGTTTTCTACCCTTATCTCCAGCAAGTTTATAATTAGCATTCATACGCTCAATGTTTTCCTTAGTTAACTCATGCATTTTTAAAATCAATTCTACACGTTCTTTAGCATCAAAATTAACCTTCTCCGAAGATGGAAGAGGCAACAAATCAATAGTTGCGTGAGGTAGGAAACCATATACAATTTCAAAAGGGCACATCTTAGTCGTAGAATGCAAAGAACGATTATAAGCAAACTCAATATGAGGCAAGCATTCTTCCCACATTTTCTTATTATTCTTCAAAACACCCCTAAGCATAGTAGACAATGTTCTATTGACTACTTCAGTTTGTCCATCAGTTTGGGGGTGACAAGTAGTACTAAAAAGCAGTTTAGTCCCCAACTTAGCCCATAAACATCTCCAATAGTGGCTAAGAAATTTAGTATCACGGTCTGAAACAATAGTATTTGGCACACCATGCAAGCGAATAATTTCACGAAAGAACAAATCAGCAACATTAACAGCATCATCGCTTTTATGGCATGGTATAAAGTGTGCCATTTTCGAGAATCTATCCACGACAACAAATATGCTATCCCTCCCCTTCTTTGTTCGAGGTAAACCTAAAACAAAGTCCATAGATATATCCTCCCAAGGAACACTAGGCACAGGCAAAGGCATATATAAACCATGAGGATTGAGTCGTGACTTAGCTTTTTGACATGTAGTGCAGCGAGCAACAAAACGCTCAACATCCCGTCTCATCTTTGGCCAAAAGAAATGTGTAGCAAGTACGTCCTCCGTCTTCTTCACGCCAAAGTGTCCCATTAATCCTCCTCCATGCACCTCCTGCAACAACAAAAGACGAACAGAGCTAGCTGGAATGCATAGCTTGTTAGCACGGAACACAAAGCCATCATTAACAACAAACTTGTTCCATGTTCTTCCTTCTTTACAATTCTGCATTACTTCTTTAAAATCAGCATCATGCACATATTGATCTTTGATGGTCTCCAAACCAAATATTTTGAAGTCAAGTTGTGAAAGCATAGTATAGCGACGAGACAAAGCATCAGCAATAACATTTTCTTTACCCTTCTTGTGTTTAATGACATAAGGGAAAGTCTCAATGAATTCAACCCATTTAGCATGTCTACGATTCAGTTTAGCTTGACTTTTAATATGTTTCAAAGATTCATGATCAGAATGTATAACAAATTCTTTGGGCCATAAATAATGTTGCCATGTCTCTAAAGTCTGAAAAAGAGCATATAATTCTTTATCATTAGTAGAATAGTTCATACTAGGCCCACTCAATTTTTCAGAAAAGTATGCAACAGGTTTGCCATCTTGTAATAACACACCTCCTAATCCAATTCCACTACCATCACATTCAAACTCAAATGTCTTATTAAAGTCAGGAAGTTGAAGTAAAGGAGCATGTGTCAACTTATCTTTCAATACCGTGAAGGCTTCTTCCTGTGCGGTACCCCAAACAAAAGGCACATCCTTCTTTGTAAGCTCATTGAGAGGTGCAACAATGGTGCTAAAGTCTCTCACAAAACGCCTATAGAAACCAGCGAGTCCAAGAAAACTCCTCACTTGTGTGACTGTTTTGGACTGCGCCCAACTCTCAATAGCTTCAATCTTGGCTTTATCAACTTCAATTCCCTGTGGAGTAACAACATAGCCAAGAAAAGACACTCGGTCGGTGCAAAAGGTGCACTTCCCAAGGTTACCAAACAAACGTGCATCACGTAGAGCATTAAAAACAGCACGTAAATGTTCCAAATGTTCTTCCAAAGATTTGCTATAAATCAGTATATCATCAAAATAGACTACCACAAATCGTCCAATGAAAGCACGTAAAACTTCGTTCATTAGTCTCATGAAAGTACTAGGTGCATTAGTTAACCCAAAAGGCATGACTAACCACTCATATAAACCAAACTTAGTTTTAAATGTCGTTTTCCATTCATCTCCCAATTTCATACGAATTTGATGGTATCCACTACGCCAATCAACTTCGGAGAATATTGTAGAGCCACTCAATTCATCAAGCATATCATCTAGCGTAGGAATAGGATGATGATAACGAGTAGTAATATTATTAATGCCTCTACAATCAACACACATACGCGACGTACCATCCTTTTTAGGCACTAGTATAATAGGAACAACACAAGGGCTAAGAGATTCGCGTATATAACCTTTGTCGAGCAGCTCCTGTACTTGACGCATAATCTCCTTCGTCTCCTCTGGATTGGTACGGTATGGTGCACGGTTGGGTAGCGATGCACCGGGAATTAAGTCAATTTGATGCTCAATCCCTCGAATAGGTGGTAATCCCGGTGGCATGTCTTGTGGGAAGACGTCAGGAACTCCTGCAAAATGTTAGTGACAGCAGGGGGCAAAGAGGAAGGCACGTCCTCGAATAAAAATAATGCCTCTTTGCACACAAAAGCATAGCAAACAGATTTGCTAGAATCTAGCTCATCAATATCAGATTTGGTGGCAAGTAAACATGCGCTTTTCAATTTAATTTCTGAAGCAATAGTAGATGGTTTATTATTAGGCTTCATTTGTTGCTCAAATTCTTTTGCCACAATCTGATTTTCACTCTTACTTTTCTCCTGTTTTGCTTTATTAGCTCTATTAATATCATCTTTCAAAATGGAATCAGGAGTCATAGGAAGCAAAGTAATATTTTTAACCTTATGAACAAGAGTATACTGATTGTTTCTACCATGGTGTACAGAATTTTTATCAAATTGCCATGGTCTACCATGTAATAAGGAACATGCTTGCATAGGTACCACATCACAATCAACATAATCAGCATATGTAGAGATACTAAAATGCACACGAACAATACGTGTTACCTTAACCTTGCCGCTGTTGTTGAACCATTGGATGTAGTAAGGATGTGGATGTGGTCGTGTGGTGAGAGAAAGCTTCTCCACCATCTCCATGCTAGCCAAGTTGTTGCAGCTCCCTCCATCTATGATGACGCGAATAGAACGTTCCTTCACAACTCCCTTTGTATGGAACAAATTATGCCTCTGATTTTGCTCAGCTTGTGTAACCTACACACTCAAAACACGTTGAGCAACTAAACATTCATACCTGTCAGCATCTTCAGCAGCCATGTATTGCGTCTCATGAACAGAATCTTCTCCACCGTGTTCTTCATGTGTAATAAGAGCCAAAGTCTCCTCATCATAGTCACTAGCGGACTCATACCCACCATCCTCAGTAACAATCATCACATGCTTAGATGGGCATTCTCTCGCATAATGACCTCCACCCTTGCAACGTCGACAAATAATATCAAGTGTTTGCCCTGTTGATGCCATGGATGAAGAAGAGCTCTTTGCAGGCCCAGAAGGTGTGCTCTTCGCAGATAGTGGTGATTGTGCCTGCTTTACTGTATCACGGTTGGAGGTGGCAGCCGACGGAGGTCCCGGTGTAGCAGAACATGTGGAAGTAGATGATGCACGTGGTGTCCATGATGAAGGTCGACCTGTAGAAAAGTTAGTTCGCGCCAATGCCTGTCGATCCTGCACTTCACATTCAGCTTTACAAGCAAGTTGGAATAAACGAGTGATATTATTATAATCCTTATAGTCTAGAATGGTCTGGATCTCTCTATTTAATCCACCCAGAAAACGTGCAAGCATAGCTTCATTCTCCTCAACAATACCACATCTAAACAAGCCAGTTTGTAATTCCTGATAATATTCTTCTACCGAATTTTTGCCTTGTCTTAAGCGCTGCAATTTTTGAAGTAATTCACGTTGATAATATGGTGGAACCCAACGAGTACGCATAGCAGTTTTCAAAGCAGTCCAAGTAGCTGGAACAGGATATAATCTACAATGTTCAGACCACCAAACACATGCAAAGCTAGTGCAAGCACAAACAGCAGCAGGAACACGTCTCTCCTCAGGATATTGTAAACATGTAAAGCGTTGTTCAGTTTCTAACTCCCAAGTAAGATATATATCAGGAACATATCTACCCTCAAATGGTGGAATATTCAATTTCAGTTTAGTGAGATGGTCATGATCTCGTACCTGAGGGGGAGCCCTAACATTGCCATTATTTGCATGTGGACGACCTGGTGGTTGTGGTGCTCGTGGTTGCACGTAGTTCTGATATTGATCAACCTTATCCTCGTAATCTCCCACATAATCATCCTCCCCCACATCAGTAGCAGGAGCCACAGAAGTATCAACAGCAGCACTAGCAGCTTGGCCAGGCTGAAGAGGGACACGGGTCACTCGGCGGAGGGCTGTTTCGCGATGTGGAGGTAGTCTTTGTTGCTTTTGTAGAGGTGCGTTAGGTGCAGCCGGTGGTGGTGGTGGTACACGCGCGAGCAATTCATTAAACTTGTTATCGAGCTTTGTTTCAAACGCCTTCTCAATGCCATCTATCTTCTCCATGGCCTCTTCAAATCTATTTAGCACATCTTCCACCTGTCCACTCATCATTTGTTGAAACTTATCATGTAGCGCTTTGTTTGTCATGTTCTCCCAGTCAGTCTCGTCGGCTTGTGATCCTGCCATGGTTAGCAGCAATAGAAACACAAAAGAATAGGATTCGACAGACTACTAGGAAGTGGTGGTGGTGGTGTGGTGGACAGTCACAAATCCGTCAAGCAAATCTCAAATTCTTACCAGTTCTTACCCAGCAGCAGGCGGTGATCGGCAACTGAGGTAGTCAAAACTCGCAAAGCTTGGATAGTGCGATTACCAGGGAGAGTCAAACGCACGATGTAGATGTATGTGGAGCTGGGAAGGCTTATAATATGGTAGCAAAAAGGGTCAGCAATAATCAATTCAGAGGTGCAAAGTTGAATAAACGCTCAACGACGGTACTGTGCTGGTCCTAGGCTAGACCGTGCTAGAGACGCGAGCCTAGAACACTAACAAAATCACGGTGCTGCACGTAAACAAGGGAGGAGCACACTTTGAATTTTTTTTTCTTTTTTTCACTTTTTTTTGCACTTTTTTTCCCTCTTTTTTTTGCTCCGCAACAAAATTTTTTCGAAAAAGTCTACAAATGGTCTAAAAACTGCCTAGCCAGAATTTTTTTTGAAACTGGAACTATTTTTCTTCTGCGGATGGCTAGGATGTTGAGGAGTCCTACTCTGTCACGACTCGGAGTATCGCGTGATCTGGAAATCCAAAACAGAGTAACAAAATACTGGACTCGGAAAAGGACTGGTGGCGGAGATGAATCTGGTGGAACTCGGACTAGTGGCGGAGATGAATCTGATCGAACTCGGACTGGTGGCGGATATATGTTGCAGGTGGACTCGGATTGGCGTGATGGCGGCGGATATGTGGTGGCGTATATGGACTCGGATTGGCGGTGAATATGTGGTGGTGGTATATGGCAGCGGTGATGATGATGATGCGGTGGGGATATATGGCAGCGGCGACGTGACAACCTGTGAACAGAACTCAAAACTCTAAAGGACTAGACGCTAAGACCAGCAACTTGACACGACGATGCAACCGCAAATTCAACAAAGCAAATACAGAAAAGATTATGCAAAGGCTCAAATTGGTTCGGATGGGATGAACTAACCCTGATTTTTTTTGGCTTTTTCGTGGACTATAGGTATGAAGAACAAGCTCGATCTAAACTATGAAAAAACTGTAAAATCTCACTGAGCAACCTGGAAATCTGATACCACTTGATAGAGGCAAAGGTGTCCCGCTGTTTCGATGAGATAGCAATCGTTTTCTGTGGGAGTCGACTTTGATGATCCGACTACGAACGTGCGAAGACGTCGCGCCTTAGCAATCGCTAAACCAACTTCCAAGGGGTTATTGACCATGCCGGAGCACGATCAACCTGACCACGAGGGTCTATTTCCTGCGAGCAAACGAAGAAGAAGCAAGAAACTGAGATTAAAATCTGGATATTACGAATAAAAGAGGAAAGCTTTATTAATGAAGGTGGGGTTCTTTGACGCCTTGGTCTGGTCGTTGAACACAAACGAAGTACGCGAAGTTGTAGCTATTGCGAACTTTTGATCTAAACAAAACCCAAAGTCTAAACGACGCCCTAAGGGCTTTATATATGGAGGAAGAGGGGTGGAATTTTGTGGCCCTTGGGGGAGGGGTCCGAAACCAACCCTAACTCTTGTTTCCCCACACATACGGACTCTAAAAACAGCCTATACTTAAGTATTTTGAAAATACATGGGCCTGGCCGAATAATAAGGTGACGCAGCACCTAGAATAGCCTCTAGACGAAATTTATGAAGTAGCATCTTGTATATTTCGTCCAAGGCTTGATGCACTCCTTATGGTGGCTTCAAAGTCCTGAAATCATCACTTGTAACTCCGTTCTTGATCCCCTTGCGCATGCCATCAACTCCATGCATGTTCTTGCTCCAATGTTCATCCTTCTCCAAGCTAGGCCCTTCATTTGTAAGCAAAACAAGTGTATCCAATAAGGCAGCATCATATTCTCATTAACATTAGAATCATTACCAAGAAATGAAAGTACCTGGTAATTTAATTGGCGTGCGCGAGCTCTAGTAATTGGTCCAGTATATGTAACAGTAGGGGCTGTGGGTGTAACAATGGTATGGATGTCCTCATCGCCGGATCTTGCCTCCGAAATGTTGTCGAAGCACGAGAGTTGGTTACGGGCGCATAAAACTTTTGGTTGTGATAGTATTGGCGGGTCATGGCCAATGGAGTTTTTGTGGCAAAATTGTTGCCGTTTTATGGATACAACATTGCGGGACAGACCGTGAATACAACTTTCAAGGTAAGATGATCACACCGACGAGACATCTTGCACAACTCGGAATGACCTATAATTTTTTGGGTGCATAAATGGAGTGAGGATGAAATGTTATGTACTTTATGATCCAAGAATTATGCATCCGCTGGTGAAAATGTGAGGGTGGTAACGAGATGGGTGATAGACAATGTAAAGTTTGATGCAACGACGAGCCTCCCCCTTGTGTCGTGACTGAACTTGTAGTCTTTCGAGTGTGTAATGGAAGGATGGGGCATTGTTCTATATGTTATTGTCCATATATCTATCCGTAGGTGAACTCACGGAAGGTTGGTAGAGGGTGGCTGAGTATACTTCAAGCATAAAATCATCCGGAACTCAATTTTACAAGCCAGATATTGTCTCCGAAATGTTGTCGAACCCCGCGAGTAGGTTGCGGGCGCATACAACTTTTTGTTGTGATTATTTTGGAGGGTCATGGAGCTCCAATGGTGTTTTTGTGGCAAAATTGTTGCCGTTTAGTGGATACAACATCGCGGGATAGACCGTCAATACAACTTTCAAGGTAAGTTGATCGCACCGACGAGTCATCTTGCACAACTCGGAATGACCTATATTTTTTTGGGTGCATAAATGGAGTGAGGATGAACTGTTATGTACTTTATGATCCAAGAATAATGCATCCGCTGGTGAAAATGTGAGGGTAGTAGCGAGATGGGTGATAGACCATGTAAAGCATCAATTCTTGCGTTTCGATGCAACGACGAGACTCCCCCTTGTGTCGTAACTGAACCTGTAGTCTTTCTAGTGTGTAATCGAAGGATGGTGCATTGTTCTATATGTTTTTGTCCATATATCAGTTCGTAGGTGAACTCACAGAAGGGTGGTAGTGGGTGGCAGAGTATACCTCAAGCATAAAATTGTCCGGAAACTCAATTTTCCAAGCCGGATCTTGCCTCCGAAATGTTGTCGAACCCCATAAGTGGGTTGCAGGCGCATACAACTTTTGGTTTTGATAGTTTTGGCGGGTCATGGAGATCCAATGGAGTTTTTGTGGCAAAATTGTTGCTGGTTTATGGATATAACATCTCGGGACAGACAGTGAATACAACTTTTAAGGTAAGTTGATCGCACCGACGAGCCACCTTGCACAACTCGGAATGACCTATAAATTTTCAGGTGCATAAAAGTAGTGAGGATGAACTGTTATTTACTTTATGCTCCAATAATAATGCATCCGCTGGTGAAAACATGAGGGTGGTAGCGAGATGGGTGATTGACCATGTAAAGCATCAATTCTTGGGTTTCGATGCGAAGAAGAGTCTCCTCCTTGTGTCGTGACTGAACCTGTAGTCTTCGTAGTGTGTAAGGGAAGGATGGTGCATTGTTCTATACGTTATTGTCCATATAATAGCCCGTAGGTGAGCTCACGGAAGTGTGGTAGATGGTGGCAGAGTATACCTCAAGCACAAAATCGTCTGGAACTCAATTTTCCAAGCCAGATCTTGCCTCCGAAATGTTGTCGAAGCACGAGAGCTAGTTACGGGCGCATAAACTTTTGGTTGTGATAGTATTGGCAGGTCATGGAGCTCCAATGGAGTTTTTCTGTCAAAATTGTTGCCGTTTTATGGATACAACATCGCGGGACAGACCGTGAATACAACTTTCAAGGTAAGATTATCGCACTGACGAGACATCTTGCACAACTCGGAATGACCAATAATGTTTCGGGTGCATAAATGGAGTGAGGATGAAATGTTATGTACTTTATGATCCAAGAATAATGCATCCGCTGGTGAAAATGTGAGGGTGGTAACGAGATGGGTGATAGACCATGTAAAGTTCGATGCAACGACGAGCCTCCCCCTTGTGTCGTGACAGAACCTCTAGTCTTTCTAGTGTGTAACGGAAGGATGGTGCATTATTCTAAATGTTATTGTCCATATAGAAGTCCCTAGGTGAACTCACGGAAGGTTGGTAGAGGGCGGCAGAGTATACTTCAAGCATAAAATCATCCGGAACTCAATTTCACAAGCCAGATATTGTGTACGAAATTTTGTCGAACCCCGCAAGTGGGTTGCGGGTGCATACAAGTTTTGGTTGTGATTGTTTTGGCGGGTCATGGAGGCCCAATGGAGTTTTTGTGGCAAAATTGTTGCCGGTTTATGGATACAACATCGCGGGACAGACCGTGATGACAACTTTCAAGGTAAGTTGATCGCACCGACGAGCCACCTTGCACAACTCGGAATGACCTATAATTTTGGAGTGAGGATGAACTGTTATGTACTTTATGCTCCAAGAATAATGCATTTGCTGGTGAAAACGTGAGGGTGGTAGCGAGATCGGTGATTGACCATGTAAAGCAGCAATTCTTGGGTTTCAATGTGAAGAAGGGCCTCCTCCTTGTGTCCTGACTGAACCTATAGTCTTCGTAGTGTGTAAGGGAAGGATGGTGCATTGTTCTATATGTTATTGTCCTTATAATAGCCCGTAGGTGAGCTCACGTAAGGGTGGTAGATGGTGGCGGAGTATACCTCAAGGACAAAATCGTCTGGAACTCAATTTTCCAAGCCGGATCTTCCCTCCGAAATGTTGTCGAAGCACGAGAGCTGGTTACGGGCGCATAAAACTTTTGGTAGTGATAGTATCGGCTGGTCATGGCCAATGGAGTTTTTGTGGCAAAATTGTTGCCGTTTTATGGATACAACATCGCGGGACAGACCGTGAATACAACTTTCAAGGTAATATGATCGCACCGACGAGACATCTTGCACAACTCGAAATGACCTATAATTTCTCGGGTGCATAAATGGAGCGAGGATGAACTGTTATGCACTTTATGATCCAAGAACTATGCATCCACTGGTGAAAATGTGAGGGTGGTAACGAGATGGGTGATAGACAATGTAATGTGCGATGCAACGACGAGCCTCCCCCTTGTGTCGTGACTGAACCTGTAGTCTTTCGAGTGTGTAATGGAAGGATGGTGCATTGTTCTATATGTTATTGTCCATATATCAGTCCGTAGGTGAACTCATGGAAGGTTGGTAGAGGGTGGCAGAGTATACTTCAAGCATAAAATCATCTGGAACTCAATTTTACAAGCCAGATATTGTCTCCGAAATGTTGTTGAACCCCGCGAGTGGTTTGCAGGCGCATACAACTTTTGGTTGTGATAGTTTTGGCCGGTCATGGAGATCCAATGGAGTTTTTGTGGCAAAATTGTTGTCGGTTTATGGATACAACATCGCGGGACAGACCGTGAATACAACTTTCAAGGTAAGTTGATCGCACCGACGAGCCACCTTGCACAACTCGGAATGACCTATAATTTTTCGGGTGCATAAATGGAGTGAGGATGAACTGTTATGTACTTTATGCTCCAATAATAATGCATCCACTGCTGAAAACATGAGGGTGGTAGCGAGATGGGTGATTGACCATGCAAAGCATCAATTCTTGGGTTTCGATGCGAAGAAAAGTCTCCTCCTTGTGTCGTGACTGAACCTGTAGTCGTCGTAGTGTGTAAGGGAAGGATGGTGCATTGTTCTATATGTTATGGTCCATATAATAGCCCGTAGGTGAGCTCACAGAAGGGGGGTAGATGGTGGCAGAGTATACCTCAAGCACAAAATCGTCTGGAACTCAATTTTCCAAGCCGGATCTTGCCTCCGAAATGTTGTCGAAGCACGAGAGGTAGTTACGGGCGCATACACTTTTGGTTGTGATAGTATTGGTGGGTCATGGAGCTCCAATGGAGTTTTTGTGGCAAAATTGTTGTCGTTTTATGGATACGACATCGCGGGACAGACCGTGAATACAACTTTCAAGGTAAGATTATCGCACTGACGAGACATCTTGCACAACTCGGAATGACCTATAATGTTTCGGGTGCATATATGGAGTGAGGATGATATGTTATGTACTTTATGATCCAAGAATAATGCATCCGCGGGTGAAAATCTGAGGGTGGTAACGAGATGGGTGATAGACCATGTAAAGTTCGATGCAACGAAGATCCTCCCCCTTGTGTCGTGACAGAACCTGTAGTCTTTCTAGTGTGTAACGGAAGGATGGTGCATTATTCTATATGTTATTGTCCATATAAAAGTCCATAGGTGAACTCACGGAAGGTTGGTAGAGGGTGGCAGAGTATACTTGAAGCATAAAATCGTCCGGAACTCAATTTTACTAGCCAGATATTGTGTCCGAAATTTTGTCGAACCCCGCAAGTGGGTTGCGGGTGCATACGAGTTTTGGTTGTGATTGTTTTGGCGGGTCATGGAGGTCCAATGGAGTTTTTGTGGCAAAATTGTTGCCGGTTTATGGATACAACATCGCGGTGAAAAGATAAGTTGATCGCACCGACGAGCCACGTTGCACAACTCGGAATGACCTATAATTTTAGAGTGAGGATGAACTGTTATGTACTTTATGCTCCAAGAATAGTGCATTTGCTGGTGAAAACGTGAGGGTGGTAGCGAGATCGGTGATTGACCATGTAAAGCATCAATTCTTGGGTTTCGATGTGAAGAAGAGCCTCCTCCTTGTGTCGTGACTGAACCTATAGTCTTCGTAGTGTGTAAGGGAAGGATGGTGCATTGTTCTATATGTTATTGTCCTTATAATAGCCCGTAGGTGAGCTCACGGAAGGGTGGTAGATGGTGGCAGAGTATACCTCAAGGACAAAATCGTCTGGAACTCAATTTTCCAAGCCGGATCTTCCCACCGAAATGTTGTCGAAGCACGAGAGCTGGTTACGGGCGCATAAAACTTTTGGTTGTGATGGTATCGGCGGGTCATGGCAAATGGAGTTTTTGTGGCAAAATTGTTGCCGTTTTATGGATACAACATCGCGGGACAGACCTTGAATACAACTTTCAAGGTAAGATGATCGCACCGACGAGACATCTTGCACAACTCGGAATGACCTATAATTTCTCGGGTGCATAAATGGAGCGAGGATGAACTGTTATGCACTTTATGATCCAAGAATTATGCATCCGTTGGTGAAAATGTGAGGGTTGTAACGAGATGGGTGATAGACAATGTAAAGTTCGATGCAACGACGAGCCTCCCCCTTGTGTCGTGACTGAACCTGTAGTCTTTCGAGTGTGTAATGGAAGGATGGTGCATTGTTCTATATGGTATTGTCCATATATCAGTCCGTAGGTGAACTCACGGAAGGGTGGTAGAGGGTGGCAGAGTATACTTCAAGCATAAAATCATCCGGAACTCAATTTTACAAACCAGATATTGTCTCCGAAATGTTGTCGAACCACGCGAGTGGGTTGCGGGGGCATACAACTTTTGGTTGTGATTGTTTTGGCGGGTCATGGAGCTCCAATGGTGTTTTTGTGGCAAAATTGTTGCCGTTTTATGGATACAACATCGCCGGATAGACCGTGAATACAACTTTCAAGGTAAGTTGATCGCACCGACGAGCCATCTTGCTCAACTCAGAATGACCTATATTTTTTCGGGTGCATAAATGGAGTGAGGATGAACTGTTATGTACTTTATGATCCAAGAATAATGCATCCGCTGGTGAAAATGTGAGGGTAGTAGCGAGATGGGTGATAGACCATGTACAGCATCAATTCTTGGGTTTCGATACAACGACGAGCCTCCCCCTTGTGTCGTGACTGAACCCGAAGTCTTTCTAGTGTGTAATGGAAGGATGGTGCATTGTTCTATATGTTTTTGTCCATATATCAGTTCGTAGGTGAACTCACGGAAGGGTGGTAGTGGGTGGCAGAGTATACCTCAAGCATCGAATTGTCCGGAACTCAATTTTCCAAGCCGGACCTTGCCTCCGAAATGTTGTCGAACCCCGCGAGTGGGTTGTGGGCGCATACAACTTTTGGTTCTGATAGTTTTGGCGGGTCATGGAGATCCAATGGAGTTTTTGTGGCGAAATTGTTGCCGGTTTATGGATACAACATCGTGGGACAGACCTTGAATACAACTTTCAAGGTAAGTTGATCGCACCGACGAGCCACCTTGCACAACTCGGATTGACCTATTATTTTTCGGGTGCATAAATGGAGTGAGGATGAACTGTTATGTACTTTATGCTCCAATAATAATGCATCCGCTGGTGAAAACATGAGGGTGGTAGCGAGATGGGTGATTGACCTTGTAAAGCATCAATTCTTGGGTTTCGATGCGAAGAAGAGCCTCCTCCTTGTGTCGTGACTGAACCTGTAGCCTTCGTAGTGTGTAAGGGAAGTATGGTGCATTGTTCTATATGTTATTGTCCATATAATAGACCGTAGGTGAGCTCACGGAAGGGTGGTAGATGGTGGCAGAGTATACCTCAAGAACAAAATTGTCTGGACCTCAATTTTCCAAGCCGGATCTTGCCTTTGAAATGTTGTCGAAGGACGACAGCTAGTTACGGGCGCATAAACTTTTGGTTGTGATAGTATTGGCGGGTCATGGAGCTCCAATGGAGTTTTTCTGGCAAAATTGTTGCCGTTTTATGGATACAACATCGCGGGACAGACCGGGAATACAACTTTGAAGGTAACTTGATCGTACCGACGAGCCATCTTGCACAACTCGGAATGACCTATAATTTTTCGGGTGCATAAATGGAGTGAGGATGAACTGTTATGTACTTTATGCTCCAAGAATAATGCATCCGCTGGTGAAAACGTGAGGGTGGTAGCGAGATGGGTGATTGATCATGTAAATCATCAATTCTTGGGTTTCGATGCGACGAAGAGCCTCCTCCTTGTGTCGTGACTGAACATGTAGTCTTTCTAGTGTGTAAGGGAAGGATGGTGCATTGTTCTCTATGTTATTGTCCATATATTAGCCCGTAGGTGAGCTCACGGAAGGGTGGTAGATGGTGGCAGAGTATACCTCAAGCATAAAACGTCCGGAACTCAATTTTCCAAGCTGGATCTTGCGTCCGAAATGTTGTCAAAGCACGAGAGTTGGTTACGAGCGCATAAAACTTTTCATTGTGATAGTATTGGCGGGTCATGGAGCTCCAATGGAGTTTTTGTGGCAAAATTGTTGCCGTTTATGGATACAACATCGCGGGCCAGACCGTGAATACAACTTTCAAGGTAAGTTGATCGCACCAACGAGGCATCTTGCACAACTCGGAATGACCTATTTTTCGGGTGCATAAATGGAGTGAGGATGAACTGTTATGTACTTTATGCTCCAAGAATAATGCATCCGATAGTGAAAACGTGTCGTTGGTAGCGAGATGGGTGATTGACCATGTAAAGTATTAATTCTTGGGTTTCGATGCGACGAACAGCCTCCTCCTGGTGTCGTGACTGAACCTGTAGTCTTTCTAGTGTGTAATGGAAGGATGGTGCATTGTTCCATATGTTATTGTCCATATATGAGCCTGTAGGTGAGCTCACGGAAGGGTGGTACATGGTGGCACAGTATACCTCAAGCATAAAATCGTCTGGAACTCAATTTTCCAAGCCGGATCTTGCCTCCGAAATGTTACCGAAGCACGAGAGCTGGTTACGGATGCATAAAACTTTTGGTTGTGATAGTATTGGCAGGTCATGGATCTCCAATGGAGTTTATGTGGCAAAATTGTTGCCGTTTTATGGATACGACATCACGGGACAGACCGTGAATACAACTTTCAAGGTAAGATGATCGCACTGACGAGACATCTTGCACAAGTCGGAATGACCTACAATGTTTCGGGTGCACAAATGGAGTGAGGATGAACTGTTATGTACTTCATGATCGAAGAATAATGCATCCGCTGGTGCAAATGTGAGGGTGGTAACGAGATGGGTGATAGACAATGTAAAGTTCGATGCAACGACGAGCCTCCCCCTTGCGTCGTGACTGATCCTGTAGTCTTTCTAGTGTGTAATGGAAGGATGGTGCATTATTCTATATGTTATTGTCCATATAAAAGTCCGTAGGTGAACTCACGGAAGGTTGGTAGAGGGTGGCAGAGTATACTTCAAGCTAAAATCATCCAGAACTCAATTTTACAAGCCAGATATTGTGTCCGAAATTTTGTCGAACCCCGCAAGTGGGTTGCGGGCGCATACAAATTTTGGTTGTGATTGTTTTGGCGGGTCCTGGAGGTCCAATGGAGTTTTTGTGGCAAAATTGTTGCCGGTTTATGGATACAACATCGCGGGACAGACCGTGATGACAACTTTCAAGGTAAGTTGATCGCACCGACGAGCCACCTTGCACAACTCGGAATGACCTATAATTTTTCGGGTGCATAAATGGAGTGAGGATGAACTGTTATGCACTTTATGATCCAAGAATTATGCATCCGCTCGTGAAAATGTGAGGGTGGTAACGAGATGGGTGATAGACAATGTAAAGTTTGATGCAACGACGAGCCTCCCCCTTGTGTCGTGACTGAACCTGTAGTCTTTCGAGTGTGCAATGGAAGGATGGTGCATTGTTCTATATGTTATTGTCCATATATCAGTCCGTAGGTGAACTCACGGAAGGTTGGTAAAGGGTGGCAGAGTATACTTCTAGCATAAAATCGTCCGGAACTCAATTTTACAAGCCAGATATTGTGTCCGAAATTTTGTCGAACCCCGCGAGTGGGTTGCGGGCGCATACAAGTTTTGGTTGTGATTGTTTTGGCGGGTCATGGAGATCCAATGAAGTTATTGTGGCAAAATTGCTGCCGGTTTATGGATACAACATCGCGGGACAGACAGTGAATACAACTTGCAAGGTAACTTGATCGCACCGATGAGACATCTTGCACAACTCGGAATGACCTATAATTTTTTGGATGCATAAATGGAGTGAGGATGAACAGTTATGTACTTTATGATCCAATAATAATGCATCCGCTGGTGAAAATGTGAGGCTGGTAGCGAGATGGGTGATAGACCATGTAAAGCATCAATTCTTGGGTTTCGATGCAACGACGAGCCTCCCCCTTGTGTCGTGACTGAACCTGTAGTCTTTCTAGTGTGTAATGGAAGGATGGTGCATTGTTCTATATGTTATTGTCCATATATCAGTATGTAGGTGAACTCACGCAAGGTTGGTAGAGGGTGGCAGAGTATACTTAGAGCATAAGATCGTCCGGAACTCAATTTTACAAGCCGGATCTTGTCTCCGAAATGTTGTCGAACCCTGCGAGTGGGTTGCGGGTGCATAGAACTTTTGGTTGTGATTGTTTTGGCGGGTCATGGAGATCCAATGGAGTTTTTTTGGCAAAATTGTTGCCGGTTTATGGATACAACATCGCGGGACAGACCGTGAATACAACTTTCAAGGTAAGTTGATCGCACCGACGAGCCATCTTGCACAACTCGGAATGACCTATAAATTTTCAGGTGCATAAATGGAGTGAGGATGAACTGTTATGTAGTTTATGCTCGAAGAATAATGCATACGCTGGTGAAAACGTGAGGGTGGTAGCGAGATGGGTGATTGACCATGTAAATCATCAATTCTTGGGTTTCGATGCGACAAAGAGCCTCCTCCTTGTGTCCTGACTGAACCTGTAGTCTTTCTAGTGTGTAAGGGAAGGATGGTGCATTGTTCTCTATGTTATTGTCCATATATTAGCCCGTAGGTAAGCTCACGGAAGGGTGGTAGATGGTGGCAGAGTATACCTCAAGCATACAATCGTCCGGAACTCAATTTTCCAAGCTGGATCTTGCGTCCGAAATGTTGTCGAAGCACGAGAGTTGGTTACGGGCGCATAAAACTTTTCGTTGTGATAGTATTGGCGGGTCATGGAGCTCCAATGGAGTTTTTGTGGCAAAATTGTTGCCGTTCATGGATACAACATCGCGGGACAGACCGTGAATAAAACTTTCAAGGTAAGTTGATCGCACCGACGAGGCATCTTGCACAACTCGGAATGACCTATTTTTCGGGTGCATAAATGGAGTGAGGATGAATTGTTATGTACTTTATGCTCCAAGAATAATGCAGCCGATGGTGAAAACGTGTGGGTGGTAGCGAGATGGGTGATTGACCATGTAAAGCATCAATTCTTGGGTTTCGATGCGACGAAGAGCCTCCTCCTTGTGTCGTGACTGAACCTCTAGTCTTTCTAGTGTGTAATGGAAGGATGGTGCATTGTTCCATATGTTATTGTCCATATATGAGCCCGTAGGTGAGCTCACGGAAGGGTGGTACATGGTGGCACGGTATACCTCAAGCATAAAATCGTCTGGAACTCATTTTCCAAGCCGGATCTTGCCTCCGAAATGTTACCAAAGCACGAGAGCTGGTTACGGACGCATAAAACTTTTGGTTGTGATAGTATTGGCAGGTCATGGAGCTCCAATGGAGTTTTTGTGGCAAAATTGTTGCCGTTTTATGGATACGACAACGCGGGGCAGACCGTGAATACAACTTTCAAGGTAAGATGATCGCACTGACGAGACATCTTGCACAACTCGGAATGACCTATAATGTTTCGGGTGCACAAATGGAGTGAGGATGAACTGTTATGTACTTTATGATCCAAGAATAATGCATCCGCTGGTGCAAATGTGAGGGTGGTAATGAGATGGGTGATAGACCATGTAAAGTTCGATGCAACGACGAGCCTCCCCCTTGTGTCGTGACTGAACCTGTAATCTTTCTAGTGTGTAATGGGAGGATGGTGCATTATTCTATATGTTATTGTCCATATAAAAGTCCGCAGGTGAACTCACGGAAGGTTGGTAGAGGGTGGCAGAGTATACTTCAAGCATAAAATCGTCCGGAACTCAATTTTACAAGCCAGATATTGTGTCCGAAATTTTGTCGAACCCCGCGAGTGGGTTGCGGGCGCATACAACTTTTGGTTGCGATTGTTTGGGCGGGTCATGGAGGTCCAATGGAGTTTTTTTGGGAAAATTGTTGCCGGTTTATTGATACAACATCGCGGGATAGATAGTGAATACAACTTTCAAGGTAAGTTGATCGCACCGACGAGCCATCTTGCACAACTCGGAATGACCTATAATTTTTTGGGTACATAAATGGAGTGAGGATGAACTGTTATGTACATTATGCTCCAAGAATAATGCATCCGCTGGTGAAAATGTGAGGCTGGTAGCGAGATGGTTGATAGACTATGTAAAGCATCGATTCTTGGGTTTCGATGTGAAGAAGAGCCTCCTCCTTGTGTCGTGACTCAACCTATAGTCTTCGTAGTGTGTAAGGGAAGGATGGTGCATTGTTCTATACGTTATTGTCCTTATAATAGCCCGTAGGTGAGCTCACGGAAGGGTGGTAGAGGGTGGTAGAGTATACTTCAAGCATAAAATCGTCCTGAACTCAATTTTACAAGCCTAATCTTGTCTCCGAAATGTTGTCGAACCCCGCGAGTGGGTTCCGGGAGCATACAACTTTTGGTTGTGATTGTTTTGGCGGGTCATGGAGATCCAATGGAGTTTTTGTGGCAAAATTGTTGCCGGTTTATGGATACAACATCGCGGGACAGACCGTGAATACAACTTTCAAGGTATGTTGATCGCACTGACGAGCCATCTTGCACAACTCGGAATGACCTATAATTTTTTGGGTGCATAAATGGAGTGAGCATGAACTGTTATGTACTTTATGCTCCAAGAATAATGCATCCGCTCGTGAAAACGTGAGGGTGGTAGCGAGATGGGTGATTGACCATGTAAATCATCAATTCTTGGGTTTCGATGCGACGACGAGCCTCCTCCATGTGTCGTGACTAAACCTGTAGTCTTTCTAGTGTGTAAGGGAAGGATGGTGCATTGTTTTCTATGTTATTGTCCATATATTAGCCCATAGGTGAGCTCACGGAAGGGTGGTAGATGGTGGCAGAGTATACCTCAAGCATAAAATCGTCCGGAACTCAATTTTCGAAGCTGGATCTTGCGTCCGAAATGTTGTCGAAGCACGAGAGTTGGTTACGGGCGCATAAAACTTTTCGTTGTGATAGTATTGGCGGGTCATGGAGCTCCAATGGAGTTTTTTTGGCAAAATTGTTGCCGTTTATGGATACAACATCGCGGGACAGACCGTGAATACAACTTTCAAGGTAAGTTGATCACACCGACGAGGCATCTTGCACAACTCGGAATGACCTATTTTTCGAGTGCATAAATGGAGTGAGGATGAACTTTTATGTACTTTATGCTCCAAGAATAATGCATCCGATGGTCAAAACGTGTGGGTGGTAGCGAGATGGGTGATTGACCACGTAAAGCATCAATTCTTGGGGTTTGATGCGACGAAGAGCCTCCTCCTTGTGTCGTGACTGAACCTGTAGTCTTTCTAGTGTGTAATGGAAGGATGGTGCATTGTTCCATATGTTATTGTCCATATATGAGCCCGTAGGTGAGCTCACGGAAGGGTGGTACATGGTGGCACAGTATACCTCAAGCATAAAATCCTCTGGAACTAAATTTTCCAAGCCGGATCTTGCCTCCGAAATGTTACCGAAGCACGAGAGCTAGATACGGACGCATAAAACTTTTGGTTGTGATAGTATTGGCAGGTCATGGAGCACCAATGGAGTTTTTGTGGCAAAATTGTTGTTGTTTTATGGATATGACATCGCGGAATAGACCGTGAATACAACTTTCAACGTAAGATGATCGCACTGATGAGACATCTTGCACAACTCGGAATGACCTACAATGTTTCGGGTGCACAAATGGAGTGAGGATGAACTGTTATGTACTTTATGATCCAAGAATAATGCATCCGCTGGTGCGAATGTGAGGGTGGTAACGAGTTGGGTGATAGACCATGTAAATTTTGATGCAACGACGAGCCTCCCCCTTTTGTCGTGACTGAACCTGTAGTCTTTCTAGTGTGTAATGGAAGGATCGTGCATTGTTCTATATGTTATTGTCCATATATAAGTCCGTAGGTGAACTCACGGAAGGTTGGTAGAGGGTGGCAGAGTATACTTCAAGCATAAAATCGTCCGGAACTCAATTTTACAAGCCAGATATTGTGTCTGAAATTTTGTCGAACCCCGCGAGTGGGTTGCGGGCCCATACAACTTTTGGATGTGATTGTTTTGGCGGGTCATGGAGATCCAATGGAGTTTTTTTTGGCAAAATTGTTGCCGGTTTATGGATACAACATCGCGGGACAGACCGTGAATACAACTTTCAAGGTATGTTGATCGCACTGACGAGCCATCTTGCACAACTCGGAATGACCTATAATTTTTTGGGTGCATAAATGGAGTGAGCATGAACTGTTATGTACTTTATGCTCCAAGAATAATGCATCCGCTGGTGTAAACGTGAGGGTGGTAGCAAGATGGGTGATTGACCATGTAAATCATCAATTCTTGGGTTTCGATGCGACGACGAGCCTCCTCCTTGTGTCGTGACTGAACCTGTAGTCTTTCTAGTGTGTAAGGGAAGGATGGTGCATTGTTTTCTATGTTCTTGTCCATATATTAGCCCATAGGTGAGCTCACGGAAGGGTGGTAGATGGTGGCAGAGTATACCTCAAGCATAAAATCGTCCGGAACTCAATTTTCGAAGCTGGATCTTGCGTCCGAAATGTTGTCGAAGCACGAGAGTTGGTTACGGGCGCATAAAACTTTTCGTTGTGATAGTATTGGCGGGTCATGGAGCTCCAATGGAGTTTTTTTGGCAAAATTGTTGCCGTTTATGGATACAACATCGCGGGACAGACCGTGAATACAACTTTCAAGGTAAGTTGATCGCACCGACGAGGCATCTTGCACAACTCGGAATGACCTATTTTTCGAGTGCATAAATGGTGTGAGGATGAACTTTTATGTACTTTATGCTCCAAGAATAATGCATCCGATGGTGAAAACGTGTGGGTGGTAGCGAGATGGGTGATTGACCACGTAAAGCATCAATTCTTGGGTTTTGATGCGACGAAGAGCCTCCTCCTTGTGTCGTGACTGAACCTGTAGTCTTTCTAGTGTGTAATGGAAGGATGGTGCATTGTTCCATATGTTATTGTCCATATATGAGCCCGTAGGTTAGCTCACGGAAGGGTGGTACATGGTGGCACAGTATACCTCAAGCATAAAATCCTCTGGAACTAAATTTTCCAAGCCGGATCTTGCCTCCGAAATGTTACCGAAGCACGAGAGCTGGATACGGACGCATAAAACTTTTGGTTGTGATAGTATTGGCAGGTCATGGAGCACCAATGGATTTTTTGTGGCAAAATTGTTGTTGTTTTATGGATATGACATCGCGGAATAGACCGTGAATACAACTTTCAAGGTAAGATGATCGCACCGACGAGACATCTTGCACAACTCGGAATGACCTACAATGTTTCGGGTGCACAAATGGAGTGAGGATGAACTGTTATGTACTTTATGATCCAAGAATAATGCATCCGCTGGTGCGAATGTGAGGGTGGTAACGAGATGGGTGATAGACCATGTAAAGTTTGATGCAACGACGAGCCTCCCCCTTTTGTCGTGACTGAACCTGTAGTCTTCCTAGTGTGTAATGGAAGGATCGTGCATTGTTCTATATGTTATTGTCCATATATAAGTCCGTAGGTGAACTCACGGAAGGTTGGTAGAGGGTGGAAGAGTATACTTCAAGCATAAAATCGTCCGGAACTCAATTTTACAAGCCAGATATTGTGTCCGAAATTTTGTCGAACCCCGCGAGTGGGTTGCGGGCCCATACAACTTTTGGATGTGATTGTTTTGGCGGGTCATGGAGATCCAATGGAGTTTTTTTGGCAAAATTGTTGCTGGTTTATGGATACAACATCGTGGGACAGATAGTGAATACAACTTTCAAGGTAACTTGATCGCACCGACGAGCCATCTTGCACAACTCGGAATGACCTATAATTTTTTGGGTGCATAAATGTAGTGAGGATGAACTGTTATGTACATTATGATCCAAGAATAATGCATCCGTTGGTGAAAATGTGAGGCTGGTAGCGAGATGGGTGATAGACCATGTAAAGCATCAATTCTTGGGTTTCGATGCAACGACGAGCCTCCCCCTTGTGTCGTGACTGAACCTGTAGTCTTTCTAGTGTGTAATGGAAGGATGGTGCATTGTTCTATATGTTGTTGTCCATATATCAGTCCGTAGTTGAACTCACGGAAGGGTGGTAGAGGGTGGCATAGTATACCTCAAGCATAAAATCGTCCGGAACTGAATTTTACAAGCCGGATCTTGTCTCCGAAATGTTGTCTAACAACGCGAGTGGGTTGCGGGCGCATACAACTTTTGGTTGTGATTGTTTTGGTGGGTCATGGAGATCCCATGGAGTTTTTGTGGAAAATTGTTGCCGGTTTATGGATACAACATCGCGGGACAGACCGTGAATACAACTTTCAAGGTAAGTTGATCGCACCGACGAGCCATCTTGCACAACTCGGAATGACCTATAATTTTTTGGGCGCATAAATGGAGTGAGCATGAACTGTTATGTACTTTATGCTCCAAGAATAATGCATCCGCTGGTGAAAACGTGAGGGTGGTAGCAAGATGGGTGATTGACCATGTAAATCATCAATTCTTGGGTTTCGATGCGACGACGAGCCTCCTCCTTGTGTCGTGACTGAACCTGTAGCCTTTCTAGTGTGTAAGGGAAGGATGGTGCATTGTTTTCTATGTTATTGTCCATATATTAGCCCGTAGGTGAGCTCACGGAAGGGTGGTAGATGGTGGCAGAGTATACCTCAAGCATAAAATCGTCCGGAACTCAATTTTCGAAGCTGGATCTTGCGTCCGAAATGTTGTCGAAGCACGAGAGTTGGTTACGGGCGCATAAAACTTTTCGTTGTGATAGTATTGGCGGGTCATGGAGCTCCAATGGAGTTTTTTTGGCAAAATTGTTGCCGTTTATGGATACAACATCGCGGGACAGACCGTGAATACAACTTTCAAGGTAAGTTGATCGCACCGACGAGGCATCTTGCACAACTCGGAATGACCTATTTTTCGAGTGCATAAATGGAGTGAGGATGAACTTTTATGTACTTTATGCTCCAAGAATAATGCATCCGATGGTGAAAACGTGTGGGTGGTAGCGAGATGGGTGATTGACCACGTAAAGCATCAATTCTTGGGTTTTGATGCAACGAAGAGCCTCCTCCTTGTGTCGTGACTGAACCTGTAGTCTTTCTAGTGTGTAATGGAAGGATGGTGCATTGTTCCATATGTTATTGTCCATATATGAGCCCGTAGGTTAGCTCACGGAAGGGTGGTACATGGTGGCACAGTATACCTCAAGCATAAAATCCTCTGGAACTAAATTTTCCAAGCCGGATCTTGCCTCCGAAATGTTACCGAAGCACGAGAGCTGGATACGGACACATAAAACTTTTGGTTGTGATAGTATTGGCAGGTCATGGAGCACCAATGGATTTTTTGTGGCAAAATTGTTGTTGTTTTATGGATATGACATCGCGGAATAGACCGTGAATACAACTTTCAAGGTAAGATGATCGCACTGACGAGACATCTTGCACAACTCGGAATGACCTACAATGTTTCGGGTGCACAAATGGAGTGAGGATGAACTGTTATGTACTTTATGATCCAAGAATAATGCATCCGCTGGTGCGAATGTGAGGGTGGTAACGAGATGGGTGATAGACCATGTAAAGTTTGATGCAACGACGAGCCTCCCCCTTTTGTCGTGACTGAACCTGTAGTCTTTCTAGTGTGTAATGGAAGGATCGTGCATTGTTCTATATGTTATTGTCCATATATAAGTCCGTAGGTGAACTCACGGAAGGTTGGTAGAGGGTGGAAGAGTATACTTCAAGCATAAAATCGTCCGGAACTCAATTTTACAAGCCAGATATTGTGTCCGAAATTTTGTCGAACCCCGCGAGTGGGTTGCGGGCCCATACAACTTTTGGATGTGATTGTTTTGGCGGGTCATGGAGATCCAATGGAGTTTTTTTGGCAAAATTGTTGCCGGTTTATGGATACAACATCGTGGGACAGATAGTGAATACAACTTTCAAGGTAACTTGATCGCACCGACGAGCCATCTTGCACAACTCGGAATGACCTATAATTTTTTGGGTGCATAAATGTAGTGAGGATGAACTGTTATGTACATTATGATCCAAGAATAATGCATCCGTTGGTGAAAATGTGAGGCTGGTAGCGAGATGGGTGATAGACCATGTAAAGCATCAATTCTTGGGTTTCGATGCAACGACGAGCCTCCCCCTTGTGTCGTGACTGAACCTGTAGTCTTTCTAGTGTGTAATGGAAGGATGGTGCATTGTTCTATATGTTGTTGTCCATATATCAGTCCGTAGTTGAACTCACGGAAGGGTGGTAGAGGGTGGCATAGTATACCTCAAGCATAAAATCGTCCGGAACTGAATTTTACAAGCCGGATCTTGTCTCCGAAATGTTGTCTAACAACGCGAGTGGGTTGCGGGCGCATACAACTTTTGGTTGTGATTGTTTTGGCGGGTCATGGAGCTCCAATGGAGTTTTTGTGGAAAATTGTTGCCGGTTTATGGATACAACATCGCGGGACAGACCGTGAATAGAACTTTCAAGGTAAGTTGATCACACCGACGAGGCATCTTGCACAACTCGGAATGACCTATTTTTCGAGTGCATAAATGGAGTGAGGATGAACTTTTATGTACTTTATGCTCCAAGAATAATGCATCCGATGGTGAAAACGTGTGGGTGGTAGCGAGATGTGTGATTGACCATGTAAAGCATCAATTCTTGGGTTTCGATGCGACGAAGAGCCTCCTCCTTGTGTCGTGACTGAACCTGTAGTCTTTCTAGTGTGTAATGGAAGGATGGTGCATTGTTCCATATGTTATTGTCCATATATGAGCCCGTAGGTGAGCTCACGGAAGGGTGGTACATGGTGGCACAGTATACCTCAAGCATAAAATCCTCTGGAACTCAATTTTCCAAGCCGGATCTTGCCTCCGAAATGTTACCGAAGCACCAGAGCTGGTTATGGACGCATAAAACTTTTGGTTGTGATAGTATTGGCAGGTCATGGAGCACCAATGGAGTTTTTGTGGCAAAATTGTTGTCGTTTTATGGATATGACATCGCGGAATAGACCGTGAAAACAACTTTGAAGGTAAGATGATCGCACTGATGAGACATCTTGCACAACTCGGAATGACCTACAATGTTTCGGGTGCACAAATGGAGTGAGGATGAACTGTTATGTACTTTATGATCCAAGAATAATGCATCCGCTGGTGCGAATGTGAGGGTGGTAACGAGATGGGTGATAGACCATGTAAAGTTTGATGCAACGACGAGCCTCCCCCTTGTGTCGTGACTGAACCTGTAGTCTTTCTAGTGTGTAATGGAAGGATCGTGCATTGTTCTATATGTTATTGTCCATATATAAGTCCGTAGGTGAACTCACGGAAGGTTGGTAGAGGGTGGCAGAGTATACTTCAAGCATAAAATCGTCCGGAACTCAATTTTACAAGCCAGATATTGTGTCCGAAATTTTGTCTAACCCCGCGAGTGGGTTGCGGGCGCATACAACTTTTGGATGTGATTGTTTTGGCGGGTCATGGAGATCCCATGGAGTTTTTTTGGCAAAATTGTTGCCGGTTTATGGATACAACATCGTGGGACAGATAGTGAATACAACTTTCAAGGTAACTTGATCGCATCGACGAGCCATCTTGCACAACTCGGAATGACCTATAATTTTTTGGGTGCATAAATGTAGTGAGGATGAACTGTTACGTACATTATGATACAAGAATAATGCATCCGCTGGTGAAAATGTGAGGCTGGTAGCGAGATGGGTGATAGACCATGTAAAGCATCAATTCTTGCGTTTCGATGCAACGACGACCCTCCCCCTTGTATCGTGACTGAACCTGTAGTCTTTCTAGTGTGTAATGGAAGGATGGTGTATTGTTCTATATGTTGTTGTCCATATATCAGTCCGTAGGTGAACTCACGGAAGGGTGGTAGAGGGTGGCATAGTATACCTCAAGCATAAAATCGTCCGGAACTGAATTTTACAAGCCAGATCTTGTCTCCGAAATGTTGTCTAACAACGCGAGTGGGTTGCGGGCGCATACAACTTTTGGTTGTGATTGTTTTGGTGGGTCATGGAGATCCCATGGAGTTTTTGTGGCAAAATTGTTGCCGGTTTATGGATACAACATCGCGGGACAGACCGTGAATACAACTTTCAAGGTAAGTTGATCGCACCGACGAGCCATCTTGCACAACTCAGAATGACCTATAATTTTTCGGGTGCATAAATGGAGTGAGGATGAACTGTTATGTACTTTATGCTCCAAGAATAATGCATCCGCTGGTGAAAACGTGAGGGTGGTAGCGAGATGGGTGATTGACCATGTAAATCATCAATTCTTGGGTTTCGATGCGACGAAGAGCCTCATCCTTGTGTCGTGACTGAACCTGTAGTCTTTCTAGTGTGTAAGGGAAGGATGGTGCATTGTTTTCTATGTTATTGTCCATATATTAGCCCATAGGTGAGCTCACGGAAGGGTGGTAGATGGTGGCAGAGTATACCTCAAGCATAAAATCGTCCGGAACTCAATTTTCGAAGCTGGATCTTGCGTCCGAAATGTTGTCGAAGCACGAGAGTTGGTTACGGGCGCATAAAACTTTTCGTTGTGATAGTATTGGCGGGTCATGGAGCTCCAATGGAGTTTTTTTGGCAAAATTGTTGCCGTTTATGGATACAACATCGCGGGACAGACCGTGAATACAACTTTCAAGGTAAGTTGATCACACCGACGAGGCATCTTGCACAACTCGGAATGACCTATAATTTTTCGGGTGCATAAATGGAGTGAGGATGAACTGTTATGTACTTTATGCTCCAAGAATAATGCATCCGGTGGTGAAAACATGAGGGTGGTAGCGAGATGGGTGATTGACCATGTAAAGCATCAATTCTTGTGTTTCGATGCGACGAAGAGCCTCCTCCTTGTGTCGTGGCTGAACCTGTAGTCTTTCTAGCGTGTAATGGAAGGATGGTGCATTGTTCTATAAGTTATTGTCCATATATTAGCCCGCAGGTGAGCTCACAGAAGGGTGGTACATGGTGGCACAGTATACCTCAAGCATAAAATCGTTTGGAACTCAATTTTCCAAGCCCGATCTTTCCTCCGAAATGTTACCGAAGCACGAGAGCTGGTTACGGGCGCATAAATTTTTTGGTTGTGATAGTATTGGCGGGTCATGGAGCTCCAATGGAGTTTTTGTGGCAAAATTGTTGTCGTTTTATGGAAACAACATCACGGGACAGACCGTGAATACAACTTTCAAGGAAAGATGATCGCACCGACGAGCCATCTTGCACAACTCGGAATGACCTATAATTTTTCGGGTGCATAAATGGAGTGAGGATGAACTGTTATGTACTTTATGCTCCAAGAATAATGCATCCGCTGGTTAAAACGTGAGGGTGGTAGCGAGATGGGTGCCTGACCATGTAAAGCATCAATTCTTGGGTTAAACGGCGATGAAGAGCCTCCTCCTTGTGTCGTGACAGAAATATATTCTTTCTAGTGTGTAATGGAAGGATGATGCATTGTTCTATATGTTATTGTCCATATATTAGCCCGTAGGTGAGCTCACGGAAGGGTGGTAGATGGTGGCAAAGTATACCTCAAGCATAAAATCATCTAGAACTCAATTTTCCAAGCCGGATCTTGCCTCCGAAATGTTACCGAAGCACGAGAGCTGGTTACGGGCGCATAAAACTTTTGGTTGTGATAGTATTGGCGGGTCATGGAGCTCCAATGGAGTTTTTGTGGCAAAATTGTTGTCGTTTTATGGATACAACATCACGGGATAGACCGTGAATACAACTTTCAAGGTAAGTTGATCGCACCGACGGGCCATCTTGCACAACTCGGAATGACCTATAATTTTTCGGTTGCATAAATGGAGTGAGGATGAACTGTTATGTACTTTATGCTCCAAGAATAATACAATGCATCCACTGGTGAAAACGTGAGGGTGGTAGCGAGATGGGTGATTGAGCATGTAAAGCATCAATTCTTGGGTTTCGATGCGACGAAGAGCCTCCTCCTTTTGTCGTGACTGAACCTGTAGTCTTTCTAGTGTGTAAGGGAAGGATGCTGCATTGTTCTATATGTTATTGTCCATATATTAGCCCATAGGTGAGCTCACGCAAGGGTGGTAGATGGTGGCAGAGTATACCTCAACCATAAAATCATCCGGAACTCAATTTTCCATGGCGGATCTTGCCTCTGAAATGTTGTCGAAGCACGAGAGTTGGTTATGGGCGCCTAAAACTTTTGGTTACGATAGTGTTGGCGGGTCATGGAGCTCCAATGGAGTTTTTGTGGCAAAATTGTAGCCGTTTTATGGATACAACATCGCGGGACAGGCCGTGAATACAACCTTCATGGTAAGATGATCGCACCGACGAGCCATCTTGCACAACTCGGAATGACCTACAATTTTTCACGTGCATAAATGGAGTGAGGATGAACTGTGATGTACTTTATGATCCAAGAATAATACATCGAGCGACCATGTAAAGCATCAATTCTTGGGTTTCGATGCAACGACGAGCCTCCCCCTTGTGTCGTGACTGAACCTATAGTCTTTCTAGTGTGTAATGGAAGGATGGTGCATTGTTCTATAGGTTATTGTCCATATATCAGTACGTAGGTGAACTCATGGAAGGATGGTAGAGGGCTGCAGAGTATTCAAGCATAAAATCGTCCGGAAATCAATTTTACAAGTCGGATCTTGTCTCCGAAATGTTGTCGGACCCTGCGAGTGGGTTGCTAGCGCATACAACTTTTGGTTGTGATTGTTTTGGCGGGTCATGGAGATCCAATGGAGTTTTGTGGCAAAACTGTTGCCGGTTTATGGATACAACATCGCGGGAAAGACCGTGAATACAACTTTGAAGGTAGGTTGATCGCACCGATGAGCCATCTTGCACAACTCGGAATGACCTATAATTTTTCGGGTTCATAAATGGAGTGAGGATGAACTGTTATGTACTTTATGCTCCAAGAATAATGCATCCGCTGGTGAAAACTTGAGGGTGGTAGCGAGATGGGTGATTGAGCATGTAAAGCATCAATTCTTGGGTTTCGATGCGACGAAGAGCCACCTCCTTGTGTCGTGACTGAACCTGTTGTATTTCTAGTGTGTAAGGGAGGATGGTGCATTGTTCTATATGCTATTGCCCATATATTAGCCCGTAGGTCAGCTCACAGAAGGGTGGTAGATGGTGGCAGAGTATACCTCAAGCATAGAATCGTCTGGAACTCAATTTTCCAAGCCGGAACTTGCCTACGAAATGTTGTCGTAGCACGAGAGTTGGTTACGGGCGCATAAAACTTTTGGTTGAGATAGTATTGGCGGGTCATGGAGCTGCAATGGAGATTTTGTGGCAAAATTATTGCCGTTTTATGGATACAACATCGCGGGACAGACCGTGAGTACTAGTTTCAAGGTAAGATGATCGCACCGACGAGCCATCTTGCTCAACTCGGAATGACTATAATTTTTCGGGTGCATAAATGGAGTGAGGATGAACTGTTATGTACTTTATGGTCCATGAATAATGCATCCGCAGGTGAAAACGTGAGGGTGGTGGCGAGATGGGTGATTGACCATGTAAAGGATCAATTCTTGGGTTTCGATGCGACGAAGAGTCTCCTCCTTCTGTCGTGACTGAACCTGTAGTCTTTCTAGTGTGTAATGGAAGGATGGTGCATTGTTCTATATGTTATTGTCCATACATTAGCCCGTAGGTGAGCTCACGGAAGGGTGGTAGATGGTGGCAGAGTATACCTCAAGCACAAAATCGTTAGGAACTCAATTTTGCAAGCCGGATCTTGCCTGCGAAATGTTGTCAAAGCACGAGAGCTGGTTATGGGCGCATAAAACTATTGGTTGTGGTAGTATTGGCGAGTCATGGAGCTCCAATGGAGCTTTTGTGGCAAAATTGTTGCCGTTTTATGGATACAACATCGCGGGACAGACTGTGAATACAACTTTCAAGGTAAGATGATCGCACCGATGAGGCATCTTGCACAACTCGGAATGACCTATAGTTTTTCGAGTGCATAAATGGAGTGAGGATGAATTATTATGTACTTTATTATCCAAGAATAATGCATTCGTTGGTGAAAATATGAGGGTGGTAGCGAGATGGGTGATAGACCACGTAAAGCATCAATTCTTTGGTTTCGATGCAACGACGAGCCTCCCCCTAGTGTTGTGACTGAACCTGTAGTCTTTCTAGTGTGTAATGGAAGGACGGTGCATTGTTCTATATGTTATTCTCCATATATCAGTCCGTAGGTGAACTCACGGAAGGGTGGTAGAGGGTGTCAGAGTACTTCAAGCATAAAATCGTCCGGAACTCAATTTTACAAGCCGGATCTTGTCTCCGAAATGTTGTCGAACCCCGCGAGTGGGCTGTGGGCGCATACAACTTTCGGTTGTGACTGTTTTGGCGGGTCATGCAGATCCAATGGAGTTTTCGTGGCAAAATTGTTGCCGGTTTATGGATACAACATCGCGGTCCAGACCTTGAATACAACTTTCATGGTAAGTTGATCGCACTGACGAGCCATCTTGCACATCTCGGAATGACCTATAATTTTTCGGGAGCATAAATGGAGTGAGGATGAACTGTGTTATACTTTATGATCCAAGAATAATGCATCCGCTGGTGAAAACGTGAGGGTGGTAACAAGATGGGATATTAACCATGTAATGCATCAATTCTTGGGTTTCGATGCGATGAAGAGCCTCCTCCTTGTGTCGTGACTGAACCTGTAGTCTTCCTAGTTTGTAATGGAAGGATGGTGCATTGTTCTGTATGTTATTGTTCATATATTAGCCCGTCTGTGAGCTCACGGAAGGGTGGAAGATGGTGGCAGAGTATACAACAAGCATAGAATCGTCTAGAACTTAATTTTCCAAGCCGGATGTTGCCTCCGAAATGTTGTCGAAGCACGAGAGTTGGTAACGGGCGCATAAAACTTTTGGTTGAGATAGTATTGGCGGGTCATGGAGCAGCAATGGAGATTTTGTGGCAAAATTGTTGCCGTTTTATGGAAACAACATCGCGGGACAGACCGTGAATACTAGTTTCAAGGTAAGATGATCGCACCGACGAGCCATCTTGCTCAACTCGGAATGACCTATAATTTTTCGAGTGCATAAATGGTGTGACGATGAACTGTTATGTACTTTATGATCCATGAATAATGCATCCGCAGGTGAAAACGTGAGGGTGGTAGCGAGATGGGTGATTGACCGTGTAAAACATCAATTGTTGGGTTTCGATGCGACGAAGAGCCTCCTCCTTGTGTCATGACTGAACCTGTAGTCTTTCTAGTATGTAATGGAAGGATGATGCATTGTTCTATATGTTATTGTTCATATATTAGCCCGTCGGTGAGCTCACGGAAGGGTGGTAGATGGTGGCAGAGTATACCTCAAGCATAGAATCGTCTGGAACTCAATTTTCCAAGCCGGAACTTGCCTACGAAATGTTGTCGTAGCACGAGAGTTGGTTATGGGCGCATAAAACTTTTGGTTGAGATAGTATTGGCGGGTCATGGAGCTGCAATGGAGATTTTGTGGCAAAATTGTTGCCGTTTTATGGATACAACATCGCGGGACAGATCGTGAATACTAGTTTCAAGGTGAGATGATCGCACCGACGAGCCATCTTGCTCAACTCCGAATGACCTATAATTTTTCGGGTGCATAAATGGAGTGAGGATGAACTGTTATGTACTTTATGGTCGATGAATAATGGATCCGCAGGTGAAAACGTGACGGTGGTGGCGAGATGGGTGATTGACAATGTAAAGGATCAATTCTTGGGTTTCGATGCGACGAAGAGCCTCCTCCTTCTGTCGTGACTGAACCTGTAGTCTTTCTAGTGTGTAATGGAAGGATGGTGCATTTTTCTATATGTTATTGTCCATACATTAGCCCGTTGGTGAGCTCACGGAAGGGTGGTAGATGGTGGCAGAGTATACCTCAAGCACAAAATCGTTAGGGACTCAATTTTGCAAGCCAGATCTTGCCTGCGAAATGTTGTCAAAGCACGAGAGCTGGTTATGGGCGCATAAAACTATTGGTTGTGGTAGTATTGGCGGTTCATGGAGCTCCAATGGAGCTTTTGTGGCAAAATTGTTGCCGTTTTATGGATACAACATTGCGGGACAGACTGTGAATACAACTTTCAAGGTAAGATGATCTCACCGATGAGGCATCTTGCACAACTCGGAATGACCTATAGTTTTTCGAGTGGATAAATGGAGTGAGGATGAACTATTATGTACTTTATTATCCAAGAATAATGCATTCGTTGGTGAAAATATGAGGGTGGTAGCGAGATGGGTGATAGACCACGTAAAGCATTAATTCTTGGGTTTCGATGCAACGACGAGCCTCCCCCTAGTGTTGTGACTGAACCTGTAGTCTTTCTAGTGTGTAATGGAAGGACGGTGCATTGTTCTATATGTTATTCTCCATATATCAGTCCGTAGGTGAACTCACGGAAGGGTGGTAGAGGGTGTTAGAGTACTTCAAGCATAAAATCGTCCGGAACTCAATTTTACAAGCCGGATCTTGTCTCCGAAATGTTGTCGAACCCCGCGAGTGGGCTGTGGGCGCATACAACTTTTGGTTGTGACTGTTTTGGCAGGTCATGCAGATCCAATGGAGTTTTCGTGGCAAAATTGTTGCCGGTTTATGGATACAACATCGTGGTCCAGACCTTGAATACAACTTTCATGGTAAGTTGATCGCACTGACGAGCCATCTTGCACAACTCGGAATGACCTATAATTTTTCGGGAGCATAAATGGAGTGAGGATGAACTGTGTTATACTTTATGCTCCAAGAATAATGCATCCGCTGGTGAAAACGTGAGGGTGGTAACAAGATGGGATATTAACCATGTAATACATCAATTCTTGGGTTTCGATGCGATGAAGAGCCTCCTCCTTGTGTCGTGACTGAACTTGTAGTCTTCCTAGTTTGTAATGGAAGGATGGTGCATTGTTCTGTATGTTATTGTTCATATATTAGCCCGTCTATGAGCTCACGGAAGGGTGGTAGATGGTGGCAGAGTATACATCAAGCATAGAATCGTCTAGAACTTAATTTTCCAAGCCGGATGTTGCCTCCGAAATGTTGTCGAAGCACGAGAGTTGGTAACGGGCGCATAAAACTTTTGGTTGAGATAGTATTGGCGGGTCATGGAGCTGCAATGGAGATTTTGTGGCAAAATTGTTGCCGTTTTATGGATACAACATCGCGGGACAGACCGTGAATACTAGTTTCAAGGTAAGATGATCGCACCGACGAGCCATCTTGCTCAACTCGGAATGACCTATAATTTTTCGAGTGCATAAATGGTGTGAGGATGAACTGTTATGTACTTTATGCTCCATGAATAATGCATCCGCAGGTGAAAACGTGAGGGTGGTAGCCAGATGGGTGATTGACCATGTAAAACATCAATTGTTGGGTTTCGATGCGACGAAGAGCCTCCTCCTTGTGTCATGGCTGAACCTGTAGTCTTTCTAGTATGTAATGGAAGGATGATGCATTGTTCTATATGTTATTGTTCATATATTAGCCCGTCGGTGAGCTCACGGACGGGTGGTAGATGGTGGCAGAGTATACCTCAAGCATAGAATCGTCTGGAACTCAATTTTCCAAGCCGGAACTTGCCTACGAAATGTTGTCGTAGCACGAGAGTTGGTTATGGGCGCATAAAATTTTTGGTTGAGATAGTATTGGCGGGTCATGGAGCTGCAATGGAGATTTTGTGGAAAAATTGTTGCCGTTTTATGGATACAACATCGCGGGACAGACCGTGAATACTAGTTTCAAGGTAAGATGATCGCATCGACGAGCCATCTTGCTCAACTCGGAATGACATATAATTTTTCGGGTGCATAAATGGAGTGAGTATGAACTGTTATGTACTTTATGGTCCATGAATAATGCATCCGCAGGTGAAAACGTGAGGGTGGTGGCGAGATGGGTGATTGACCATGTAAAGGATCAATTCTTGGGTTTCGATGCGACGAAGAGCCTCCTGCTTCTGTCGTGACTCAACCTGTAGTCTTTCTAGTGTGTAATGGAAGGATGGTGCATTGTTCTATATGTTATTGTCCATACATTAGCCTGTAGGTGAGCTCACGGAAGGGTGGTAGATGGTGGCAGAGTATACCTCAAGCACAAAATCGTCAGGAACTCAATTTTGCAAGCCGGATCTTGCCTGCGAAATGTTGTCAAAGCACGAGAGCTGGTTATGGGCGCATAAAACTATTGGTTGTGGTAGTATTGGTGGGTCATGGAGCTCCAATGGAGCTTTTGTGGCAAAATTGTTGCCGTTTTATGGATACAACATCGTGGGACAGACTGTGAATACAACTTTCAAGGTAAGATGATCGCACCGATGAGGCATCTTGCACAACTCGGAATGACCTATAGTTTTTCGAGTGCATAAATGGAGTGAGGATGAACTATTATGTACTTTATTATCCAAGAATAATGCATTCGTTGGTGAAAATATGAGGGTGGTAGCGAGATGGGTGATAGACCACGTAAAGCATCAATTCTTGGGTTTCGATGCAATGACGAGCCTCCCCCTAGTGTTGTGACTGAACCTGTAGTCTTTCTAGTGTGTAATGGAAGGACGGTGCATTGTTCTATATGTTATTCTCCATATATCAGTCCGTAGGTGAACTCACGGAAGGGTGGTAGAGGGTGTCAGAGTACTTCAAGCATAAAATCGTCCGGAACTCAATTTTACAAGCCGGATCTTGTCTCCGAAATGTTGTCGAACCCCGCGAGTGGGCTGTGGGCGCATACAACTTTTGGTTGTGACTGTTTTGGCAGGTCATGCAGATCCAATGGAGTTTTCGTGGCAAAATTGTTGCCGGTTTATGGATACAACATCGTGGTCCAGACCTTGAATACAACTTTCATGGTAAGTTGATCGCACTGACGAGCCATCTTGCACAACTCGGAATGACCTATAATTTTTCGGGAGCATAAATGGAGTGAGGATGAACTGTGTTATACTTTATGCTCCAAGAATAATGCATCCGCTGGTGAAAACGTGAGGGTGGTAACAAGATGGGATATTAACCATGTAATACATCAATTCTTGGGTTTCGATGCGATGAAGAGCCTCCTCCTTGTGTCGTGACTGAACTTGTAGTCTTCCTAGTTTGTAATGGAAGGATGGTGCATTGTTTTGTATGTTATTGTTCATATATTAGCCCGTCTATGAGCTCACGGAAGGGTGGTAGATGGTGGCAGAGTATACATCAAGCATAGAATCGTCTAGAACTTAATTTTCCAAGCCGGATGTTGCCTCCGAAATGTTGTCGAAGCATGAGAGTTGGTAACGGGCGCATAAAACTTTTGGTTGAGATAGTATTGGCGGGTCATGGAGCTGCAATGGAGATTTTGTGGCAAAATTGTTGCTGTTTTATGGATACAACATCGCGGGACAGACCGTGAATACTAGTTTCAAGGTAAGATGATCGCACCGACGAGCCATCTTGCTCAACTCGGAATGACCTATAATTTTTTGAGAGCATAAATGGTGCGAGGATGAACTGTTATGTACTTTATGCTCCATGAATAATGCATCCGCAGGTGAAAACGTGAGGGTGGTAGCGAGATGGGTGATTGACCATGTAAAACATCAATTGTTGGGTTTCGATGCGACGAAGAGCCTCCTCCTTGTGTCATGACTGAACCTGTAGTCTTTCTAGTATGTAATGGAAGGATGATGCATTGTTCTATATGTTATTGTTCATATATTAGCCCGTCGGTGAGCTCACGGAAGGGTGTTAGATGGTGGCAGAGTATACCTCAAGCATAGAATCGTCTGGAACTCAATTTTCCAAGCCGGAACTTGCCTACGAAATGTTGTCGTAGCACGAGAGTTGGTTATGGGCGCATAAAACTTTTGGTTGAGATAGTATTGGCGGGTCATGGAGCTGCAATGGAGATTTTGTGGCAAAATTGTTGCCGTTTTATGGATACAACATCGCGGGACAGACCGTGAATACTAGTTTCAAGGTAAGATGATCGCACCGACGAGCCATCTTGCTCAACTCGGAATGACCTATAATTTTTCGGGTGCATAAATGGAGTGAGGATGAACTGTTATGTACTTTATGGTCCTTGAATAATGCATCCGCAGGTGAAAACGTGAGGGTGGTGGCGAGATGGGTGATTGACCATGTAAAGGATCAATTCTTGGGTTTCGATGCGACGAAGAGCCTCCTCCTTCTGTCGTGACTGAACCTGTAGTCTTTCTAGTGTGTAATGGAAGGATGGTGCATTGTTCTATATGTTATTGTCCATACATTAGCCCGTAGGTGAGCTCACGGAAGGGTGGTAGATGGTGGCAGAGTATACCTCAAGCACAAAATCGTCAGGAACTCAATTTTGCAAGCCGGATCTTGCCTGCGAAATGTTGTCAAAGCACGAGAGCTGGTTATGGGCGCATAAAACTATTGGTTGTGGTAGTATTGGCGGGTCATGGAGCTCCAATGGAGCTTTTGTGGCAAAATTGTTGCCGTTTTATGGATACAACATCGCGGGACAGACTGTGAATACAACTTTCAAGGTAAGATGATCGCACCGATGAGGCATCTTGCACAACTCGGAATGACCTATAGTTTTTCGAGTGCATAAATGGAGTGAGGATGAACTATTATGTACTTTATTATCCAAGAATAATGCATTCGTTGGTGAAAATATGAGGGTGGTAGCGAGATGGGTGATAGACCACGTAAAGCATCAATTCTTGGGTTTCGATGCAACGACGAGCCTCCCCCTAGTGTTGTGACTGAACCTGTAGTCTTTCTAGTGTGTAATGGAAGGACGGTGCATTGTTCTATATGTTATTCTCCATATATCAGTCCGTAGGTGAACTCACGGAAGGGTGGTAGAGGGTCTCAGAGTACTTCAAGCATAAAATCGTCCGGAACTCAATTTTACAAGCCGGATCTTGTCTCCGAAATGTTGTCGAACCCCGCGAGTGGGCTGTGGGCGCATACAACTTTTGGTTGTGACTGTTTTGGCGGGTCATGGAGATCCAATGGAGTTTTCGTGGCAAAATTGTTGTCGGTTTATGGATACAACATCGCGGTCCAGACCTTGAATACAACTTTCATGGTAAGTTGATCGCACTGACGAGCCATCTTGCACAACTCGGAATGACCTATAATTTTTCGGGAGCATAAATGGAGTGAGGATGAACTGTGTTATACTTTATGCTCCAAGAATAATGCATCCGCTGGTGAAAACGTGAGGGTGGTAACAAGATGGGATATTAACCATGTCGGTGTACTAAAGTAGGGGTACCTTAGTACCCCAGACTTGTGCACGGGCAGTTGTAGCACCCTGCGGCAAGGCCCGCCCAGGAAGCGCCAAGAGAAGACCAAGCATTCAAGACAAGGCCCCCGGCAAGAGGAGCTTGCCGGGCCAAGAAGACAAGACCCCGGCGAGAGGAGCTTGCCGGGACGACTGAGCCCATGAAATGCCATCCAAGAACAAAGTATACGAGACAGAAGATCGAGACCCCGACAAGAGGAGCTTGTCGGGAAGGCCGAACCCAGGCACCACAAGAGAAGCCCGCCACGGCGCGCTATGCGCCCCGGCAAGGCCTGATAGCCGGCAAGCTATCGGGCACAGGAAGACGACCCCCGCGGCAAGCCACTTGCCGCGGCAAATCGCCACCTCAGGACTGCGCTCCGGCTCGCCCGTCCACGCGTCGCTCCGGGGCTTCCCCCAAGGGCACGTGGCGGGGCACCGCGCAGCCTGGGGCGCGCGGTGGCATGCAGCCGCCATCGTGGCAAACGGTGGCGCACCTAACGGTCCGCCTCAGTGCTGTCCGGGCGACCGTGACGGGCATTTAATGCCCTCGTCCCCTACCGTCAGAAGTAGGTATGATAACACTGTGTCGCACTGTAGCGCCACTGTGCCCGCACTGTTACAGCTACCACCCCTTTTACACTTCTACCCCTTTCTCTTACGTTGACACCTGTCGGTGACCCCTTTGCGCTATAAAAGGAGGCCCGTGTGCAACGTAGGGGGGGTTCCGGGGTTCGGAGATTCGGCATCCAGACAGCCATACGCTCGGTGCAGCTAGCTCCCCAAGCTCCCGAGCTCCCCAGTTCAATACAACCAAGCAGGAGTAGGGTTTTACGCGTCCATCGCGGCCCGAACCTGGGTAAACCGCCCGTGTGCTCGCCTCGATCTGCTCTCTGTGCTCCCTCCGCCCCCCTCACCGGACAACGGAAGGGGCTTCGGCCCCATAGGTGCTCGCGGGGGACGCAGTCCGCCCCGACAAACCATGTAATGCATCAATTCTTGGGTTTCGATGCGATGAAGAGCCTCCTCCTTGTGTCGTGACTGAACCTGTAGTCTTCCTAGTTTGTAATACAAGGATGGTGCATTGTTCTATATGTTATTGTTCATATATTAGCCCGTCTGTGAGCTCACGGAAGGGTGGTAGATGGTGGCAGAGTATACATCAAGCATAGAATCGTCTAGAACTTAATTTTCCAAGCTGGATGTTGCCTCCGAAATGTTGTCGAAGCACGAGAGTTGGTAACGGGCGCATAAAACTTTTGCTTGAGATAGTATTGGCGGGTCATGGAGCTGCAATAGAGATTTTGTGGCAAAATTGTTGCCGTTTTATGGATACAACATCGCGGGACAGACCGTGAATACTAGTTTCAAGGAAAGATGATCGCACCGACGAGCCATCTTGCGCAACTCGGAATGACCTATAATTTTTTGAGTGCATAAATGGTGTGAGGATGAACTGTTATGTACTTTATGCTCCATGAATAAGGCATCCGCAGGTGAAAACGTGAGGGTGGTAGCGAGATGGGTGATTGACCATGTAAAACATCAATTGTTGGGTTTCGATGCGACGAAGAGCCTCCTCCTTGTGTCATGACTGAACCTGTAGTCTTTCTAGTATGTAATGGAAGGATGATGCATTGTTCTATATGTTATTGTTCATATATTAGCCCGTCGGTGAGCTCACGGAAGGGTGGTAGATGGTGGCAGAGTATACCTCAAGCATAGAATCGTCTGGAACTCAATTTTCCAAGCCGGAACTTGCCTACGAAATGTTGTCGTAGCACAAGAGTTGGTTATGGGCGCATAAAACTTTTGGTTGAGATAGTATTGGCGGGTCATGGAGCTGCAATAGAGATTTTGTGGCAAAATTGTTGCCGTTTTATGGATACAACATCGCGGGACAGACCGTGAATACTAGTTTCAAGGTAAGATGATCGCACCAACGAGCCATCTTGCTCAACTCAGAATGACCTATAATTTTTCGGGTGCATAAATGGAGTGAGGATGAACTGTTATGTACTTTATGGTCAATGAATAATGCATCCGCAGGTGAAAACGTGAAGGTGGTGGCGAGATGGGTGATTGACCATGTAAAGGATCAATTCTTGGGTTTCGATGCGACGAAGAGCCTCCTCCTTCTGTCGTGACTGAACTTGTAGTCTTTCTAGTGTGTAATGGAAGGATGGTGCATTGTTCTATATGTTATTGTCCATACATTAGCCCGTAGGTGAGCTCACGGAAGGGTGGTAGATGGTGGCAGAGTATACCTCAAGCACAAAATCGTCAGGAACTCAATTTTGCAAGTCGGATCTTGCCTGCGAAATGTTGTCAAAGCACGAGAGCTGGTTATGGGCGCATAAAACTATTGGTTGTGGTAGTATTGGCGGGTCATGGAGCTCCAATGGAGCTTTTGTGGCAAAATTGTTACCGTTTTATGGATACAACATCGCAGGACAGACTGTGAATACAACTTTCAAGGTAAGATGATCGCACCGATGAGGCATCTTGCACAACTCGGAATGACCTATAGTTTTTCGAGTGCATAAATGGAGTGAGGATGAACTATTATGTACTTTATTATCCAAGAATAATGCATTCGTTGGTGAAAATATGAGGGTGGTAGCGAGATGGGTGATAGACCACGTAAAGCATCAATTCTTGGGTTTCGATGCAACGACGAGCCTCCCCCTAGTGTTGTGACTTAACCTGTAGTCTTTCTAGTGTGTAACGGAAGGACGGTGCATTGTTCTATATGTTATTGTCCATATATCAGTCCGCAGGTGAACTCACGGAAGGGTGGTAGAGGGTGTCAGAGTATACTTCAAGCATAAGATCGTCCGGAACTCAATTTTACAAGCCGGATCTTGTCTCCGAAATGTTGTCGAACCCCGCGAGTGGGTTGTGGGCGCATACAACTTTTGGTTGTGACTGTTTTAGCGGGTCATGGAGATCCAATGGAGTTTTCGTGGCAAAATTGTTGCCGGTTTATGGATACACCATCGCGGGCCAGACCTTGAATACAACTTTCATGGTAAGTTGATCGCACTGACGAGCCATCTTGCACAACTCGGAATGAGCTATAATTTTTCGGGGGCATAAATGGAGTGAGGATGAACCGTGTTATACTTTATGCTCCAAGAATAATGCATCCGCTGGTGAAAACGTGAGGGTGGTAACAAGAAGGGAGATTAACCATGTAAAGCATCAATTCTTGGGTTTCGATGCGATGAAGAGCCTCCTCCTTGTGTCGTGACTGAACCTGTAGTCTTCGTAGTTTGTAATGGAAGGATGGTGCATTGTTTTGTATGTTATTGTTCATATATTAGCCCGTCTGTGAGCTCATGGAAGGGTGGTAGATGGTGGCAGAGTATACCTCAAGCATAGAATCGTCTAGAACTCAATTTTCCAAGCCGGATGTTGCCTCCGAAATGTTGTCGAAGCACGAGAGTTGGTAACGGGCGCATAAAACTTTTGGTTGAGATAGTATTGGCAGGTCATGGAGCTGCAATGGAGATTTTGTGGCAAAATTGTTGCCGTTTTATGGATACAACATCGCGGGACAGACCGTGAATACTAGTTTCAAGGTAAGATGATCGCACCGACGAGCCATCTTGCTCAACTCGGAATGACCTATAATTTTCCGAGTGCATAAATGGTGTGAGGATGAACTGTTATGTACTTTATGCTCCATGAATAATGCATCCGCAGGTGAAAACGTGATGGTGGTAGCGAGATGGGTGATTGACCATGTAAAACATCAATTGTTGGGTTTCGATGCGACGAAGAGCCTCCTCCTTGTGTCATGACTGAACATGTAGTCTTTCTAGTGTGTAATGGAAGGATGATGCATTGTTCTATATGTTATTATTCATATATTAGCCCGTCGGTGAGCTCACGGAAGGGTGGTAGATGGTGGCAGAGTATACCTCAAGCATAGAATCGTCTGGAACTCAATTTTCCAAGCCGGAACTTGCCTACGAAATGTTGTCGTAGCACGAGAGTTGGTTACGGGCGCATAAAACTTTTGGTTGAGACAGTATTGGCGGGTCATGGAGTTGCAATGGAGATTTTGTGGCAAAATTGTTGCCGTTTTATGGATACAACATCGCGGGACAGACCGTGAATACTACTTTCAAGGTAAGATGATCGCACCGACGAGCCATCTTGCTCAACTCGGAATGACCTATAATTTTTCGAGTGCATAAATGGTGTGAGGATGAACTGTTATGTACTTTATGATCCAAGAATAATGCACCCGCTAGTGAAAATGTGAGGGTGGTATTGAGATGGGTGATACACCATGTAAAGCATCAATTCTTGGGTTTCGATGCAACGACGAGCCTCCCCCTTGTGTCGTGACTGAACCTGTAGTCTTTCTAGTGTGTAATGGAAGGATGGTGCATTGTTCTATATGTTTTTTTCCATATATCAGTCCGTAGGTGAACTCACGGAAGGGTGATAGAGGGTGGCAGAGTATACTTCAAGCATAAAATCTTCCGAAACTAAATTTTACAAGCTGGATCTTGTCTCTGAAATGTTGTCGAACCCTACGTGTGGGTTGCGGGCGCATACAACTTTTGGTTGTGATTGTTTAGGCGCGTCATGGAGATCCAATGGAGTTTTTGTGGCAAAATTGTTGCTGGTTTATGGATACAACATCGCGGGACAAACCGTGAATACAACTTTTGATGAGGACATCAATACCATTGTTACACCCACAACCCCTGCTGCTATACATACCGGACATATTACTAGAGCTCCCGCATGCCAATTAAATTATCAGTGACTTTCGTTTCTTGGTAATGATTCTATTATTCATGAGAATATGATGCTGCCTAAATTGGATACATTTGTTTTGCTTACAAATGAAGGTCGTGTCATGGATAAGAGGGATGAACACTGGAGAAAGACCAAGCATGGAGATGATGGCATGCGCAAGGGAAACAAGAACGGAGTTACAAGTGATGATTTCAGGACTTTAAGGCCACCATAATGAGAGCATGATGCCTTGGACGAAATATACAGAATGCCACTTCATAATATTCGTCCATAGGCTATTCTAGGTGCCGCGTCACCTTATTATTGGGCCAGGCCCATGTAATTTTGAAATACTTAAGTATAGGTTGTTTTTAGAGTCCGTATGTTTGGGGAAACAAGAGATAGGGTTGGTTTCGGACCCCTCCTTCAAGGGCCACGAAATTCCCTCCTCTTCCTCCATATATACAGTCCTTAGGGCGTCGTTTAGACTTTGGGTTTTTTTTAGATTAAAAGTTCACCATAGCTGCAACTTCGCGCAATTCATTTGTGTTCAACAACTAGACAAAGGCGTCACAGAACCCCACCTTGATCAATAAAGCTTTCCTCTTATATTCGCAATATCCAGATTGCTATCTTAGTTTCTTGCTTGTTCTTCGTTTGCCTGCAGGAAGCAGACCTTCGTGGTCAGGTAGATCGTGCTCCGGCATGGTCAATAATCTCTCGGAGTTGGTTTAGCGATTGCCAAGGCGCGACGTCCTCGCACGTTCGTAGTCGGATCGTCAAAGGTGACTTCCTCCAAAATGATAGCCACCATCGCATCGAAAGACGGGACACCTTTGCCTCTATCAAGTGGTATCAGATTTCCAGGTTGCTCGGTGAGATTTTACAGTTTTTCGTAGTTTAGATCGAGTTTGTTCTTTATACCTATAGTCCACGAAAAAGCCAAAAAAAATTAGGGTTAGTTCATCTTATCCAAACCAATCTGAGCCTTTGCGTAATCTTTTCTGTATTTGCTTTGTTGAATTTGCGGTTGCATCGTCGTGTCAAGTTGCTGGTCCTAGCGTCTAGTACTTTAGAGTTTCGAGTTATGTTCACAAGTTGTCACGCCGCCGCCGCACCTTTGTCATCACCGCTGCTATATACCACCGTCATCATCACCGCTGCCATATACCACCATCATCATCACCGCTGGCATATACCACCATCGTCATCACCGCTGCCATATACCACCATCGTCATCGCCGCTACCATATACCACATATCCACCGCCATCACGCTAATCCGAGTCCACCTCCATCACAGATTCGCCACCAGTCCGTGTTCCATCGCCCTGCAAATATCCGCCACCAGTCCGAGTTTCCACCAGATTCATCTCCGCCACCAGTCCTAGTCCGAGTCCAGTAATTGTTGCTTTGTTCTCAATTTCCAGATCACGCGATACTCCGAGTCGTGATATAGTAGGACTCCCAAACTTCCGAGCCATCTGCAGAAGAAAAATAGTTCCAGTTTAAAAAAAACTAAGTCTGGAAAATTCTGGCTAGGCAGTTTTTAGGCCATTTGTAGACTTTTCCGAAAAAAATTGTTGCGGAGCAAAAAAATAAAAGAGGAAAAAGTGCAAAAAAAAGTGGAAAAAAAAAGAAAAAAAATATTCATAGTGTGGTCCACCCTTGTTTACGTGCAGCGCCGTGATTTTGTTAGTGTTCTAGGCTCGCGTCTCTAGTACGGTCTAGCCTAGGACCAGCACAGTACCGTCGTTGAGCGTTTATTCAACTTTGCATCTCTGAATTGATTATTGCTGATCCTTTTTGCTACCATACTATAAGCCTTCCCAGCTCCACATACATCTACGTCGTGCGTTTGACTCTCCCTGGCAATCGCTCTATCCAAGCTTTTGAGAGTTTTGACTACAACGGTTGCCGATCACCGCCTGCTGCTGGGTAAGTACTGGTAAGAATTTGACATTTGCTTGACGGATTTGTGACACCCACCACCACCTATTGTTAGTAGTCTATAGGATCATATTCTTCTGTGTTTCTATTGCTGCTAACCAGGCCAGGATCACAAGCCGACGAGACTGACAGGGAGAACATGACGAATAAGGAGTTGCATGATAAATTTCAGCAAATGATGAGTGGACAGGTGCAAGATGTGCTAAACAGATTTGAAGAGGCCATGGAGAAGATAGATGGCATGGAGAAGACGTTCGACACAAAGCTCGATAACAAGTTTAATGAATTGCTCGCGCGTCTTCCACCACCACCACCGTGATGAGGACATCAATACCATTGTTACACCAACAGCCCCTACTGCTATACATACTGGACCAATTACTAGAGCTCGCGCACGCCAATTGAATTATCAGGTACTTCCATTTCTTGGTAATGATTCTAATGTTCATGAGAATATGATGCTACCTAAATTGGATACATTTGTTTTGCTTACAAATGAAGGGCCTAGCTTGGAGAAGGATGAACATTGGAGCAAGAACAAGCATGGAGTTGATGGCATACGCAAGGGAGACAAGAACAGAGTTTCAAGTGATGATTTCAGGACTTTGAAGGCACCATAATGAGTGCATGAAGCCTTGGACGAAATATACAAGATGCCACTTCATAATTTTCGTCCAGAGGCTATTCTAGGTGATGTGTCACCTTCTTTTTGGGCCAGGCCCATGTAATTTCGAAATACTTCAATATAGGCTGTTTTTAGAGTCTGTATGTGTGGGGAAACAAGAGTTAGGGTGGGTTTCGGACCCCTCCTCCAAGGGCCACGAAATTCCCCCCCTCTTCCTCCATATATATAGCCCCTAGGGCATCATTTAGACTTTGGGTTTTGTTTAGATTAAAAGTTTGCCATACCTGCAAGTTCGCGTACTTCGTTTGTGTTCAATGACCAGACCAAGGCGTCATAGAACCCCACCTTCATTAATAAAGCTTTCCTCTTTTATTCGCAATATCCAGATTGCAATATCAATTTCTTGCTTGTTCTTCGTTTGCTCGCAGGAAATAGACCCTCGTGGTCAGGTTGATCGTGCTCCGGCGTGGTCAATAACCCCTCGGAAGTTGGTTTAGCGATTGCTAAGGCGCGACATCTTCGCACGTTCGTAGTCGGATCGTCAAAGTCGACTCCCATAGAAAACGATTGCTATCTCATCGAAACATCGGGACACCTTTGCCTCTATCACACCGGCTGCACCTAACGCACCTCTACAACAACAACAACAACAACAACTACCTCCACGTTGTGAAACAGCCCTCCGCCGAGCGAGCCCTGTCCCTCTTGCGCTTGGCCAAACTGTTGGTGCTGCTGTTGATACTTCTATGTCTCCTGCTGCTGATGTGGAGGAGGATGAGTATGCGGGAGATTACGAGGATGAGGTTGATCAAAATCAGAACTACGTGCAACCACCAGCACCACAACCACCAGGTCGTCCACATGCAAATAATGGCAATGTTCGGGGTCCCCCTCAGGTACGAGATCATGATCATCTCCCTAAACTGAAATTGAATATTCCACCATTTGAGGGTAGATATGTTCCTGATATATATCTTACTTGGGAGTTAGAAACTAAACAACGATTTACATGTTTACAATATCCTGAGGAGAGACGTGTTCGTGCTGCTGTTTGTACTTTCACTAGCTTTGCATGTGTTTGGTGGTCTGAACATTGTCGATTATATCCTGTTCCAGCTACTTGGGCTGCTTTGAAAACTGCTATGTGTACTCGTTGGGTTCCACCACATTATCAACGTGAATTACTTCAAAAATTACAGCGCTTAAGACAAGGAAAAAATTCGGTAGAAGAATATTATCAGGAATTACAAACTGGCTTGATTAGATGTGGTATTGTTGAGGAGAATGAAGCTATGCTTGCATGTTTTCTGGGTGGATTAAATAGAGAGATTCAGACCATTCTAGACTGTAAGGATTATAATAATATCACTCGTTTATTCCATCTTGCTCGTAAAGCTGAACATGAAGCGCAGGATCGACAGGCATTGGCGCGAGCTAACTTTTCTTCAGGTCGACCTTCATCATGGACACCACGTGCATCATCTACTTCCACTGCACCATCACCTCCTTTAGGTGCCACCTCCAACTGTGAAACAAGAAAACAGGCACAACCACCACTATCTGCCAAGAGCACACCTGCTGGGCCTGATGATGCGGTGCATCCTATGGACATCACCATGTCAAGAGTTCGTTTGGCAAGTGACACGTGCCACATCTACTTCACATACATAAAGGTGAATCATCTCCTTTACACGTGTTCACTTGACCCCTTTGAGGATGGTATACTCCTTGACATTCCTTCCGTGTGCATGCATAGGTATTGTCGGAGCTTCACACTTAGCAAGGACGAGTCCATGCGAAAGATAACATCTACACCATCCAAGAGGGAAGCCCGGAAGCAGAGAAGAAAGCACCAAGAAGAAGGCAGCAGCTCCCACGCGACCCTGTGCGCATGGGCCCCTCCGACCCCGTGCCCACGGGCCTCCCAGGCTGGCGGTCCTGAAGACCCCATGCGCACAGGCGTGTACCGTGCCCACGGGCCTCACGGACCCCGTGCGCACGGGCTCCACTTACCCCGTGCACACAGGGCCCCTTGTGTGGTGCTGCGGGCTTTGCCCTTGTTTTACCATTTCGCCCCCACTTATCCCTCTCTTTGCCTAGGACTATATATACTCCTTCATAGGGATAGCTAAGAATAGATCTAGATATTGGAGCTTAGCTCATTTACCTCCCCTTGTGGGATTTCTCTTGAGAGAGAGACACTCCATTGGAGAAGATCCCTAGTGGATACATCAAGCCCTCATCTCCTTCATAGGATTTGGAATGAACTCTACCTTTTATCTTATTTCCCTTTGTTGTTCATGTACCTTGTGGATCTTGTGTGTTTGATTGTCTAGTGGATGTGTGATTGGACTTGTTCTTGAGTGTTCCTCTTGTTTCCCCTCTTGTGTTCATCTTGTTCTTGGGGATTCCCCCTCCAATTCGTGAAAGATCTCTCCCTAGGATTCCATCCTATATCATTTGGTATCATGAGCCATGGTTTCTCACGAAATTGGAGCCCCCCTCTTTGTTTTCTAGCCTTGTTTTGTTGATTTTTTCCTAATTTCAAAAAATTCCCCACCAAAAATAGCCCCATTTTTTTGTGATTTGTTGGTTTGGTGATGTTTTGTTGCGTTTGATCCATGGATTTGGTTGGTTTCAAGTGGATCTAGCCTTCCCCCATATTTTCCCCACCATCCATCCCCAAAATCTCCCCAATTTTGCCCAAGAAATCTCCAATTTCTGCCACGAAATTGCAAAAATTCCGCCCACCCCGTGCCCACGGGCCCACGAGACCCCGTGCGCACGGGCCCCCGAAAACTCTCTGGATAGCCCGTGCCCACGGGCCCATTTTGACCCTGTGTGCACGGCCCTCCCAGAAACAGTCGCGTGCACTTTACATTTTCGCCCATAACTTCCACATCTGAACTCCAATTTGGGTGTTCGTTGGCTCGTTGAAAAGCTAGTGACGTGCCCGAGCAGATCATCTTGGTTTTACCACCATTTGACTCCATCAAAATTTTGACATTTTGGCATCTTTGCATAGGCCTTCCACCATATCATCCGCAAACCAACCATAGACTTCCGCAACCTAACCCATTTTGCTCCACTTAGCATTTGTGGTTGTTTGAGTGGTGACTTGAGTCTCCTAAGGTGTTTCGGCTACTTAGGGACGGTGACCTCCAACTCCGACACCGTGTATAGTCCACCACCATAACCTCCACTTCGGCATTGCCTAGTGCAACACCACCGCTTTCCGCTACCACCATTTGACATTTGTCATTTGAGATTTTGAGTTTGCGGTTTTTACCCTTTCCTATGGTTTATCGGCTACTTAGGGACGGGTCTACATCATCTTGTTATCTACATCAAGAACACTGCCACTCATCATCGCAAAGGACGGTAACCTCGACGACACCATTGTACATTCCCCTTGCAATTGCATTGATAACCCCTAGCCCATTTTGCGTCACTTGCCTATCGAGACTAGCCATTTGAGTATTGCCGCCACGTTACTTGTGCACATTAGTGATCATTGGTCTACACCTCCCATTGCATACATACCATATCATATTGGTATCATATCATCTCTTGTGTCAGAAGATTGTTCTCGCATATACACAATTGCTATCTTGGTTTGTGCATTTCGCATAGTGGCCATATAAAAAAAGCTTTTAAGCAAAAGAAAAGAGAGCAAAGAGCTTGTAAGCAAGTGCCGTAGCATCATACCACATTGCGCATAAGATTGTCATATCCGATCATCTTGGATCATCTTGAGAAGAACAACGGGAACATCATACCCATAGCATACTTGGGATACAAAGCTCATACATTTGGCATCTTATAGGTTGTGCACAAGTGTTGTATCCGCCTATTGAGCAATCGTGCTAGCATCTCTCTTGAGTTGTGCAACACGAGCGTTTTCCGTGGATTCCACATTTTGTGCTCATTCCTTGGTTGCACGACCCCATTTATCTATCCGTGTGTGTGTTTCCGTGTGCCACATTATTGCTATTGGTCTACTTGTTTCACTTGCGAATTTGTGAATCTTTTCCAACATTATTGACTCTTGCTAACATTTTGCATCAAATTTTTGTGCCACTATCCTCACCAAGCTCCTCCATAAGCTTTACTTGATAGGTGTGAGTGAACAAGTCCGGTACCAATTCCACTATTCTTTCATCTCACATTGAGTGATACGAGATACATCCTCAACTTTGGAAAAAGGTAACTTGGTATTGTTTATCTCATTTCGTACTCACCTTTGCTCGAGTTTTGTGATGGATAGGCAAGGTATTTCACCTTCAGTCTACAACAACAACGACGAGTTCGATGCCCCGAACAACTCCAACAGCGCCAAGATGCAAGCTCAAATGGAGGACATCAAAGCCCTCATCAAGTCCTACAAGCGATCTTCCTCATCTTCGAGAAGACGCTCTAGTGCACATGCTTCCGAGCTACCATCTCCGGCAAGATCACATCGGCATCGACACCATCACCACCACGAACGTGAAGGTCAAGAGCTCAACACCAACAACCACTCAACGACTTCACCATCTCCCTTGGCATCTTCGCCAAGCGACTTCAAGGCATCTTCGCCTACCGACACACGGCATCTTCGCCAAGAGAAGCTCCCCAAGCTCAAGTCCGCGACCTCCACGAGCTACTACGACCTCGACACCAACCACGAGATTCCTTTATATGGGACTCTAGAACCCGAGGAGTATCTCGAGTGGGAGCGTTTGATGGACGGCTACCTCAAGCTACATCAAGTCCCTCCCGAAGATCAAGTGAAGTGCGCCTCAAGAAACTTCCACGACTACGCGTACACATGGTGGCTTCACACACCTTCGGAGAGCTACGACATGAGTTGGCCCAAGACAAAGAAAGCTATGCGGCGAGAGTTCGTGCCTCCAACCTACACGGAACAACTTCTACGCCAATTGGAGAACACCATCCAAGGATCCAAGTCCATCGACGAGTACTTCAAGGAGATGAAGCATGCCTTGCGACGTGCCGGCGTGGACGACCCCATGTCAATGAAGTTCCAATTCATGATGGGATTGCACAACGACATCTCCAAGCCTATCTTCCTCGAGAACTATAAGTCCCTCGATGACAACTACATTGGTGCTCTCAAGGCGGAACAAGAACTCATGAAGGCCAAGGCTTCTCCACCCCAAGCACACTTCTCGAAGACCAAACCCAAAGACGACGAGCATGAGGCTAGTACCACCAAGATGTCCAAGCCCGACGAGCTCCAAGACGATGCTCCCAAGTTCGACTTCACCGCTATCCCTCTTTGTGGCATTGATGATGCCGAGTCCTCCACGACTCTTTTTCAAGATGGTGCAGCGACGAGTACGACTACAGAGACCTTCAAGGACCAAGTTTTGGAGGCGAGCGACATGGTGACGAGCAAGGATGATGCTTCCATCTTCGGAGGCGAGAGCGATGATGTGCCATCTTCCGCCTACATCCACGGCGACGGCGATGAGATGGTTGAGCATTTCACCTCGACCACGGCGACGTATGATGACTTGAGTGACTTTAGCCACCATATTGAGAGTGAGAGTGACTTCACCACTAGCCCCACATATGATGTGTTGCCCCGATTCCCATGTGAGGAGAGCCACAACCCCCACCATTTGAGTGAGATGAGTGACTCCACCATATGTGAACTTGAGTGCACCTAGCTTGAGGGAGTGAGTGAGCCACCACCACATAGAGAGAGTGAGATAGTTGATGAGGCATATGAGACCCTTTGCATTTCTAACAACTTAACCTCTACCTCTATTGTGTCTTCTCCTTTGGTGCTAGGTCCTATATATGATGACGCGCCAATTCACGATGACTATGTCTTCCCTTTGGACAAGACGATGGGCATGGTGGAATATGATGCACCCCCCACATGGTTCCATCAAGATGAAGATGACCACCATTTAGTCTTTACCACCTCACCTACACCACTTGAGTGGAATGAACAAGGTAACAAAGGTGAAGGTGATGCTCTTGTCCCACTAGTGGACATTCTTGACATTGATTGCTTGCATGATGTTGATCCACCTATTCCCATGCTTCATGCTAGTGCGACTTCCTCATGTCATGAGTTACCACTCTATGATGAATATGATGATGAGCATGTTGAATTGCCTAGTTGTGATGCCATGTTACATAGGATTTCTTGTGATAATTCTCTTGGTCACATCATGTTTGACAATCCGCTTGCCTTATCATATGCTATGCATGAGATACACCATATGTCATATTTGCAATCTCTTCATAGTAACTATGCATATGCCATTACGATAAACCCAATTTGCACATATGGCATAGATGACAAGCCCATGGTTATTGGCATTTGTTTTTCTTGTGATGATATTGCTATGCTTCCTTTGCATCATTTATCTCATATGCCATGCCATGACCACCTAGCTTCGGATATGCATTGTTTTGGATGCTGTCCATTTTCTCCATATGATGTTTCCACTATTGTTCATGAGGAGACCCCCATAGTTTCCTCATACATTTTAGGAGATTTTGATTCATCCTATCCATTGCATGATCCCACTACTTGTGTGCACCATATGCTCCCCATGAATAAACATGCTATTGATGTCCCATATAATTCTATGCTAAATTTGCATCCCCATCGTGTCATACATAACAACTATTCTTTCATGATGGATGACATGTTCTTATACCATGCATCAAATTTCTTTGAGCGATGCTTATCTTGTGCTAACTCACACATGCACATACACATCATGATGGATGATGTGTACATTTACCATGCACACACGTTCTTTCGTTTGTGTCTCTTTTGTGTAGGTACCCATGAATACTTGTCAACCTCGCAATCCCACGAGTTGACAAAACGAGCTCTAGAGAGCAATGATGACTTGGGATCCCATGGATTGCCATTCCCTCCGCTCTCTTCACGCGAAGTCTTCGCGCATCTCTTCTACACGGATCTCACATGGTTATGGGTTATTGTCCATTACATATTATATGTCCATCTTGACATGTTCACTTTGCATGATATTATCATTCCCATGCCTTTGCCATGCATTTGTGACCCATGCTTTGCATTACACATGATGATTGTTTCTACTACTTATATGTGTATTTGCAATCTTGGTGGAGACATTGCTTGTTATTGCCATGTTCCATTTGTGACCCATACCTATGATGATACTATGCTCTTGCTATGTGTTCGTGCTTGCGATATGTCATGTGCATTTCCTATATCTATTACTTGCTCACATGACATGATCGCCATGATTTCCTCTAGTGTGTTGCATCTTCGCTCCACTAGTTTGCATGTCTTGATTGCCTCGCACATGTTGCAAAAATGCTATATCTTTTGTGTTGAGTGCATCACTTTCTCACCACACCATATGCACATTATACTTGGATTGTCTTGCACTTACCCCATGTGTTTAGACATTTCATTTCTCTTGGTGTTGTGAATAACTCTTATGCCTACCATAGACCATTTGTCGAGCGCTTTATGCATGTTTGCTATGATCTTGAGGTAGATGCTTGTTCACTTGTCACACATATTAGCATCTTTACCTCCCATTTGAATACTTGTTTCCATGATGTCCTTGATTGTGCTCACCTTATATTCTTAAATGTCATGCCACACTTCTTTGTCAAACCATATGCTATGCTTGATGACAACACTTGTTGGGTGAATCACCTCTTGAATGCTTGGTTTTGCTCTTACGCCAACCACATTTGTTTTTACAAGTGCTTGTTATCTTTGCTCCTTTTGAAGGAACTAGAAGACGGTGCGACATTGGAGAGTGCCCATTTGCAACTACAAGATGATGAATGCTTGGTGATCGTCAACTTCTACACGACAACATCATCTCTTTCCCATGGTGATTTGGATTTTGATCCGAGGTCGGATCTCTCCCAAGGGGGGGGGGTGATGCGGTGCATCCTATGGACATCACCATGTCAAGAGTTCGTTTGGAAAGTGACACGTTCCACATCTACTTCACATACATAAAGGTGAATCATCTCCTTTACACGTGTTCACTTGACCCCTTTGAGTATGGTATACTACTTGACATTCCTTCCATGTGCATGCATAGGAATTGTCGGAGCTTCACACTTAGCAAGGACGAGTCCATGCGGAAGAGAACATCTACACCATCCAAGAGGGAAGCCTTGAAGCGGAGAAGGAAGCGCCAAGAAGAAGGCAGCAGCTCCTAGGCGACCTTGTGCGCACGGGCCACTCCGACCCCGTGCCCACGGGGCTCCCAGGCTGGCGGTCCTGAAGACCCCGTGCGCACGGGCGTGTACCATGCCCACGGGCCTCACGGACCCCGTGCGCACGGGCCCTTGCATCAGGTCTCTGGGTACCCCGTGCGCACGGCTCCACTTACCCCGTGCACACGGGGCCCCCTGTGTGGTGCTGCGGGCTTTGCCCTTGTTTTACCATTTCGCCCCCACTTATCCCTCTCTTTGCCTAGGACTATATATACTCCTTCATCTCCTCCATTTAGGGATAGCTAAGAATAGATCTAGATATTGGAGCTTAGCTCATTTACCTCCGCTTGTGTGATTTCTCTTGAGAGAGAGACACTCCATTGGAGTTCAAGGCCTACATTGGAGTAGATCCCTAATGGATACATCAAGCCCTCATCTTCTTCATAGGATTTGGGTTGAACTCTACCTTTTATCTTATTTCCCTTTGTTGTTCATGTACCTTGTGCATCTTGTGTGTTTGATTGTCTAGTGGATGTGTGATTGGACTTGTTCTTGAGTGTTCCTCTTGTTTCCCCTCTTGTGTCCATCTTGTTCTTGGGGATTCCCCCTCCAATTCGTGAAAGATCTCTCCCTAGGATTCCATCCAATATCACATGCACAAAGCTCTTCTTCTTCCATGGCGTCAACAGGGCACACAAGTGATATTATTTCTCGTCATTGTAAGGGAAGAGGACATTTTGCGAGAGAATGACAATCTCAGCGTGTGATGATTTCTACTGAGCATGGTGGGTATGAGTCCACTAGTGACTATGATGAGGAGACTTTGGCTCTTACTACACGTGAAGAACACGGTGGAGATGATTCTGATCATGAGACGCAATACATGGCTGCTGAAGATGCTGACAGGTATGAATGTTTAGTTGCTCAACGTGTTTTGAGTGTGTAGGTTACAGAAGCTGAGCAAAATAAGAGGCATAATTTGTTCCATACAAAGGGAGTTGTGAAGGAACGTTCTATTCGCGTCATCATAGATGGAGGCAGCTGCAACAACTTGGCTAGCATCAAGATGGCGGAGAAGCTTTCTCTCACCACAAGACCACATCCACATCCTTACTACATCCAATGGTTCAACAACAGCGGCAAGGTTAAGGTAACACGTACTGTTCGTGTGCATTTTAGTATCTCTACATATGCTGATTATGTTGATTGTGATGTGGTACCTATGCAAGCATGTTCGTTACTACTTGGTAGACCATGGCAATTTGATAAAAATTCTGTACACCATGGTAGAAACAATCAGTATACTCTTGTTCATAACGATAAAAATATTACTTTGCTCCCTATGACTCCTGATTCCATTTTGAAAGATGATATTAATAGAGCTAATAAAGCAAAACAGGAGAAAAATAAGAGTGAAACTCAGATTGTGGCAAAAGAATTTGAGCAACAAATGAAGCCTAATAATAAACCATCTAGTGTTGCTTCTGAAATTAAATTGAAAAGTGCATGTTTACTTGCCACCAATTCTGATATTGATGAGCTAGATTTTAGCAAATCTGTTTGCTATGCTTTTGTGTGCAAAGAGGCATTATTTTCATTCGAGGACGCGCCTTCCGCTTTGCCCCCTGCTGTCACTCACATTTTGCACGAGGTCGCTGACGTCTTCCCACCAGACGTGCCACCGGGATTGCCACCTATTCAAGGGATTGAGCATCAAATTGACTTAATTCTCGGTGCATCACTACCCAACCGTGCACCATACCGTACCAATCCAGAGGAGACGGAGGAGATTATGCGTCAAGTACAGGAGCTGCTCGACAAAGGTTATATACGCGAATCTCTTAGTCCTTGTGTTGTTCCTATTATACTAGTGCCTAAGAAGGATGGTACGTCGCGTATGTGTGTTGATTGTAGAGGCATTAATAATATTACTATTCGTTATCGTCATCCTATTCCTAGGCTAGATGATATGCTTGATGAATTGAGTGGCTCTACAATATTCTTCAAAGTTGATTTGCGTAGTGGATACCATCAAATTCGTATGAAATTGGGAGATGAATGGAAAACAGCATTTAAAACTAAGTTTGGGTTATATGAGTGGTTAGTCATGCCTTTTCGGTTAACTAATGCACCTAGTACTTCCATGAGACTAATGAACGAAGTTTTACGTGCTTTCATTGGACGATTTGTGGTAGTCTATTTTGATGATATACTGATTTATAGCAAATCTTTGGAAGAACATTTGGAACATTTACGTGTTGTTTTTATTGCTCTACGTGATGCACGTTTGTTTGGTAACCTTGGTAAGTGCACCTTTTGCACCGACCAAGTATCTTTTCTTGGCTATGTTGTTACTCCACAATGAATTGAAGTTGATAAAGCCAAGATTGAAGCTATTGAGAGTTGGCCGCAGCCCAAAACGGTCACACAAGTGCGGAGTTTTCTTGGACTCGCTGGTTTCTATAGGCGTTTTGTGAGAGATTTTAGCACCATTCCTGCACCTCTCAACGAGCTTACAAAGAAGGATGTGCCTTTTGTTTGGGGTACCGCATAGGAAGAAGCCTTCACGGTATTGAAAGATAAGTTGACACATGCTCCTTTACTCCAACTTCCTGATTTTAATAAGACATTTGAGCTTGAATGTGATGCTAGTGGAATTGGATTAGGAGGTGTGTTACTACAAGATGGCAAACCTGTTGCATACTTTTCTAAAAAATTGTGATAGAGGCAAAGGTGTCCCGTCTTTCGATGAGATGGTGTCTATCGTTTTGGAGGAAGTCGACTTTGACGATCTGATTACGAACGTGCGAGGATGTCGCGCCTTAGCAATCGCTAAACCAACTCCGAGAGGTTATTGACCACGCCGGAGCACGATCAACCTGACCACGAGGGTCTATTTCCTGCGAGCAAACGAAGAACAAGCAAGAAACTGAGATTGCAATCTGGATATTGCGAATAAAAGAGGAAAGCTTTATTAATGAAGGTGGGGTTCTGTGACGCCTTGGTTTGGTCGTTGAACACAAACGAAGTACGCGAAGTTGCAGGTATGGCAAACTATTAATCTAAACAAAACCCAAAGTCTAAATGATGCCCTATGGGCTGTATATATGGAGGAAGAGGGGACGTCAACACGCTGTCGAGGGCATCTAGCTCTCGTACTCCGAGTTGACGGCCTTGCCGCCAGCCTCTTCCGCAGCCCCGCGCACGCCACCCACGTCACGCACGTCTCGCACGCCTCGCCCCCCCATGACGCCGCGATAAGCGCGCGCCACTTGGGGAGGGCGCGACGGGCACGGAGTTAAGGAGCAGCGCAACCCAGGCCACGCGTGCCCGTGCACTGTTAGGGCCTGGCCCAACAACGCTCGACACCGTGTATGGCCCAGACCCGGGGGCTCCTGTCGGTGTACTAAAGTAGGGGTACCTTAGTACCCCGAACTTGTGCACGGGCAGTAGTAGCGTCCCGCGGCAAGGATCGGCAGGGGAGCGAAAAGAGTCTCCACGGCCCTTTCTGGGCCGGACGAAGGCCAAGTGATCGAGCCAAGAAGACCAAGCCCCGGCAAGAGGAGCTTGCCGGGCCGAGAAGGCGAGGTCCGGCAAGAGGAGCTTGCCGGGCCAAGGCGACAAGGCCCCGGCAAGAGGAGCTTGCCGGGACGGCTAAGCCGAAGCACCAAGGCCCCGGCGGGAGGAGCTCGCCGGGACGGCCAAACCAAGGCACCCCAAGAGAAGCCCGCTGCGGCGCGCCACGCGCTCCGGCAAGGCCTGACGAGCGGCAAGCTCTCAGGTGCGGCAAGACAACCACCGCGGCAAGCCACTTGCCGCGGCGAACCACCACCTCAGACGTGCGCCCCAGCTCACCTGCCCACGCGTCACTCTGGAGCTTCCCCAGAGACATGTGGCGGGGCGCCGCGCAGCCTGGGGCGCGCGAGTGGCATGCGACGTTGGCGGAGTCGCCCCCGTGGCAAGCGGAGGCGCCCGTAACGGTCCGCCTCGGCACTGTTCAGGCGACCCAGACGGGCATTTAATGCCTTTGTCCCCCGCCGTCAGAGTTAGGTGCGATAGCACTGTGCGGCCACTGTTCGCACAGTTCCTTGCCATTTTTACCCTCACCTGCGTCGCTGCCTGTGGAAAACCCCTTAGCATATAAAAGAAGGCCCATGCGCATGTAGGGGAGGAAGGAGGAGAAACCTAGAAGGGATCCAGACCGGAAGAAGGACACCCAGTAGACCCTCGTCTACGTCCAGCTCCAACTTACTGTAGCTTCTTGCGCTCCAGAGCAAGAACTCGAATCAACCAGACATGCAGCAGTAGGGTTTTACGCATCCGTGCGGCTCGAAGCTGGGTAAAATTGTTGTGTGTGTGTCGCCTCGATCTGCTCTTTGTGCAACCTCCGCCCCCCGCCGAACCGACAAGGAGCTCCGTCCCCATAGGTGCTCGTGGAGGCCGATATACCCCGACATCTTTGGCGCGCCAGGTAGGGGGAGCGTCGAGGTTGTGTGAACCAGATCCGGCGTCCGCGCGCGCCAGACTCTCACTGTTTGCGCCGGCATGGCGCCGAAGAAGAAAGCTCCGGAGGTGAGCGGACGGGTGGTGGGGAGGACGCCGGCGGAGGAACGGGCGCCGTCGAACCAGTTCTTGGTCCCGCGACGTCCGAGCTCGCCCCATGCCCCTCTCAGGAGGCGCGAAACCAGCAGCGTCATGGTAACCATGGTACCATACGCTCGCTGGACCCAGACCGTGCTGGTCGGTCCCAAGGCGCTCAGGACCAGCATGCGATCCAGCGTGCCGGAACGAGCGTCGCGCGGCTGCCTGGACCGGGAGCTGCTCCTTCTAACATGGTTAGGAGTTCGAGCACATCCCGCTCCTCGCGCCATTCGCCGCCTCTGCCCGCCACCCCAGCGGAAGCTCTCGCGCGAGCTCAGCTACTCCTAGACTACCCTCCGACGGCGGACAAGCTCGAAGACTGGAGGGCAACTATCCAGAGCCTCATCGGTTTCGCCAACGGCAACACTCCGCGGCAGCACAGCGCGTCGCAGCCGCGGCCAGTCACCCAGGCGAGAACCGATGGCACCAAGAATGGCGGGGGTGCGACCACCGTGCACTCCCCGCCCCAGAAGCCGCGGTCGCCGACTCGCCGGGCTCACCTCGACAACGACTCCACCGCGTCGTCGAACCCGCGAAATCGCCGCGACCAACGGCAAGTCCTTCACGAACGAAGGGAAGAAGACGCTCGAACTCGCATCGAGCGCAGAAGAGAGGCGCGGCGTCAATCAGACCAGTGCGTTGAGCCCTCTGGAAACATGCACGCACCGGGGGAACGAGGCGAACTGTCGTATTCGGTAGGCTGCCCCGCGTTCACCCGCGAGCTGCGGCAAGTCCAGTGGCCCAGCACAAAGAACTTCAAGCCCGACGTGCCCGAGAAGTACGACGGCAAGTCGCATCCGTCTGAGTTCCTCAGCATCTACACCATTGCGGCGCAGGCTGCCGGGGGACGGGACGATAAGATCCTTGCCAACTACTTCCCGCTGGTACTCAAGCCCAACGTCAGATCCTGGCTCATGCACTTGCTGCACGGCTCCATCTCCTCCTGGCCAGATATATGCCATCAGTTCGTTGGCGCCTTCACGGGCGGCCACAAACCCCATGGCCAGGCAAGCGATCTTCATCTGCTTGTTTAGAAGGAGGGGGAGCCTTTGCGCAAGTTCATCCAGAGGTTCAGCCATCTGCACTACAACATCCCAGACGTCCACCCCGCCGCGGTGATCAGCGCGTTCCATCAGAACGTGCGCAACCGCAGGATGCGGGAGGAGATGGCGATGTGCAAAATCAAGGAGGTTAGCGAGCTTTATGCCCTGGCTGACAAGTGTGCACGCGCTGAGGAGGGGAGGAAGCTCCTCGGAGAAAGTGTTGGAGAAGGAGAATCTGACAGTGAAGGTACCGCCCCGGCAAGGAGAGGCCGGCGGCGGAACGGCAAAAAGAAGAAAAACCCAGAGGTACTGGTTGTCGAGAAGTCCGGCAGCGAGGGCTCCGCCAAGAAAGCCCAGGCGGGAAGCCCCGGCAAGGGGGTTGTCGGGTGCGCCAATTGCCGGGCGGTGGCCGCTGCCGATAAGCGAGACGGCACCGACAAGAAGTACTGCAAGATCCACCGTACCAGGGACCACGACCTCCAGAGTTGCAAGCAAGTCGAGCGACTCGTCGACCTGCAGAAGGCCGAGTACGCACGACGCGACAAGGAGAGAGCCCAAGCTGGCGGCGGGGGATCCGGCACGAAGCGTCCCGGCCCGGGGGAGCGCCGCGGCAAGGACAAGCAGCGGCAAGCAGACAGACCTCCCCGGGGACGCGACAAGGGCGAAGACGATGACGACGACGAAGACATGGAAGACCCCGAGACCAGCGAGCAGGAGTTTCAGAAAGCCACTGAGGTCTTATGTGTGGACGGCGGTGCCTCCCTGCACGCTTCCCACCACCAGCTTAAACGGTGGGTGCGGGAGGTCAATGCAGCGGAACCACCCGTCGAGTCGCGCAGACCCCTGAGATGGTCCAGCACGCCTATCATCTTCGACATTGAGGACCACCCTGATCGCACAACCGTGGTCGGGTGCTTGCCGATGTTGGTTTCCCCAACGATCCGCAACCTCAAGGTCACTAAGATGCTAGTTGGCGGCGGGGCCGGCTTGAATTTGATCTCCTCTGCTGTTCTCCGGAGACTCCAAGTTCCCGACAGCGAGCTCGAAGAAACCGGCACATTCCAAGGAATCAACCCGGGAAAGAGCAAGCCGAAGGGAAAGATCACGCTGCCGGTAACATTTGGCAGCGAGCTGAATTTCAGGACTGAGAAGGTCACCTTTGACGTCGCCGACTTTCCGTTGCCTTACAACGGGATCCTCGGCCGACCAGCGCTCGCCAAGTTCATGGAGGCCTCTCACTACACGTATAACATGCTCAAGATGCCTGGCCCGATAAGCGTCATTTCTGTCCCCGGCGACAAGAAGGATGCCCTTATCTGCGCCGACCAAATATACCGGGACGCAACAGCAGCAACGGCCCGCGGCCCACCTGCCGCTGGAGCTTCCGGGGGAAAGAAGAAGTCCGGCGAATGCTCTGGCGCGCTCTGGCGCCCACTCCGGCAAGCGTGCCTCTTCGGAGTGCTGCGCTGCCGTCGAGGACGTGCCATGGAGCCCCGCCGGCCAGAAGACCAAGCTCGGCGAATGCTCTGGCGCCCACTCCGGCAAGCGTGCCTCTTCGGAGTGCTACGCTGCCGTCGAGGACGTGCCATCGAGCCCTGCCGGCAAGAAGACCAAGTCCGGCGAATGCTCTGGCGCCCACTCTGGCAAACGCGCCTCTTCGGAGTGCTGCGCTGCCGTCGAGGACGTGCCATCGAGCCCCGCCGGCAAGAAGGCCAAGCCCGGCGAATGCTCTGGTGCCCACTCCGGCAAGCGCGCCTCTTCGGAGTGCTGCGCTGCCGTTGAGGACGCACCTTCGAGCCCCGCCGGTAAACACAAGGAGACGATGGCTGCTCCACCAGCGACCAAGAAGGTGCCCGCCAAGGAGGACGGCACTGGTGGTACCTTCACCATCAGTGCCACTCTCGACCCCAAATAGGAAGGCGCGCTCGTTGCTTTCCTGTGGGCGGATGTCGATGTGTTTGCCTGGCAACCATCTGACATCCCCGGCGTTCCCTGGGAAGTGATTGAGGACCACCTCGCCGTCTGTCCCCATGCGCGGCCCGTCAAGCAAAAGGTCAGGAAACAAGCGGTGGAGCGCCAAGAGTTTATCGTGGAGGAGATCAGGAAGTTGGAAGCGGCAGGCCTCGTCAGAGGCGTGCTCCATCCGACGTGGTTGGCCAATCCTGTTGTCGTGCGCAAAGCAAACGGGAAGTGGAGGCTTTGCATCGATTTCACCGATGTCAACAGAGCTTGCCCTAAAGATCCATTCCCCTTGTCGCGCATCGACCAGATTGTTGACTCCACGGCCGGATGCGACCTGCTTTCATTCCTTGACGCCTACTCCGGGTACCACCAGGTCTTCATGGCTGAGGAAGACGAAGAGAAGACTGCGTTCATCACTCCATGCGGCACGTACTGTTTTGTGCGGATGCCTTTTGGACTGAAGAATGCAGGCTCGACGTTTGCGAGGGTTGTCCACATTGCTTTCGAGCCATAGATCCACAGAAATGTGGAGGCCTACATGGACGACATTGTGGTCAAGAGCAGAGACAAGGCAACCCTGGTTCAAGACTTGGAAGAGACCTTTGCGAACTTGCGCAAGATCAGCCTCAAGCTCAACCCCGAAAAGTGCGTGTTCGGAGTTCCCTCCAGCAAGCTTCTCGGGTTCTTCGTGTCTCAGCGTGGGATCGAAGCCAACCCCGACAAGATCAAGGCCATCGAGCAGATTGAAGCACCAACGCTTGTCAAGGACGTGCGAAGACTTGCCGGCTGCGTGGCGGCTCTCAGCAGGTTTATTTCCAGGTCTGCGGAACGCGCCCTGCCGTTTTTCAAAATCTTGAAAAAGGCAGGTCCAGTAAAATGGACTCCGGAAGCGGAGGCTGCGCTGCAAGACTTGAAGAAATACCTGTCCTCCGCTCCTATACTTGTCGCGCCTAGACCGCAAGAGAAGTTGCTGCTCTACCTAGCGGCAACCAATCAAGTGGCTAGTGCTGCGTTAGTAGCGGAGAGGGAAGCTGATGACGAGCCAGCAACCACGGCAAGCGCGTCCGACGACAAGCAGGGAGCTTCCCCGACAAGCTCTGGCCCCGGCAAAGGCGGATCCGCGCAAGCGCAAGGGGAAGTGCAGAGGAAGAGGATGGTGCAGCGCCCAGTTTACTTCGTCAGTTCCCTCCTGCAGGGGGCTAGGTCGAGGTACTCTGGTGTGCAGAAATTGCTCTTCGGCCTCCTCATGGCCTCGAGGAAGCTGCGCCATTACTTCCAAGCACACGAGATCAAGTGGTCACTCGCTTTCCGCTTAAGAGGATACTGCAGAATCCCGAAGCAACATGCAGGATTGTCGAGTGGGCACTGGAACTGTCAAGCTTTGGCCTCAAGTTCGAGAGCACATCGACCATCCAGAGCCGAGCATTGGCAGAGTTCATAGCAGAGTGGACGCCGACACCGGACGAAGAAATTCCAGAGACGAGCATCCCCGGCAAGGAAGCAACCAAAGAGTGGCTGGTGTACTTTGATGGTGCCTTTTCGCTGGAAGGCGCCGGTGCCGGCGTGCTGCTCATCGCACCCACCGGAGAGCACCTCAAGTACATCGTCCAGATGCACTTTCCCAAGGAGCAAGAAACCAACAATACGGCAGAGTATGAAGGTTTGCTCGCCGGTCTCAGGATCGCAGCAGAACTTGGGGTCAAGAAGCTCATTGTCAGGGGTGACTCGCAGCTCGTCGTTCGCCAAGTGAACAAGGATTACAAGTGCCCGTTGATGGAGGCTTACGTTGATGAAGTGAGGAAGCTGGAAGAGCGCTTTGACGGCCTGCAAATGGAATACGTTCCAAGAGCAGAAAACGACATCGCCGACGGCCTGCCAAAATGCGCCGCACAAAAGCTACCTGTGGAACCAGGGACTTTTGTGCTCAAGCTGACTCAGCCATCCGTGACACCATCGACTGGGCCAAGCAAGAAGAGAAAATCGGTCTCCGGTGACTATCTCCCGACAGAGCTTCCCGAAGCCGCCGCCAAGAGAGTCCCCAAGATCGACGCCGAGAGTGCTGAGGAGCTGCCCGCTCCGGCAAGCCCCAGGGTTTGTCCCGACGAAGCAGGCGCTCCCGGCAAGTCATGCCCCGGCAAGCTTGCCGGGGAACGTCGAGCTCCGGCGGAGCCCCAAGTCCTCGCCGTAGAAGCTGATGTTCCCGCGGCCGCCGGCATGCCTTTGGTCCTCGTCGTCGAGCCACAGGCTCCGACGTGGGCATAGTAGATCGTCCGTTTTCTCCAGACAGGAGAACTTCCCGAAGAACAAGAAGAAGCGGAAAGAGCAGCCCGACAGTCCAGTATGTACCGGTTCGTCGACGGCGCACTGTACAGAAGAGGACGCAATGGGGTGAAATTGAAGTGCATTCACCGGGAAGACGGACAGGAGCTGTTGGCGGAGATACACGGAGGCATATGTGGACACCACATTGGTGCCAGAGCACTTGCCGGCAAAGCGTTCCGGCAAGGTTTCTTCTGGCCCACAGCCCTCCAGGATGCAACTGCACAAGTAACCAAGTGTGAAGCATGCCAGTTCCATTCCAAGAAGATACACCAGCCAGCTCAAGCTCTCCAGATGATCCCTTTGTCCTGGCCCTTCTCGGTCTGGGGGCTCGATATCCTCGGCCCCTTCCCCCGAGCCGTCGAGGGCTTTGAGTACTTTTTCGTTGCCATCGACAAGTTCACAAAGTGGCCAGAAGTGGACCCGGTGAGGAAGGTGACTGCCCAGTCCGCGATCAAATTCTTCAGGTCGATTGTTTGCCGCTTCGGGATCCCCAACAGGATCATCACCGACAACGGTACGCAGTTCAGAAGCCACGCTTTCATGCAGTACACCCAAAACCTCGGCACCAAGGTCTGCTTCGCTTCCGTTGCTCATCCCCGGAGCAACGGTCAAGCGGAAAGGGCCAACGCCGAGGTACTCCGCGGGCTCAAGACCAGAAGTTTTGACAAGCTGCTCAAGCACGAACGGAACTGGATCGAGGAGCTGCCGGCGGTTCTTTGGTCGGTCAGAACGACGCCAAATCGAGCCACCGGCCAGACACCATTTGCTCTAATCTATGGAGCAGAAGCAGTTACCCCCACGGAACTCGTATACGGGTCACCTCGAGTGCTCGCTTATGATGAGCTTGAGCAAGAGCGGTCGCATGAAGATGACGCACTGCTCCTCGAGGAGGATCGTCTCCAGGCTGCTATGCGATCCGCTCGCTACCAGCAAGCTCTGCTTCGCTATCATAGCCGCAAAGTTAAAGCCAGGAGCCTCGAGGAAGGCGACCTTGTTCTTCGGCGCGCTCAGTTGGCCAAGATACACAACAAGTTGACGCCGAAGTGGGAAGGCCCTTACCGGGTGAAACGAGTCACGAGGCCCGGCGCCGTCCGCCTCGAGACCGAAGATGGTACTCCGGTGAGCAATTCCTGGAACATTGAGCATCTTCGCAAGTTTTACCCGTAATGCGCGGTTGTCGGACCCCGTCCGGCAACCAACTCTTTGTACAAAAGTCTTGCCGCAGTTGCATGTAATCCTTTGTACAAAGCCAGGCGCAGACCCTGGCAGCAATGAAGCGCTGGCGCCCCCAAGTTTTAGCATGCACGCTGAGTCTCGTCTCGTCCTTGGTTAGGGTTGATAGTGCCTAACAGTCGCTAACCACTAACTTAGAGGTCGAGTCCGCGTCTTTTTCCCGTTCTTTCCCTTTGGCTCGCAGGAGTTGCATACCCTTGCCGAGCCGCTCAAGGACGAAGAAGGGGAGAAGGGCGAGCCAGCACCCGCGCCCCGGCAAGCCAGAGTTGCCGGGGGCTGCAACCTCAGATAAGTCTTTGCATCCCTTATCATGCATTCTCTCGTGAGCTGCGGGATGCGAAAACCTTGCTTCCTCCTAAAAGCTGTCGTGCTCTCTTAAGCGACAAACCCCGGAGCGCGTTCCCGGGGCCCGTTTCTGTTAGTAGCCGCGGCGGCAAGAGGAGGAAGCAAGGGGCCAGAACCCGCCTTCTCCCTCCCTCCGCCAAGAGCGTGAGGAGGGCCAAGGGGCGCGGGGAGACTGCAGGGTCCGTTGCCGGGCGGGGAAGTGTCTATCTTAACGATGCAAAGGGTTCGCTCCTTGCCGCGGGATGTACCCGCAAGACAAATGGTCTGGCAAACACTCCCTTTTTATTAAAAACATTCCACTCAGGTATAGCTCAGAGAGAATGAAAAACATGAAAGATGGGATTACAAGATTTAAACACAACTAAGGCCCGAGGGCTTACAAGATAAAAAGAGATAAGGTGCCCGTAATCCCTTTCTTGTCTCTCTCCTCAGGAGGTAGGACAAGGAGGCGAGAAGGGCAAAAGGGGCGCCTAGACGAGCTACGGGTGGCAGAAGACGCCAAGAGAGCATCCGGGGCTCCGGAAGCGGCGGGCTCGGAGGCCAGATGGAGACGGCGACGCCGGAAGCGGAGCTCAAGAAGGAGGCTGCGGGACGTCAACACGCTGTCGAGGGCATCTAGATCTCGTACTCCGAGTTGACGGCCTTGCCGCCAGCCTCTTCCGCAGCCCCGCGCACGCCACCCACGTCACGCACGTCTCGCACGCCTCGCCCCCCCACGACGTCGCGATAAGCGCGCGCCACTTGGGGAGGGCGCGACGGGCACGGAGCTAAGGAGAAGCGCAACCCAGGCCACGCGTGCCCATGCACTGTTAGGCCCTGGCCCAACAATGCTCGGCACCGTGTATGGCCCAGACCCGGGGGCTCCTGTCGGTGTACTAAAGTAGGGGTACCTTAGTACCCCGAACTTGTGCACGGGCAGTAGTAGCGTCCCGCGGCAAGGCTCGCCAGGGGAGCGAAAAGAGTCTCCACGGCCTTTTCTGGGCCGGACGAAGGCCAAGTGATCGAGCCAAGAAGACCAAGCCCCGGCAAGAGGAGCTTGCCGGGCCGAGAAGGCGAGGTCCGGCAAGACGAGCTTGCCGGGCCAAGGCGACAAGGCCCCGGCAAGAGGAGCTTGCCGGGATGGCTAAGCCGAAGCACCAAGACCCCGGCGGGAGGAGCTCGCCGGGACGGCCAAACCAAGGCACCCCAAGAGAAGCCCGCCGCGGCGCGCCACGCGCCCCGGCAAGGCCTGACGAGCGGCAAGCTCTTAGGTGCGGCAAGACAACCACCGCGGCAAGCCACTTGCCGCGGCGAACCACCACCTCAGACGTGCGCCCCAGCTCACCTGCCCACGCGTCACTCTGGAGCTTCCCCAGAGACACGTGGCGGGGCACCGCGCAGCCTGGAGCGCGCGCGTGGCATGCGACGTTGGCGGAGTCGCCCCCATGGCAAGCGGACGCGCCCCTAACGGTCCGCCTCGGCACTGTTCAGGCGATCCAGACGGGCATTTAATGCCTTTGTCCCCCGCCATCAGAGTTAGGTGCGATAGTTCCTTGCCATTTTTACCCTCACCTGCGTCGCTGCCTGTGGAAAACCCCTTAGCATATAAAAGGAGGCCCATGCGCACGTAGGGAAGGAAGGAGGAGAAACCTAGAAGGGATCCAGACCGGAAGAAGGACACCCAGTAGACCCTCGTCTACGTCCAGCTCCAACTTACTGTAGCTTCTTGCGCTCCAGAGCAAGAACTCGAATCAACCAGACATGCAGCAGTAGGGTTTTACGCATCCGTGCGGCCCGAAGCTGGGTAAAATCGTTGTGTGTGTGTCGCCTCGATCTGCTCTTTGTGCAACCTCCGCCCCCGGCCGAACCGACAAGGGGCTCCGTCCCCATAGGTGCTCGTGGAGGCCGATATCCCCCGACAGATAGTCTCCAAACCAAATATTTTAAAGTCAAGTTGTGAAAGCATAATATAACGACGAGACAATGCATCAGCAATAACATTTTCTTTACCCTTCTTGTGTTTAATGACATAAGGGAAAGTCTCAATGAATTCAACCCATTTAGCATGTCTACGGTTCAGTTTTGCTTGACTTTTAATGTGTTTCAAAGATTCATGATCGAAATGTATAACAAATTCTTTGGGCCATAAATAATGTTGTCATGTTTCTAAAGTCCGAACAAGAGCATATAATTCTTTATCATAAGTAGAATAGTTCAGACTAGGCCCAGTCAATTTTTCAGAAACGTATGCAACATGTTTGCCATCTTGTAATAACACACCTCCTAATCCAATTCCACTAGCATCACATTCAAGCTCAAAAGTCTTATTAAAATCAGGAAGTTGGAGTAAAGGAGCATGTGTCAACTTATCTTTCAATACCGTGAAGGCTTCTTCCTGTGCGGTACCCCAAACAAAAGGCACATCCTTCTTTGTAAGCTCGTTGAGAGGTGCAGCAATGGTGCTGAAATCTCTAACAAAACGCCTATAGAAACCTGCGAGGCCAAGGAAACTCCTCACTTGTGTGACCGTTTTGGGCTGCGGCCAACTCTCAATAGCTTCAATCTTGGCTTTATCAACTTCAATTCCCTGTGGAGTAACAACATAGCCAAGAAAAGATACTCGGTCGGTGCAAAAGGTGCACTTCCCAAGGTTACCAAACAAACATGCATCACGTAGAGCATTAAAAACAGCACGTAAATGTTCCAAATGTTCTTCCAAAGATTTGCTATAAATCAGTATATCATCAAAATAGACTACCACAAATCGTCCAATGAAAGCACGTAAAACTTCGTTCATTAGTCTCATGAAAGTACTAGGTGCATTAGTTAACCCAAAAGGCATGACTAACCACTCATATAAACCAAACTTAGTTTTAAATGTTGTTTTCCATTCATCTCCCAATTTCATACGAATTTGATGGTATCCACTACGCAAATCAACTTTGGAGAATATTGTAGAGCCACTCAATTCATCAAGCATATCATCTAGCCTAGGAATAGGATGATGATAACGAATAGTAATATTATTAATGCCTCTACAATCAACACACATACGCGACGTACCATCCTTCTTAGGCACTAGTATAATAGGAACAACACAAGGAAATAATGCCTCTTTGCAAACAAAAGCATAGCAAACAGATTTGCTACAATCTTGCTCATCAATATCAGATTTGGTGGCAATTAAACATGCACTTTTCAATTTAATTTCAGAAGCAACACTAGATGGTTTATTATTAGGCTTCATTTGTTGCTCAAATTCTTTTGCCACAATCTGATTTTCACTCTTATTTTTCTCCTGTTTTGCTTTATTAGCTCTATTAATATCATCTTTCAAAATGGAATCAGGAGTCATAGGAAGCAAAGTAATATTTTTATCCTTATGAACAAGAGTATACTGATTGTTTCTACCATGGTGTACAGAAATTTTATCAAATTGCCATGGTCTACCAAGTAATAAGAAACATGCTTGCATAGGTACCACATCACAATGAACATAATCAGCATATGTAGAGATACTAAAATGCACACGAACAGTACGTGTTACCTTAACCTTGCCGCTGTTGTTGAACCATTGGATGTAGTAAAGATGTGGATGTGGTCTTGTGGTGAGAGAAAGCTTCTCCACCATCTCCATGCTAGCCAAGTTGTTGCAGCTCCCTCCATCTATGATGACGCGAATAGAACGTTCCTTCACAACTCCCTTTGTATGGAACAAATTATGCCTCTGATTTTGCTCAGCTTGTGTAACCTGCACACTCAAAACACGTTGAGCAACTAAACATTCATACCTGTCAGCATCTTCAGCAGCCATGTATTGCGTCTCATGATCAGAATCATCTCCACCGTGTTCTTCATGTGTAATAAGAGCCAAAGTCTCTTCATCATAGTCACTAGCGGACTCATACCCACCATCCTCAGTAGCAATCATCACATGCTGAGATTGGCATTCTCTCGCAAAATGTCCTCTTCCCTTACAACGACGACAAATAATATCACTTGTGTGCCCTGTTGACGCCATGGAAGAAGAAGAGCTCTGTGTAGGCCCAGCAGGTGTGCTCTTGGCAGATAGTGGTGGTTGTGCCTGCTTTCTTGTATCACGGTTGGAGGTGGCAGCCGGGGGAGGTGCCGGTGTAGCAGAATGTGTGGAAGTAGATGATGCACGTGGTGTCCATGATGAAGGTCCACCTGCAGAAAAGTTAGTCCGCGCCAATGCCTGTCGATCCTGCACTTCACGTTCAGCTTTACAAGCAAGATGGAATAAACGAGTGATATTATTATAATCCTTATAGTCTAGAATGGTCTGAATCTCTCTATTTAATCCACCCAGAAAACGTGCAAGCATAGCTTCATTCTCCTCAACAATACCACATCTAATCAAGCCAGTTTGTAATTCCTGATAATATTCTTCTACAGAATTTTTTCCTTGTCTTAAGCGCTACAATTTTTGAAGTAATTCACGTTGATAATATGGCGGAACCCAACGAGTACGCATAGCAGTTTTCAAAGCAGCCCAAGTAGCGGGAACAGGATATAATCTACAATATTCAGACCACCAAACACATGCAAAGCTAGTGAAAGCACAAACAGCAGCAGGAACACGTCTCTCCTCAGGATATTGTAAACATGGAAATCGTTGTTCAGTTTCTAACTCCCAAGTAATATATATATCAGGAACATATCTACCCTCAAATGGTGGAATATTCAATTTCAGTTTAGGGAGATGGTCATGATCTCGTACCTGAGGGGGAGCCCTAACATTGCCATTATTTGCATGTGGACGACCTGGTGGTTGTGGTGCTGGATGTTGCACGTAGTTCTGATTTTGATCAACCTCATCCTCGTAATCTCCCACATAATCATCCTCCCCCACATCAGCAGCAGGAGCCACAGAAGTATCAACAGCAGCACCAGCAGCTTGGCCAGGCTGAAGAGGGACACGACTCGCTCGACGGAGGGCTGTTTCGCGATGTGGAGGTAGTCGTTGTTGCTGTTGTAGAGGTGCGTTAGGTGCAGCCGGTGGTGGTGGTGGTAGACGCTCGAGCAATTCATTGAACTTGTTATCGAGCTTTGTTTCAAACACCTTCTCAATGCCATCTATCTTCTCCATGGCCTCTTCAAATCTATGTAGCACATCTTCCACCTGTCCACTCATCATTTGCTGAAACTTATCATGTAACGCTTTGTTTGTCATGTTCTCCCAGTCAGTCTCGTTGGCTTGTGATCCTGCCATGGTTAGCAGCAATAGAAACACACAAGAATATGATTCTACATACTACTAGGAAGTGGTGGTGGTGGTGTGGTGGACAGTCACAAATCCTTTAAGCAAATCTCAAATTCTTACCAGTTCTTACCCAGCAGTAGGCGGTGATCGGCAACCGATGTAGTCAAAACTCTCAAAGCTTGGATAGAGCGATTACCAGGGAGAGTCAAACGCACGATGTAGATGTATGTGGAGCTGGGAAGGCTTATAATATGGTAGCAAAAAGGGTCAGCAATAATCAATTCAGAGATGCAAAGTTGAATAAACGCTCAACGACGGTACTATGCTGGTCCTAGGCTAGACCGTGCTAGAGACACGAGCCTAGAACACTAACAAAATCACGGCGCTACACGTAAACAAGGGAGGAGCGCACTCTGAATTTTTTTTCTTTTTTTTTCACTTTTTTTTGCACTTTTTTTCCTCTTTTTCTTGAGTTTGGAACTATTTTTCTTCTGCGGGTAGCACGAAAGTTGTGGAGTCCTTCTCTGTCACGACTCGGAGTATCACGTGATCTGGAAATCCAAAACAGACTAACAAAATACTGAACTCGGAATAGTACTGGTGGCGGATATGAATCTGGTGGAACTCGGACTGGTGGCGGAGATGAATCTGGTGGAACTCGGACTGGTGGCGGATATATGTTGCAGGTGGACTCAGATTGGCGTGATGGCGGCGGATATGTGGTGGCGTATATGGACTCGGATGGGCGGTGAATCTGTGGTGGTGGTATATGGCAGCAGTGATGAAGGTGGTGCGGTGGTGGTATATGGCAGGAGCGATGATGATGATGCGGTGGTGATATATGGCAGCGGCGACGTGACAACCTGTGAACAGAACTCGAAGCTCTAAAGGACTAGACGCTAAGACCAGCAACTTGACACGACGATGCAACCGCAAATTCAACAAAGCAAACACAGAAAAGATTATGCAAAGGCTCAGATTGGTTCGGATGGGATGAACTAACCCTAAATATTTTTTTTGGCTTTTTCGTGGACTATAGGTATGAAGAACAGACTCGATCTAAACTATGAAAACTGTAAAATCTCACCGAGCAACCTGGAAATCTGATACCACTTGATAGAGGCAAAGGTGTCCTGTCTTTCGATGAGATGGTGTCTATCGTTTTGGAGGAAGTCGACTTTGACGATCCGACTACGAACGTGCGAGGATGTCGCGCCTTAGCAATCGCTAAACCAACTCCGAGAGGTTATTGACCACGCCGGAGCACGATCAACCTGACCACGAGGGTCTATTTCCTGCGAGCAAACGAATAACAAGCAAGAAACTGAGATTGCAATCTGGATATTGCGAATAAAAGAGGAAAGCTTTATTAATGAAGGTGGGGTTCTGTGACGCCTTGGTCTGGTCGTTGAACACAAACGAAGTACGCGAAGTTGCTGCTATGGCGAACTTTTGATCTAAACAAAACCCAAAGTCTAAACGACGCCCTAAGGGCTGTATATATGGAGGAAGAGGGGGGGAATTTCGTGGCCCTTGGAGGAGGGGTCCGAAACCAACCCTAACTCTTGTTTCCCCACACATACGAACTCTAAAAACAGCCTATAATTAAGAATTTCGAAAATACATGGGCCTGACCTAATAATAAGGTGACGCAGCACCTAGAAAAGCCTATGGACGAATATTATGAAGTGGCATCTTGTATATTTCTTCCAAGGATTCACGCACTCCTTATGGTGGCTTCAAAGTCCTGAAATCATCTCTTGTAACTCCGTTCTTGATCCCCTTGCGCATGCCATCAACTCCATGCGTGTTCTTGCTCCAATGTTCATCCTTCTCCAAGTTAGGCCCTTCATTTGTAAGCAAAACAAATGTATCCAATTTAGGCAGCATCATATTCTCATGAACATTAGAAGCATTACCAAGAAATGAAAGTACCTGGTAATTTAATTGGCGGGCGCGAGCTCGAGTAATTGGTCCAGTATATGTAACAGTAGGGGTTGTGGGTGTAACAATGGTATTGATGTCCCTCATCAAATTGAGTGGGCCTAGTCTGAACTATTCTACTTATGATAAAGAATTATATGCTCTTGTTCGGACTTTAGAAACATGGCAACATTATTTATGGCCCAAAGAATTTGTTATACATTCTGATCATGCATCTTTGAAACACATTAAAAGTCAAGCAAAACTGAACCGTAGACATGCTAAATGGGTTGAATTCATTGAAACTTTCCCTTATGTCATTAAACAAAAGAAGGGTAAAGAAAATGTTATTGCTGATTCATTGTCTCGTCGTTATACTATGCTTTGACAACTTGACTTTAAAATAATTGGTTTGGAGACCATCAAAGATCAATATGTGCATGATGATGAATTTAAAGATGTATTGCAGAATTGTAAAGAAGGTAGAACATGGAACAAGTTCGTCGTTAACGATGGATTTGTGTTTCGTGCTAACAAGCTATTCATTCCAGCTAGCTCCGTTCGTCTTTTGTTGTTGCAGGAGGCGCATGGAGGAGGACTAATGGGACACTTCGGCGTGAAGAAGACGGAGGATATACTTGCTACACATTTCTTTTGGCCAAAGATGAGACGGGATGTAGAGCGTTTTGTTGCTCGCTGCACTACATGTCAAAAAGCTAAGTCAGGACTCAATCCTCATGGTTTATATATGCCTTTGCCTGTGCCTAGTGTTCCTTGGGAGGATATATCTATGGACTTTGTTTTAGGTTTACCTCGAACAAAGAAGGGGAGGGATAACATATTTGTTGTCGTGGATAGATTCTCGAAAATGGCACACTTTATACCATGTCATAAAAGCGATGATGCTGTTAATGTTGCTGATTTGTCCTTTCGTGAAATTATTCGCTTGCATGGTGTGCCAAATACTATTGTTTCAGATCGTGATACTAAATTTCTTAGCCACTTTTGGAGATGTTTATGGGCTAAGTTGGGGACTAAACTGGTTTTAGGACAACTTTTCACCCCCAAACTGATGGACAAACTGAAGTAGTCAATAGAACATTGTCTACTATGCTTAGGGCTGTTTTGAAGAATAATAAGAAAATGTGGGAAGAATGCTTGCCTCATATTGGATTTGCTTATAATCGTTCATTGCATTCTACTACTAAGATGTGCCCTTTTGAAATTGTGTATGGTTTCCTACCTCGTGCACCTATTGATTTGTAACCTCTTCCATCTTCGGAGAAGGTTAATTTTGATGCTAATGAACGTGTTGAATTGATTTTAAAAATGCATGAGTTAACTAAGGAAAACATTGAGCGTATGAATGCTAAATATAAACTTGCTGGAGATAAGGGTAGAAAACATGTTGTGTTTGCACCTGGAGATCTTGTTTGGTTACATTTGCGTAAAGATAGATTTCCTAATTTGCGCAAATCAAAGCTAATGCCACGTGCTGATGGTCCTTTTAAGGTGTTAGAGAAAATAAATGATAATGCATATAAACTTGAGTTGCCTGCAGATTTTGGGGTTAGTCCCACTTTTAACATTGCAGATTTGAAGCCTTATTTGGGTGAGGAAGATAAGCTTCCGTCGAGGACGACTTTATTTCAAGAAGGGGAGGATGATGAGGACACCAATACCATTGTTACACCCACAGCCCATGCGCTATACATACTGGACCTATTACTAGAGCTCGCGCATGCCAATTAAATTATCAGGTACTTTCGTTTCTTGGTAATGATTCTATTATTCATGAGAATATGATGCCGCCTAAATTGGATACATTTGTTTTGCTTACAAATGAAGGGTCCTGTCATGGATAATAGGGATCAACATTGGAGCAAGACCATGCATGGAGATGATGGCATGCGCGAGGGGAACAAGAACAGAGTTACAAGTGATGATTTCAGGACTTTGAGGCCACCATAATGAGTGCATGAAGCCTTGGACGAAATATACAAGATGCCACTTCATAATATTCGTCCATAGGCTATTCTAGGTGCTGCGTCACCTTATTATTGGGCCAGGCCCATGTAATTTCGAAATACTTAAGTATAGGCTGTTTTTAGAGTCCGTATGTGTGGGGAAAAAGAGATAGGGTTGGTTTCGGACCCCTCCTTCAAGGGCCACGAAATTCCCTCCTCTTCCTCCATATATACAGCCCTTAGGGCGTCATTTAGACTTTGGGTTTGTTTAGATTAAAAGTTCGCCATAGCTGCAACTTCGCGCACTTCGTTTGTGTTCAACAACCAGACAAAGGCATCACAGAACCCCACCTTGATCAATAAAGCTTTCCTCTTATATTCGCAATATCCAGATTGCAATCTTACTTTCTTGCTTGTTCTTCGTTTGCCTTCAGTTAACAGACCTTCGTGGTCAGGTTTATCATGCTCCGGCGTGGTCAATAACCTCTCGGATTTGGTTTAGCGATTGCTAAGGCGCGATGTCCTCGCACGTTCGTAGTCAGATCGTCAAAGTCGACTTCCTCCAAAACGATAGCCACCATCTCATCGAAAGACGGGACATCTCAACTCAGAATGACCTATAATTTTTCGGGTGCATAAATGGAGTGAGGATGAAATGTTATGTACTTTATGCTCCAAGAATAATGCGATGCATCCGCTGGTGAAAACGTGAGGGTGGTAGCGAGATGGGTGATTGACCATGTAAAGCATCAATTCTTGGGTTTCGATGCCACGAAGAGCCTCCTCCTTGTGTCGTGACTGAACCTGTAGTCTTTCAAGTGTTTAAGGCAAGGATGGTGCATTGTTCTATATGCTATTGTCCATATATTATCCCGTAGGTGAGCTCACGGATGAGTGGTAGATGGTGGCAGAGTATACCTCAAGCATAAAATCATCCGGAACTCAATTTTCCAAGCCGGATCTTGCCTCTGAAATGTTGTTGAAGCACGAGAGTTGGTTACGGGCGCATAAAATTTTTGGTTGTGATAGTATTGGCGGGTCATGGAGCTCCAATGGAGTTTTCGTGGCAAAATTGTTGCCGGTTTATGGATACAACATCGCGGGACAGACCATGAATACAACTTTCAAGGTAAGTTGATTGCACCGACGAGCCATCTTGCACAACTCAGAATGACCTATAATTTTTCGGGTGCATAAATGGAGTGACGATGAACTATTATGTACTTTATGCTCCAAGAATAAGGCATCCGCAGGTGAAAACGTGAGGGTGGTAGCGAGATGGGTGATTGACCATGTAAAGCATCAATTCTTGGGTTTCGATTCGACGAAGAGCCTCCTCCTTGTGTCATGACTGAACTTGTAGTCTTTATAGAGTGTAATGGAAGGATGGTGCATTGTTCTATATGTTATAGTCCATATATTAGCCTATAGGTGAGCTCACTGAAGGGTGGTACATGGTGGCAGAGTATACCTCAAGCATAAAATTATCTGGAACTCAATTTTCCAAGCCGCATCTTGTCTCTGAAATGTTGTCGAAGCACGAGAGTTGGTTACGGGCACATAAAACTTTTGTTTGTGATAGTATTTGCGGGTCATGGAGCTCCAATTGTGTTTTGTGGCAAAATTGCTGCCATTTTATGGATACAACATCACGGGACAGACCGTGAATAAAACTTTCAAGGTAAGATGATCGCACCGACGAGCCATCTTTCAACACTCGGAATGACCTATAATTTTTCGAGTGCATAAATGGAGTGAGGATGAACTATTATGTACTTGATGATCCAAGAATAATACATCCACTGGTGAAAATATGAGGGTGGTAGCGAGATGGGTGATACACCATGTAAACTATCAATTCTTGGGTTTCGATGCAATGGCGAGCCTCCCCCTTGTGTCGTGACTGAACATGTAGTCTTTCTAGTGTGTAATGGAAGGATGGTGCATTGTTCTATATGCTATTGTCCATATATCAGTCCGTAGGTGTACTCACGGAAGGGTGATAGAGGGTGGCAGAGTGTACTTCAAGCATAAAATCATCTGGAACTCAAGTTTACAAGCCGGATCTTGTCTCCGAAATGTTGTCGAGCCCTGCGAGTGGGTTGCGGGCACATACAACTTTTGGTTGTGATTGTTTTGGCGGGTCATGGAGATCAAATGGAGTTTTTGTGGTAAATTTTTTGCTGGTTTATGGATACAACATCGCGGGACAGACCGCGAATACAACTTTCAAGGTAAGTTGATCGCACCGACGAGCCATCTTGCACAACTCGGAATGACATATAATTTTTCAGGTGCATAAATGGAGTGAGGATGAACTGTTATGTACTTTATGCTCCAAGAATAATGCGATGCATCCGCTGGTGAAAACGTGAGGGTGGTAACGAGATGGGTGATTGACCATGTAAATCCTCAATTCTTGGGTTTCGATGCGGCGAAGAGCCTCCTCCTTGTGTCGTGACTGAACCTGTAGTCTTTCTAGTGTGTAAGGGAAGTATGGTGCATTGTTCTATATGTTATTGTCCATATATTAGCCCGTTGGTGAGCTCGCGGAAGGGTGGTAGATGGTGGCAGAGTATACCTCAAGCATAAAATCGTCCGGAACTCAATTTTCCATGCCGGATCTTGCCTCTGAAATGTTGTTGAAGCACGAGAGTTGGTTACGGGCGCATAAAACTTTTGGTTGTGATAGTATTGGAGGGTCATGGAGCTCCAATGGAGTTTTTGTGGCAAAATTGTTGCGGGTTTATGGATACAACATCACGGGACAGACCGTCAATACAACTTTCAAGGTAAGTTGATCGCACCGATGAGCCATCTTGCACAACTCAGAATGACCTATAATTTTTCGGGTGCATAAATGGAGTGAGGATGAACTGTTATGTACTTTATGCTCCAAGAATAATGCATCCGCAGGTGAAAACGTGAGGGTGGTAGCGAGATGGGTGATTGACCATGTAAAGCCTCAATTCTTGGGTTTCGATGCGACGAAGAGCCTCCTCCTTGTGTCGTGACTGAACCTGCAATCTTTCTAGTGTGTAATGGAAGGATGGTGCATTGTTCTATATGTTATTGTCCATATATAGCCTGTAGGTGAGCTCACAGAAGGGTGGTAGATGGTGGCAGAGTATACCTCAAGCATAAAATCGTCTGGAACTCAATTTTCCAAGCCGGATCTTGTCTCCTAAATGTTGTCGAAGCACGGGAGTTGGTTACGGGCGCATAAAACTTTTGGTTGTGATAGTATTGGCGGGTCATGGAGCTCCAATGGAGTTTTTGTGGCAAAATTGTTGCCGTTTTATGGATGCAACATCGCGGGACATCCCGTGAAAACAAATTTCAAGGTAAGACGATCGCACCGACGAGCCATCTTGCACAACTCGGAATGACCTATAATTTTTCGAGTGCATAAATGGAGTGAGGACGAACTGTTATGTACTTTATGATACAAGAATAATGCATCCGCTGGTGAAAATGTGAGGGTGGTAGCGAGATGGGTGATACACCATGTAAAGCATCAATTATTGGGTTTCGATGCAATGACGAGCCTCCCCCATGTGTCGTGACTGAACCGGTAGTCTTTCTAGTGTGTAATGGAAGGATGGTGCATTGTTCTATATGTTATAGTCCATATATCAGTCCGTAGGTGAACTCACGGAAGGGTGATAGAGGGTGGCAGACTATACTTCAAGCATAAAATCGTCCGGAAATCAATTTTACAAGCCGGATCTTGTCTCCGAAATGTTCTCCAGCCCTGCGAGTAGGTTGCGGGCGCATACAACTTTTGGTTGTGATTGTTTTGGTGGGTCATGGAGATCCAATGGAGTTTTTGTGGAAAAATTGTTGCTGGTTTATGGATATAACATCGCAGGACAGACTGTGAATACAACTTTCAAGGTAAGTTGATCGCACCGACGAGCCATCTTGCACAACTCGGAATGACCTATAATTTTTCGGGTGCATAAATGGAGTGAGGATGAACTGTTATGTACTTTATGCTCCAATAATAATGCATTGCATCCGCTGGTGAAAACATGAGGGTGGTTGCGAGATGGGTGATTGACCATGTAAAGCATCAATTCTTGGGTTTTGATGCGACGAAGAGCCTCCTCCTTGTGTGGTGACTGAACTTGTAGTCTTTCTAGTGTGTAAGGGAAGGATGGTGCATTGTTCTATATGTTATTGTCCATATATTAGCCCATAGGCGAGCTCACAGAAGGGTGGTAGATGGTGGCAGATTATACCTCAAGCATAAAATCGTCCAGAACTCAATTTTCCAAGCCGGATCTTGCCTCTGAAATGTTGTCGAAACACGGGAGTTGGTTACGGGCGCATAAAACTTTTGGTTGTGATAGTATTGGCGGGTCATGGTGCTCCAATGGAGTTTTTGTGGCAAAATTGGTGCCGGTTTATGGATACAACATGGCGGGACAGACCGTGAATACAACTTTCAAGGTAAGTTGATCGCACCGTCGAGCCATCTTGCACAACTCAGAATGACCTATAATTCTTCGGGTGCATAAATGGAGTGAGGATGAACTGTTATTTACTTTATGCTCCAAGAATAATGCATCCGCAGGTGAAAACGTGAGGGTGGTAGCGAAATGGGTTATTGACCATGTAAAGCATCAATTATTGGTTTTCGATGCGACGAAGAGCCTCCTCCTTGTGTCGTGACTGAACCTGTAGTCTTTCTAGTGTGTAATGGAACGATGGTGCATTGTTCTATATGTTATTGTCCATATATTAGCCTGTAGGTGAGCTCACGGAAGGGTGGTAGATGGTGGCAGAGTATACCTCAAGCATAAAATCGTCTGGAACTCAATTTTCCATGCCGGATCTTGTCTCCGAAATGTTGTCGAAGCACGGGAGTTGGTTACGGGCGCATAAAACTTTTGGTTGTGATAGTATTGGCGGGTCATGGAGCTCCAATGGAGTTTTTGTGGCAAAATTGTTGCCGTTTAATGGATGCAACATCGCGGGATTGACCGTGAATACAACTTTCAAGGTAAGTTGATCGCACCGACGAGCCATCTTGCACAACTCGGAATGACATATAATTTTTCAGGTGCATAAATGGAGTGAGGATGAACTGTTATGTACTTTATGCTCCAAGAATAATGCAATGCATCCACTGGTGAAAACGTGAGGGTGGTAGCGAGATGGGTGATTGACCATGTAAAGCCTCAATTCTTGGGTTTCGATGCGGCGAAGAGCCTCCTCCTTGTGTCGTGACTGAACCTGTAGTCTTTCTAGTGTGTAAGGGAAGGATGGTGCATTGTTCTATATGTTATTGTCCATATATTAGCCCGTATGTGAGCTCACGGAAGGGTGGTAGATGGTGGTAGAGTATACCTCCAGCATAAAATCGTCCGGAACTCAATTTTCCATGCCGGATCTTGCCTCTGAAATGTTGTTCAAGCACGAGAGTTGGTTACGGGCGCATAAAACTTTTGGTTGTGATAGTATTGGCGGGTCATGGAGCTCCAGTGGAGTTTTTGTGGCAAAATTGTTGCCGGTTTATGGATACAACATCGCGGGACAGACCGTGAATACAACTTTCAAGGTAAGTTGATCGCACCGACGAGCCATCTTGCACAACTCAGAATGACCTATAATTTTTCGGGTGCATAAATGGAGTGAGGAGGAACTGTTATGTACTTTATGCTCCAAGAATAATGCATCCGAAGGTGAAAACGTGAGGGTGGTAGCGAGATGGGTGATTGACCATGTAAAGCCTCAATTCTTGGGTTACGATGCGACAAAGAGCCTCCTCCTTGTGTCGTGACTGAACCTGTAGTCTTTATAGTGTGTAATGGAAGGATGGTGCATTGTTCTATATGTTATTGTCCATATATTAGCCTGTAGGTGAGCTCACGGAAGGGTGGTAGATGGTGGCAGAGTATACCTCAAGCATAAAATCATCTGGAACTCAATTTTCCAAGCCGGATCTTGTCTCCGAAATGTTTTCGAAGCACGGGAGTTGGTTACGGGCGCATAAAACTTTTGGTTGTGATAGTATTGGCGGGTCATGGAGCTCCAATGGAGTTTTTGTGGCAAAATTGTTGCCGTTTTATGGATGCAATATCGCGGGACAGACCGTGGATACAACTTTCAAGGTAAGATGATCGCACCGACGAGCCATCTTGCACAACTCGGAATGACCTATAATTTTTCGAGTGCATAAATGGAGTGAGGATGAACTGTTTTGTACATTATGATCCAAGAATAATGCATCCGCTGGTGAAAATGTGACAGTGGTAGCGAGATGGGTGATACACCATGTAAAGCATCAATTCTTGGGTTTTGATGCAATGACGAGCCTCCACCTTGTGTCGTGACTGAACCGGTAGTCTTTCTAGTGTGTAATGGAAGGATGGTGAATTGTTCTATATATTATAGTCCATATATCAATCCGTAGGTGAACTCTCGGAAGGGTGATAGAGCAGACTATACTTCAAGCAAAAAATCGTCCGGAAATCAATTTTACAAGCCGGATCTTGTCTCCGAAATGTTCTCCAGCCCTGCGAGTAGGTTGCGGGCGCATACAACTTTTGGTTGTGATTGTTTTGGCGGGTCACGGAGATCCAATGGAGTTTTTGTGGCAAAATTGTTGCTGGTTTATGGATATAACATCGCGGGACAGACCGTGAATACAACTTTCAAGGTAATTTGATCGCACCGATGAGCCATCTTGCACAACTCGGAATGACCTATAATTTTTCGGGTGCATAAATGGAGTGAGGATGAACTGTTATGTACTTTATGCTCCAATAATAATGCATTGCATCCACTTGTGAAATCGTGAGGGTGGTAGCGAGATGGGTGATTGACCATGTAAAGTATCAATTCTTGGGTTTCGATGCGACGAAGATCCTCCTCCTTGTGTGGTGACTGAACCTGTAGTCTTTCTAGTGTGTAAGGGAAGGATGGTGCATTGTTCTATATGTTATTGTCCATATATTAGCCCATAGGTGAGCTCACGGAAGGGAGGTAGCTGGTGGCAGATTATACCTCAAGCATAAAATCGTCCGGAACTCAATTTTCCAAGCCAGATCTTGCCTCTGACGAGCCATCTTGCACAACTCGGAATGACCTATAATTGTTATGTACTTTATGCTCCAATAATAATGCATTGCATCCGCTGGTGAAAACGTGAGGGTGGTAGCGAGATGGGTGATTGACCATGTAAAGCATCAATTCTTGGGTTTCGATGCGACGAAGAGCCTCCTCCTTGTGTGGTGACTGAACCTGTAGTCTTTCTAGTGTGTAAGGGAAGGATGGTGCATTGTTCTATATTTTATTGTCCATATATTAGCCTGTAGGTGAGCTCACGGAAGGGTGGTAGATGGTGGCAGAGTATACCTCAATCATAAAATCATCTGGAACTTAATTTTCCAAGCCGGATCTTGTCTCCAAAATGTTGTTGAAGCACGAGAGTTGGATACGGGCACATAAAACTTTTGGTTGTGATAGTATTGGCGGGTCATGGAGCTCCAATGGAGTTTTGGTTGCAAAATTGGTGCCGTTTTTTGGATGCAACATCGTGGGACAGACCATGAATACAACTTTCAAGGTAAGATGATCGCACCGACGAGCCATCTTGCACAACTCGGAATGACCTATAATTTTTCGAGTGCATAAATGGAGTGAGGATGAACTGTTATGTAGTTTATGATTCAAGAATAATGCATCTGCTGGTGAAAATGTGAGGGTGGTAGCAAGATGGGTGATACACCATGTAAAGCATCAATTCTTGGGATTCGATGCAATGACGAGCCTCCCCCTTGGGTCGTGACTGAACCGGTAGTCTTTCTAGTGTGTAATGGAAGGATGGTGAATTGTTCTATAAGTTATTGTCCATATATTAGTCCGTAGGTGAACTCACGGAAGGGTGATAGAGGGTGGCAGACTATACTTCAAGCATAAAATCGTCCGGAACTCAATTTTACAAGCCGGATCTTGCCTCCGAAATGTTCTCGAGCCCTGCGAGTAGGTTGCGGGCGCATACAACTTTTGGTTGTGATTGTTTTGGCGGGTCATGGAGATCCAACGGAGTTTTTGTGGCAAAATTGTTGCTGGTTTATGGATATAACATCGCAGGATAGACCGTGAATACATATTTCAATGTAAGTTGATCGCACCGACGAGCCATCTTGCACAACTCGGAATGACCTATAATTTTTCGGGTGCATAAATGGAGTGAGGATGAACTGTTATGTACTTTATGCTCCAATAATAATACATTGCATCCGCTGGGGAAAACGTGAGGGTGGTAGCGAGATGGGTGATTGACCATGTAAAGCATCAATTCTTGGGTTTCGATGCGACGAAGAGCCTCCTCCTTGTGTGGTGACTGAACCTGTAGTCTTTCTAGTGTGTAAGGGAAGGATGGTGCATTGTTCTATATGTTATTGTCCATATATTAGCCCATAGGTGAGCTCACGAAAGGGTGGTAGCTGGTGGCAGATTATACCTCAAGCATAAAATCGTCCGGAACTCAATTTTCCAACAGGATCTTGCCTCTGAAATGTTGTCGAAACACGAGAGTTCGTTACGGGAGCATAAAACTTTTGGTTGTGATAGTATTGGTGGGTCATGGTGCTCCAATGGAGTTTTTGTGGCAAAATTGTTGCCGGTTTATGGATACAACATCGCGGACAGACGGTGAATACAACTTTCAAGGTAAGTTGATCGCACCGACGAGCCATCTTGCACAACTCAAAATGACCTATAATTTTTCGGGTAGATAAATGGAGTGAGGATGAACCGTTATGTACTTTATGCTCAAAGAATAATGCATCCGCAGGTGAAAACGTGAGGGTGGTAGCGAGATGGGTGATTGACCACGTAAAGCATCAATTCTTCGGTTTCGATGCGACGAAGAGCCTCCTCCTTGTGTCGTGACTGAACCTATAGTCTTTCTACTGTGTAATGGAAGGATGGTGCATTGTTCTATATTTTATTGTCCATATATTAGCCTGTAGGTGAGCTCACGGAAGGGTGGTAGATGGTGGCAGAGTATACCTCAATCATAAAATCGTCTGGAACTTAATTTTCCAAGCCGGATCTTGTCTACGAAATGTTGTCGAAGCACGAGAGTTGGTTACGGGCACATAAAACTTTTGGTTGTGATAGTATTGGCGGGTCATGGAGCTCCAATGGAGTTTTGGTGGCAAAATTGGTGCCGTTTTTTGGATGCAACATCGCGGGACAGACCGTGAATACAACTTTCAAGGTAAGGTGATCGCACCGACGAGCCATCTTGCACAACTCGGAATGACCTATATTTTTTCGAGTGCATAAATGGAGTGAGGATGAACTGTTATGTAGTTTATGATTCAAGAATAATGCATCTGCTGGTGAAAATGTGAGGGTGGTAGCAAGATGGGTGATACACCATGTAAAGCATCAATTCTTGGGTTTCGATGCAATGACGAGCCTCCCCCTTGTGTCGTGACTGAACCGGTAGTCTTTCTAGTGTGTAATGGAAGGATGGTGCATTGTTCTATAAGTTATTGTCCATATATTAGTCCGTAGGTGAACTCACGGAAGGGTGATAGAGGGTGGTAGACTATACTTCAAGCATAAAATCGTCCGGAACTCAATTTTACAAGCCGGATCTTTTCTCCGAAATATTCTCGAGCCCTGTGAGTAGGTTGCGGGCGCATACAACTTTTGGTTGTGATTGTTTTGGCGGGTCAAGGAGATCCAATGGAGTTTTTGTGGCAAAATTGTTGCTGGTTTATGGATATAACATCGCGGGACAGACCGTGAATACAACTTTCAAGGTAAGTTGATCGCACCGACGAGCCATCTTGCACAACTCAGAATGATCTATAATTTTTCGGGTGCATAAACGGAGTGAGGATGAACTGTTATGTACTTTATGCTCCAATAATAATGCATTGCATCCGCTGGTGAAAACGTGAGGGTCGTAGCGAGATGGGTGATTGACCATGTAAAGCATCAATTCTTGGGTTTCGATGCGACGAAGGTCCTCCTCCTTGTGTGGTGACTGAACCTGTAGTCTTTCTAGTGTGTAAGGGAAGGATGGTGCATTGTTCTATATGTTATTGTCCATATATTAGCCCATAGGTGAGCTCAAGGAAGGGTGGTAGCTGGTGGCAGATTATACCTCAAGCATAAAATCGTCCGGAACTCAATTTTCCAAGCCGGATCGTGCCTCTGAAATGTTGTCGAAACACGCGAGTTGGTTACGGGCGCATAAAACTTTTGGTTGTGATAGTATTGGCGGGTCATGGTGCTCCAATGGAGTTCTTGTGACAAAATTGTTGCCGGTTTATGGATACAACATCGCGGACATACCGTGAATACGACATTCAAGGTAAGTTGATCGCACCGACGAGCCATCTTGCACAACTCAGAATGACCTATAATTTTTCGGGTACATAAATGGAGTGAGGATGAACTTTTATGTACTTTATGTTCCAACAATAATGCATCCGCAGGTGAAAACGTGAGGGTGGTAGCGAGATGGGTGATTGACCATGTAAAGCATCAATTCTTGGGTTTCGATGCAATGACGAGCCTCCCCCTTGTGTCGTGACTGAACCTATAGTCTTTCTAGTGTGTAATGGAAGGATGGTGCATTGTTCTATATTTTATTGTCCATATATTAGCCTGTAGGTGAGCTCACGGAAGGGTGGTAGATGGTGGCAGAGTATACCTCAATCATAAAATCGTCTGGAACTTAATTTTCCAAGCCGGATCTTGTCTCCGAAATGTTGTCGAAGCACGAGAGTTGGTTACGGGCACATAAAACTTTTGGTTGTGATAGTATTGGCGGGTCATCGAGCTCCAATGGAGTTTTGGTGGCAAAATTGGTGCCGTTTTTTGGATGCAACATCATGGGACAGACCATGAATACAACTTTCAAGGTAAGATGATCGCACCGACGAGACATCTTGCACAACTCGGAATGACCTATAATTTTTCGAGTGTATAAACGGAGTGAGGATGAATTGTTATGTACTTTATGATCCAAGAATAATGCATCCGCTGGTGAAAATGTGAGGGTGGTAGCGAGATGGGTGATACACCATGTAAAGCATCAATTTTTGGGTTTCGATGCAATGACGAGCCTCCCCCATGTGTCGTGACTGAACCGGTAGTCTTTCTAGTGTGTAATGGAAGGATGGTGCACTGTTCTATATGTTATTGTCCATATATCAGTCCATAGGTGAACTCACGGAAGCGTGATAGAGGGTGGCAGACTATACTTCAAGCATAAAATCGTCCGGAACTCAATTTTACAAGCCGGATCTTGTCTCCGAAATGTTCTCGAGCCCTGCGAGTAGGTTGCGGGCACATACAGCTTTTGGTTGTGATTGTTTTGGCGGGTCATGGAGATCCAATGGAGTTTTCGTGGCAAAATTGTTGCTGGTTTATGGATATAACATCGCGGGACAGACCGGGAATACAACTTTCAAGGTAAGTTGATCGCACCAACGAGCCATCTTGCACAACTCGGAATGACCTATAATTTTTTGGGTGCATAAATGGAGTGAGGATGAACTGTTATGTACTTTATGCTCCAATAATAATGCATTGCATCCGCTGGTGAAAACGTGAGGGTGGTAGCGAGATGGGTGATTGACCATGTAAAGCATCAATTCTTGGGTTTCGATGCGACGAAGATCCTCCTCCTTGTGTGGTGACTGAACCTGTAGTCTTTCTAGTGTGTAAGGGAAGGATGGTGCATTGTTCTATATGTTATTGTCCATATATTAGCCCATAGGTGAGCTCACGGAAGGGTGGTAGATGGTGGCAGATTATACCTCAAGCATAAAATCGTCCGGAACTCAATTTTCCAAGCCGGATCTTGCCTCTGAAATGTTGTCGAAACACGAGAGTTCGTTACGGGCGCATAAAACTTTTGGTTGTGATAGTATTGGCGGGTCATGGTGCTCCAATGGAGTTTTTGTGGCAAAATTGTTGCCGGTTTATGGATACAACATCGCGGACAGACCGTGAATACAACTTTCAAGGTAAGTTGATCGCACCGACGAGCCATCTTGCACAACTCAAAATGACCTATAATTTTTCGGGTAGATAAATGGAGCGAGGATGGACTGTCATGTACTTTATGCTCAAAGAATAATGCATCCGCAGGTGAAAACGTGAGGGTGGTAGCGAGATGGGTGATTGACCATGTAAAGCATCAATTCTTGGGTTTCGATGCAATGACGAGCCTCCCCCTTGTGTCGTGACTGAACCTATAGTCTTTCTAGTGTGTAATGGAAGGATGGTGCATTGTTCTATATTTTATTGTCCATATATTAGCCTGTAGGTGAGCTCACGGAAGGGTGGTAGATGGTGGCAGAGTATACCTCAATCATAAAATCGTCTGGAACTTAATTTTCCAAGCTGGATCTTGTCTCCGAAATGTTGTCGAAGCACGAGAGTTGGTTACGGGCACATAAAACTTTTGGTTGTGATAGTATTGGCGGGTCATCGAGCTCCAATGGAGTTTTGGTGGCAAAATTGGTGCCGTTTTTTGGATGCAACATCATGGGACAGACCATGAATACAACTTTCAAGGTAAGATGATCGCACCGACGAGACATCTTGCACAACTCGGAATGACCTATAATTTTTCGAGTGTATAAACGGAGTGAGGATGAATTGTTATGTACTTTATGATCCAAGAATAATGCATCCGCTGGTGAAAATGTGAGGGTGGTAGCGAGATGGGTGATACACCATGTAAAGCATCAATTTTTGGGTTTCGATGCAATGACGAGCCTCCCCCATGTGTCGTGACTGAACCGGTAGTCTTTCTAGTGTGTAATGGAAGGATGGTGCACTGTTCTATATGTTATTGTCCATATATCAGTCCATAGGTGAACTCACGGAAGCGTGATAGAGGGTGGCAGACTATACTTCAAGCATAAAATCGTCCGGAACTCAATTTTACAAGCCGGATCTTGTCTCCGAAATGTTCTCGAGCCCTGCGAGTAGGTTGCGGGCACATACAGCTTTTGGTTGTGATTGTTTTGGCGGGTCATGGAGATCCAATGGAGTTTTCGTGGCAAAATTGTTGCTGGTTTATGGATATAACATCGCGGGACAGACCGGGAATACAACTTTCAAGGTAAGTTGATCGCACCAACGAGCCATCTTGCACAACTCGGAATGACCTATAATTTTTTGGGTGCATAAATGGAGTGAGGATGAACTGTTATGTACTTTATGCTCCAATAATAATGCATTGCATCCGCTGGTGAAAACGTGAGGGTGGTAGCGAGATGGGTGATTGACCATGTAAAGCATCAATTCTTGGGTTTCGATGCGACGAAGATCCTCCTCCTTGTGTGGTGACTGAACCTGTAGTCTTTCTAGTGTGTAAGGGAAGGATGGTGCATTGTTCTATATGTTATTGTCCATATATTAGCCCATAGGTGAGCTCACGAAAGGGTGGTAGATGGTGGCAGATTATACCTCAAGCATAAAATCGTCCGGAACTCAATTTTCCAAGCCGGATCTTGCCTCTGAAATGTTGTCGAAACACGAGAGTTCGTTACGGGCGCATAAAACTTTTGGTTGTGATAGTATTGGCGGGTCATGGTGCTCCAATGGAGTTTTTGTGGCAAAATTGTTGCCGGTTTATGGATACAACATCGCGGACAGACCGTGAATACAACTTTCAAGGTAAGTTGATCGCACCGACGAGCCATCTTGCACAACTCAAAATGACCTATAATTTTTCGGGTAGATAAATGGAGTGAGGATGGACTGTCATGTACTTTATGCTCAAAGAATAATGCATCCGCAGGTGAAAACGTGAGGGTGGTAGCGAGATGGGTGATTGACCATGTAAAGCATCAATTCTTGGGTTTCGATGCGACGAAGAGCCTCCTCCTTGTGTCGTGACTGAACCTATAGTCTTTCTAGTGTGTAATGGAAGGATGGTGCATTGTTCTATATTTTATTGTCCATATATTAGCCTGTAGGTGAGCTCACGGAAGGGTGGTAGATGCTGGCAGAGTATACCTCAATCATAAAATCGTCTGGAACTTAATTTTCCAAGCCGGATCTTGTCTCCGAAATGTTGTCGAAGCACAAGAGTTGGTTACGGGCACATAAAACTTTTGGTTGTGATAGTATTGGCAGGTCATGGAGCTCCAATGGAGTTTTGGTGGCAAAATTGGTGCCGTTTTTTGGATGCAACATCATGGGACAGACCATGAATACAACTTTCAAGGTAAGATGATAGCACCGACGAGACATCTTGCACAACTCGGAATGACCTATAATTTTTCAAATGTATAAACGGAGTGAGGATGAATTGTTATGTACTTTATGATCCAAGAATAATGCATCCGCTGGTGAAAATGTGAGGGTGGTAGCGAGATGGGTGATACACCATGTAAAGCATCAATTTTTGCGTTTCGATGCAATGACGAGCCTCCCCCTTGTGTCGTGACTGAACCGGTAGTCTTTCTAGTGTGTAATGGAAGGATGGTGCATTGTTCTATATGTTATTGTCCATATATCAGTCCATAGGTGAACTCACGGAAGGGTGATAGAGGGTGGCAGACTATACTTCAAGCATAAAATCGTCCGGAACTCAATTTTACAAGCCGGATCTTGTCTCCGAAATGTTCTCGAGCCCTGCGAGTAGGTTGCGGGCGCATACAACTTTTGGTTGTGATTGTTTTGGCGGGTCATGGAGATCCAATGGATTTTTCCTGGCAAAATTGTTGCTGGTTTATGGATATAACATCGCGGGACAGACCATGAATACAACTTTCAAGGTAAGTTGATCGCACCGACGAGCCATCTTTCACAACTCGGAATGACCTATAATTTTTCGGGTGCATAAATGGAGTGAGGATGAACTGCTGTGTACTTTATGCTCCAAGAATAATGCATCCGCTGGTGAAAACGTGAGGGTGGTAGCGAGATGGGTGATTGACCATGTAAAGCATCAATTCTTGGGTTTCGATGCGACGAAGAGCCTCCTCCTTGTGTCGTGACTGAACCTATAGTCTTTCTAGTGCGTAATGGAAGGATGGTGCATTGTTCTATATTTTATTGTCCATATATTAGCCTGTTGGTGACCTCACGGAAGGGTGGTAGATGGTGGCAGAGTATACCTCAATCATAAAATCGCCTGGAACTTGATTTTCCAAGCCGGATCTTGTATCTGAAATGTTGTCGAAGCACGAGAGTTGGTTACGGGAGCATAAAACTTTTTGTTCTGATAGTATTGGCGGGTCATGGAGCCCCAAAGGAGTTTTTGTGGCAAAATTGGTGCCGTTTTATGGATGCAACATCGCGGGACAGACCGTGAGTACAACTTTCAAGGTAAGATGATCGCACCGACGAGCCATCTTGAACAACTCGGAATAACCTATAATTTTTCGAGTGCATAAATGGAGTGAGGATGAACTGTTATGTACTTTATGATCCAAGAACAATGCATCCGCTGGTGAAAATGTGAGGGTCGTAGCGAGATGGGTGATACACCATGGAAAGCATCGATTCTTGGGTTTCGATGCAACGACGAGCCTCCCCCATGTGTCGTGACTGAACCTGTAGTCTTTCTAGCGTGTAATGCAAGTATGGTGCATTGTTCTATATGTTATTGTCCATATATTAGTCCGTAGGTGAACTCACGGAAGGGTGATAGAGGGCGGCATAGTATACTTCAAGCATAAAATCATTCGGAACTCAATTTTACAAGCCGGATCTTGTCTCCGAAATGTTGTCGAGCCCTGCGAGTGGGTTGCGGGCGCATACAAATTTTGGTTGTTATTGTTTTGGTCGGTCATGGAGATCCAATGGAGTTTTTGTGTCAAAAATGTTGCTGGTTTATGGATACAACATTGCGGGACAGACCGTGAATACAACTTTCAAGATAAGTTGATCGCACCGACGAGCCATCTTGCACAACTCAGAATGACCTATAATTTTTCAGGTGCATAAATGGAGTGAGGATGAAATGTTATGTACTTTATGATCCAAGAATAATGCAATGCATCCGCTGTTGAAAACGTGAGGGTGGTAGCGAGATGGGTGATTGACCATGTAAAGCATCAATTCTTGGGTTTCGGTAAGACGAAGAGCCTTCTCCTTGTGTCGTGACTGAACCTGTAGACTTTCTAGTGTGTAAGGGAAGGATGGTGCATTGTTCTATATGTTATTGTCCATATATTAGCCCGTAGGTGAACTCACAGAAGGGTGGTAGATGGTGGCAAAGTATACCTCAAGCATAAAATCGTTCGGAACCCAATTTTCCAAGCCGGATCTTGCCTCTGAAATGTTGTTGAAGCACGAGAGTTGGTTACGGGCGCATAAAACTTTTGGTTGTGATAGTATTGGCGGGTCATGGAGCTCCAATGGAGTTTTTGTGGCAAACGTTTTGCCAGTTTATGGATACAACATCAATGGACAGACCGTGAATACAACTTTCAAGGTAAGTCGATCGCACCGAGGAGCCATCTTGCACAACTCAGAATGACCTACAATTTTTCGGGTGCATAAATTGTCGGTGTACTAAAGTAGGGGTACCTTAGTATCCCGAACTTGTGCACGGGCAGTCGCAGCTCCCCGCGGCAAGGCTTGCCGGGCGACCACCAAGATCCTCCGTTCTTCCTTTGAAGCCATTCAAGAGCAAAGTATTCGAGTCAAGGAAACAAGGCCCTAGAAAGAGGAGCTTGCCGGGAAGGCCAACCAAGGCCCCGGCAAAGGGAACTTGCCGGGAAAGACGAACAAGACCCCGGCAAGAGGAGCTTGCCGGGAAGAACAGCCAAAGCCCCGGCAAGAGGAGCTTGCCGGGCACAACAAGACAAAGGCCGCGACAAGGCACTTGCCGCGGCAGGCATCCACTCGGCACCCGTGCTCCAGCTCACCCACCAAAGTGTCGCCCTGAGACCTTTCCCAGGCGCACGTGGCGGGCGGCTGTGCAGCCAAGGGTACGTGGTGGCAAGCGGCGATGGCAAGGCAGCCATCGTGGCGAACAGAGGCGTCCCTGACGGTCCCTTTTCACACTGTTTGGGCGACACAGACGGGCATTTTATGCCATTGTCCCCTGCCGTCATAGTTAGGTATGATACACTGTACAAACAGCTGTACCAACTACAGCGATTTTCTATTTTTACCCTTACCTACGTTGCCACCTGTTGGTCACCCCTTTAGCCTATAAAAGGAGGCCCATGCGCAACGTAGAAGAGGTTGGACATTCGAAGGTTAGACAACCCAAGGCTACTCACGCTCGGTCTGGCAGCTCCCATAGCTCCCGAGCAGGAAAGCAATACAATCGCAAAGCAGCAGTAGGGTTTTACGCATCCGTGCGGCCCGAAGCTGGGTAAAATCGCTCGTGTGTGTGTTGCCTCGATCTGCTCTTTGTGCGGTCTCCGCCCCCCGCCGAACCGAAAGGGACCCCAGTCCCATAGGTGTTCGTGGAGCCAGCTTCCCCGACATCTTTGGCGCGCCAGGTAGGGGGCGTCGAGGTTGTGCGAATCTGATCCGGCATCCGCGCGAGCCAGTTCTTCATCATCTTCATCAACATGCCGCCGAAGAAGAAGGCTTCGGGGTTATTGCACCGTCTGTGTCGGACCCACCGCTTCCGGAGCAAACAGGCGGCGGGGACGGCGCTGGCAGAGGAGCGGGCGTCGGCGAGGGAGCTCATGCTGCTGCCAAGTCCAAGGACAAGGCCGCGCAGACCTCGGCGTCCGTACATGCCCCGCGTCCATCCCAGGACGTGCAAGACCAGCAGTGCCATGGTGCTCCTAGCACCACACGCATGCTGGATCAAGATCGAGATGGTGGGCCTCAAGGTGCTCAAGGCCAACATGCTGGCCCTAGCGGAGTGCGGTCGCCTGGACGGGGTGCTGCTCCTTCTAACATAGTTAGGAGTCCGAGCACATCCCGCTCCTCGCACCATTCGGCACTGCCGCCCACCACTCCAGCAGAAGCTCTGGCGAGAGCTCAGCTACTCCTAGATTTCCCTCCAGCGCCAGAGAAGATCGACGAATGGAGGGCCACCATCTAGATCCTCATCTGCTTCGCCAACGGCGACACTCCACGGCAACCGAGCACATCGCAGCCGCGGCAAGATCGCCAGACGCGAGCCGATGGCGACAAGACTGGTGGGGGCGCAACTACCGTACACTCTCCACCCCAAAGGCCAAGATCACCGACTCGCCGAACCAACAACGACGCCGACTCCACTGCATCGTCAGATCCGCGAGCTCACCGCGATCAGCGCCAAGTTCTTCACGAACGACAACAAGAAGACGCTCGTACTCGCATCGAGCGCCGAAGAGAAACGCGGCGTCAATCCGACCTGCGCGCTGGGCCCACTGTCGACATGCATGCGCCAGGGGAACCAGGCGACTTACCGTACGTGGTGGGTTGTCCTGCGTTTACCTGTGAGCTGCGGCAAGTCCAGTGGCCCAGCACAAAGAACTTCAAGCCAGATGTACCGAAGAAGTACGATGGCAGGTCGCATCCGTCGAAGTTCCTCAACATCTACACCATCGCGGTGCAAGCTGCTGGGGGACAGGACGACAAGATCCTTGCCAACTATTTCCCGCTCGTGCTCAAGTCCAACGTCAGATCCTGGCTCATGCACTTGCCGGATAACTCCATATCCTCCTGGGCAGAGTTGTGACATCAGTTTGTCGGTGCCTTTACCGGCGGCCACAAACCTCATGGCCAAGAAAGTGACCTCCATCTGCTCGCCCAGAAGGAGGGAGAAACCCTGCGCAAGTACATTCAGAGGTTCAGCCGTGTACACTACAACATCCCAGATGTCCACCCAGCCGCGGTCATCAGCGCGTTTCATCAGAACATGCGTAACCGCAGGATGCGGGAGGAGATGGCGATGCGCAAGGTTAAGGACGTCAGTGAGCTATATGCCCTGGCCGACAAGTGTGCCCGCGCTGAGGAGGGGAGGAAACTCCCCAGGGAGAATGTAGGAGCAGGAGGATCTGACAGTGATGATACTGCCCCGGCAAAGAAAAACCGGCGACGGAACAACAAAAAGAAACAAGGCAAAGAAGTGCTAGCTGTTGAGCAGTCCGGCGACGGAGGTGGCGCCAAGACAGCCAAAGATGGTGGCTCCGGCAAGGAGGTTGCCGCATGCAACAACTGCCAGGCTGTGGCGGCCGCCGACAAGCAGGACGACACCAACAAACAGTACTGCAAGATCCACCGCACCAAGGGCCACGACCTCCAGAGCTGCAAGAAGGTCGAGCAGCTTGTCCAGTTGCAGAGGGTTGAGTACGAGCGGCACGACAAGGAGAAGGCCCAAGGAGATGCTGGTGGATCCGACACAAAGTGTCCCGGCCGGGGAGGGCGCCGCGGCAAGGCCAAGCAGCGGCAAGGGGACAGGCCTCCCCGCGGCCGCGACAAGGATGAAGACGACGATGACAGCGAAGAGATGGATGATGATGAGACAAGCGAGCAGGAGTTCCAGAAAGCCACAGAGGTTATGTGCGTTGACGGCGGTGCTTCTCTACATGCTTCACACCGCCAACTCAAACAGTGGGTGCGGGAAGTTAATGCGGCAGAATCACCTGTCGAATCGCGCAGGCCTCTGAAATGGTCCAGCACGCCTATCGTCTTTGATATTGAGGACCACCCTGACCGCACAACTGCGGTCGGGTGCTTGCCGATGTTGGTTTCACCAACTATCCGCAACCTCAAGGTCACCAAGATGCTAGTTGGGCCGTCTTGAATCTGATCTCCTCCGCTGTACTCCAGAAGCTCCAGATCCCTGACAGCGAGCTCGAAGAGACAGGCACATTCCAAGGAATCAACCCAGGAAGGAGCAAGCCGAAGGGGAAGATCACGTTGCCGGTGACATTTGGCAGCGAGCTGAACTTCAGGACTGAGAGGGTCACCTTCGACGTTGCTCATTTCCCATTGCCCTACAATGGGATACTTGGCCGTCCAGCACTCGGCAAGTTCATGGCAGCCTCTCACTATGTATACAATATGCTCAAGATGCCCGGCCCAATAAGCGTCATCTCGGTCCATGGCGACAAGAGAGACACTCTCACCTGCGCCGATAAGATCTACCGGGAAGCAGCAGCCGCAGCAGATCGCAAGACACTTGCCGCTGAAGCTCCCGAGGGAAAGAAGAAGACCAAGTCCAGCAAGAGCTCTGGTACCCACTCCGGCAAGCGCACCTCTTCGGAGTGCTGCGCTACCGCCGAGGACGCACCATCGAGCTCCACCGGCAAGTGCAAAAAAGCAATGGCAGCTCCACCAGAAAACAAGAAGGTGTCCTCCAAGGAGGACGGCACTGGTGGTACCTTCACCATCAGTGCCACGCTCGATCCTAAATAGGAAAGCGCGCTCGTTGCTTTCCTGTGGGCGAACATTGACATGTTTGCATGGCAACCGTCTGACATCCCCGGTGTTCCCAGGGAAGTAATCGAGCACCACCTCGCCGTCTGTCCTCACGCGCGGCCCATCAAGCAGAGAGTCCGGAAACAAGCAGTGGAGAGCCAAGAGTTCATAGCAGAAGAGATCAAGAAGTTGGAAGCAGCAGGCCTCGTCAGAGGAGTGCTTCATCCTACGTGGTTGGCCAATCCTGTTGTCGTGCGCAAGGCGAATGGGAAATGGAGACTCTGTATTGACTTTACCGATGTCAAGAAAGCTTGTCCCAAAGATCCATTTCCCTTGCCGCGCATTGACCAGATTGTTGACTCCATGGCCGGATGTGACTTGCTTTCATTTCTTGACGCATACTCAGGATATCATCAGATCTTCATGGCAGAAGAAGATGAGGAGAAGACCGCGTTTATCACTTCGTGTGGCATGTACTGTTTCGTACGGATGCCTTTCAGTTTGAAGAACGCTGGTTCAACATTTGCAAGGGTAGTCCACACTGCTTTTGAGCCACAGATACACAGAAATGTGGAAGCCTACATGGATGACATAGTGGTCAAGAGCAAGGACAGAGCTACACTGGTTCAAGACTTAGATGAGACCTTTGCAAATCTGCGCAAGATCAATCTCAAGCTCAACCCCGAGAAGTGTGTGTTCGGAGTCCCCTCCGGCAAACTTCTCGGGTTCTTCGTGTCTCAATGGGGAATTGAAGCCAACCCCGACAAGATCAAGGCCATTGAGCAGATCGAAGCACCGAAGCGCGTCAAGGATGTACGAAATCTTTCCGGTTGCGTGGCCGCTCTCAGCAGGTTCATTTCTAGGTCTGCTGAGCGCGCCCTGCCATTTTTCAAAATTTTGAAAAAGTCAGGTCCGATGCAATGGACTCCGGAAGCGGAGGCTGCGCTGCAGGACCTGAAGAGATACCTGTCCTCCACCCCAATACTTGTCGCACCTAAACCACAAGAGAAGTTGTTGTTGTATCTAGCGGCGACCAATCAAGTGCTTAGTGCTGCGCTAGTAGCGGAGAGTGAGGCAGATGATGAGCCAGCAACCGCGGCAAGCGCATCCAGCGACAAGCAGGGGGCTTCGCCGGCAAGCTTTGGTCCCGACAAGGATGGATCTGCGCAGGAGGAGGTGCAGAAGAAAATGGTGCAGTGCCCAGTTTACTTTGTCAGTTCCCTCTTACAGGGAGCTAGATCAAGGTACTTTGGTGTGCAGAAATTACTCTTCGGCCTTCTCATGGCCTCGAGAAAGCTGCGCCATTACTTCCAAGCACATGAGATCACAGTTGTCACTCGCTTTCCGCTGAAGAGGATACTGCAAAATCCAGAAGCAACAGGCAGGATTGTCGAGTGGGCGCTGGAACTGTCAAGCTTTGGCCTCAAGTCTGAAATCACTTCAACTATCCAGAGCAGAGCCTTGGCAGAATTCATAGCAGAGTGGACGCCAACGCCAGATGAAGAAACTCCGGAGACGAGCATCCCCGTCAAGGAAGCAAGTAAAGAATGGCTGATGTACTTTGATGGCTCCTTCTCCCTGCAAGGCACCGGTGCGGGCGTGCTACTTGTCGCACCCACCGGGGAGCACCTCAAGTACGTGGTCCAGATGCACTTTCCCAGGGAGCAAGCAACGAACAATACTGCAGAGTATGAAGGATTGCTTGCCGGTCTCAGAATCGCGGCAAACCTTGGGATCAAGAAGCTCATTATCAAGGGTGACTCGCAGCTTGTCGTCCGCCAAGTGAACAAGGATTACCAGAGTCCGTTGATGGAAGCATACGTTGATGAAGTGAGGAAGCTAGAAGAGCGCTTTGACGGCCTACAAATGGAGCATGTTCCGAGATCTGAGAACGACATTGCAGATGCCCTGTCAAGGTGCGCCGCACTAAAGCTACCTGTGGAACCAGGGATCTTTGTGCTCGAGTTGACTCAACCATCCGTGACACCATCAACTGGACAGAGCAAGAAGAGGAAGTTGATTTCAGGTGACTACTTTCCGGCAGAGCTCCCCGAAGCCGCCGCCAAGAAGGTCCCCAAGATCAACGCCAAGAGTGCTGAGGAGCAGTCTGCTCCGGCAGATCCAAGGGTCTGTTCCGTCAAAGCAAACGCTCCCGACAAGTTTTGCTCCGGCAAGCTTGTCGGGGAACATCAAGCTCCGGCAGAGCCGCAGGTTCTTGCCGTAGAAGCGGGTGTTCCCGCAGCAGCAGATGAGCCTTTAGTCCTTGTTGTCGAGCCGCAAGCTCCAGTTTGGGCACAGCAGATTGTCCATTTCCTTCAGACAGGAGATCTTCCCGAAGAGCCAGAAGAAGCTGAAAGAGTAGCCCGACAGTCAAGTATGTACCAGTTCGTCGACAACAAGCTGTACAGAAGGAGACTCAACGGAGTGAAATTGAAGTGTATTCCCCGGGAAGACGGACATAAGCTGTTGGTAGAGATACATGGAGGCATATGTGGTCACCGCATTGGCGCAAGAGCACTTGCCGACAAAGCGTTCCGGCAAGGTTTCTTCTGGCCGACAGCCCTCCAGGATGCAACTGCACAAGTAACCAAGTGTGAAGCGTGCCAGTTCCATTCCAAACAGATACACCAGCCGGCTCAAGCTCTCCAGACGATCCCTTTATCCCGGCCATTTTCAGTCTGGGGGCTCGACATCCTCGGCCCCTTTCCCGGATTCGTCGGGGGCTTTGAGTACTTGTACGTTGCAATCGACAAGTTCACAAAGTGGCCGGAAGTGGAACCAGTGAGGAAGGTGACAGCACAGTCAGCAGTCAAGTTCTTCAGGTCGATTGTTTGCCGCTTCGGGATCCCCAACAGGATCATCACCGACAATGGCACGCAATTCACGAGCCGCACCTTCATGCAGTACGTCCAAGACCTTGGCGCCAAGGTCTGCTTCGCTTCTGTTGCTCACCCGAGAAGCAACGGTCAAGCGGAGAGGGCAAATGCTGAAGTGCTGCGTGGACTCAAGACCAGGACTTTCGACAGGCTGCACAACTGCGGAAGGAACTGGATCGAGGAGCTGCCACTGGCCAGACACCCTTCGCTCTAGTCTATGGAGCGGAGGCAGTTACCCCCACGGAACTCGTATACGGGTCACCTCGAGTGCTCGCTAATGATGAGCTTGAGCAAGAGCAGGTGCGTGAAGATGACGCGCTGCTCCTCGAGGAGGCTCGTCTTCAGGCTGCTGTACGAGCTGCTCGATACCAGCAAGCTTTGCGCCGCTACCATAGCCGCAAAGTTAATGCCAGAAGTCTCGAGGAAGGCGACCTTGTTCTTCGGCGCACTCAGTCCGCCAAGAATTCCAACAAGTTGACGCCGAAGTGGGAAGGCCCTTACCGGGTGAAACGAGTCACTAGGCCTGGCGCTGTCCGCCTAGAGACCGAAGATGGCGTTCCGGTGAGCTACTCCTGGAACATAGAGCATCTTTGCAAGTTTTACCCGTAAGGCGCGGTTGTCGGGCCCTGTCCCGGCAACCACCCTTTTGTACAAGTCTTGCCGCTGTCGCATGTAATCCTTTGTACAAAGCCGGGCGCAGACCCCGTGCATAAGTGAAGCGCTGGCGCCCTAAGTTATAGCATGCATGCTAGATTGAGTCTCGTCCTTTGTTAGGGTTGATAGTGCCTAATAGCGGTTAACCCCTAACTAGAGGTCGGGTGTGCGTCCCTTTTCCGTTCTTTTGTTTCCCCTTTGGTTCGCAGGTTTTGCATATCCTGGCCAAACCGCTCGAAGGCGAACAAGAGAAGAGGTGCGGACCAAGATCCGGGTCTCGGCAAGCCAGAATTGCCGGGGGCTGCAAGATTCACCCCCGGCAAGCCAGTGTTGCCGGGGGCTGCAATCTCAGATAAGTTTTCCATCCCTTATCATGCATTCTCTTTCGGACTGAGGAATGCGAAACCTCGTTTCTTCCCAAAAACTACCGTGCTCCCTTAGTACCAGGCCCTAGAGTTCGTTCCTAGGGCCAGGTTTGGTCGAAGCCGCGGCAGCAAAGGGACGAAACGAGGAGCCCGAACCCACTTCATCCTCGCCTCCGCCAAGGTCGTGAGAAAGGTTGAGCGACGTGGGAAGACGGCAGGGCCTGCTGCCGGGCAAAGTGTCTATCTTAAGATATCTAGGATTCACTCCTTGACGCGGGTTCTACCCGCAAGACAAGTGTCCCGGCAAGCATCCCCTTTTCATTAAAAACATTCCACTCAGGTACAGTTCAGGGAGAATGAAAAACATGAAAGATGGGATTACAAGTTTTAAATGCAGCTAATGCCCGAGGGCTTACAAATTAAAAAGAGATAAGGTGCCCGTAATCCTTTTCTTGTCCCTCTCTTCAGGAGGTAGCGCAAGGAGGCGAAAAGGGCAAAAGGGGCGCCTAGGCGAGCTACGGGTGGCAGAAGACACCAAGAGAACGTCCAAGGGCGGATGGTGATGGCGACGCCGGAAGTGGAGCTCGAAGATGAGGCAGCGAGACGTCAGCACGCTGTCGAGGGCACCATGCCGTCATACACCGAGTTGACGGCCTCGCCGGCCACCCTCTTCCTCTTCCGCAGCCTCCCTACGCCAGCCGCCCAAGGAGACTACCCCGAGGATTTGAAGGAGACGGCGACGCGGATGATGGGGTCGCCGGTGCCACACGGAGCGGCGCCCGACGCCTAGTCGGACCCGTCATCCTGTCGCCCGCCTTCATCGCCGCTGCCGTCCTCCTCGTCGCTCTCGCTCGAGGAGGAGCCTTCGCTATCCGAGGAGCTCTCGACGCAGCACCTTGCGCGAGTACCGAAGCACCCGAAGACCTTGACGGTGGATACGGGTGAACGTCTTCCACCCTCGACCAAGATACATCACATTAGGGGCTGGGAAATCAACGCGGACTCGCGTGCCGCTGATCCCATAGCCCCTCATGTGCAACCTCAGAGTTTCGGGCGGATCCGACTCCATCTCGCTTGCAAAAGGAGTCGGGAGCCGGAGGCGACGACGAGGTGGCCGACGCAGCCTGACGAAGAACTCGCAAGGGTCGTCTCCGATGTGGACCGCCGCGGGAAGAGGAGCCGCTGGCGGAGGCGAAGCCGGCGTGCCGCCCTGCCCGCCTCTTCCCCGCGCACCTCAGCCTCGACCTCTACCTAGCCCACGGCCACGCCCCCTCCCTCTTCCCCTTACGGCTGGCTCTGCCACCGCGGGAGGAGGAGGGGCGCGTTGCCTAGCGGCGACCCTCGCCGCCACCGTCGAAGGACCAGGAGTCCCTCTCTCCATGGCGAATGAGAGCGAAGGGAGCAGAAGCTGAAGGAAGGAGGAGATGTGGGCTTCCATAACCCCCCTCCTGCTCCTTATAAAGGAGCGGGGTGGGGGCTTGGCCGCCCCGCTCAACCAATCAAGGCACAGGAGGAGCAAGGAGCTGGGACCGACCCGCTGCCTCGAGCCGCGACGGCCCGGATTCCCGCCTCCACCGTCACCAATCCAAACGCATGAAGGCCGCGTGGCAAACGTGCAGAACCGAAGCGACAGATGAGGCGACCTCTCCCCACCCCGTGATCGTGGGGAGTGGGCACCTCGAAAACCGCGCCTTGGCCCCATCCAGTAAATGAACCACGCCTCCATGCCTCCCTCTGTTTATAAAGAAGGCGCGAACCTCCCACGGTCTCTCCCACGATGCCACGCCTGACGTGTGTCGTGCGGAGTGGGCGTAATGGGTGCGGAGCAAGATGCGGCGTGGCCCGGGGCGCGTGTGCCCGTGCACTGTTTTGGGCCTGGCCCAACAACGCTCGGCACCGTGTGTGACCCAGGCCCGGGGGCTCCTATCGGTGTACTAAAGTAGGGGTACCTTAGTATCCCGAACTTGTGCACGGGGAGTCGCAGCTCCCCGCGGCAAGGCTTGCTGGGCGACCGCCAAGATCCTCTGTTCTTCCTTTGAAGCCATTCAAGAGCAAAGTATTCGAGTCAAGGAAACAAGGCCCCAGCAAGAGGAGCTTGCCGGGAAGGCCAACCAAGGCCCCGGCAAGGGGAGCTTGCCGGGAAAGACGAACAAGACCCCGGCAAGAGGAGCATGCCGGGAAGAACAGCCAAAGCCCCGGCAAGAGGAGCTTGCCGGGCACAACAAGACAAAGGCCGCGGCATGGCACTTGCCGCGGCAGGCAGCCACTCGGCACCCGCGCTCCAGCTCACCCACCAACGTGTCGCCCTGAGACCCTTCCCAGGCGCACGTGGCGGGCGACTGTGCAGCCAGGGGTACGTGGTGGCAAGCTGCGATGGCAAGGCAGCCATCGTGGCGAACAGAGGCGTCCCTGACGGTCCCTTTTCACACTGTTTGGGTGACACAGACGGGCATTTAATGCCCTTGTCCCCTGCCGTCAGAGTTAGGTATGATACACTATACAAACAGCTGTACCAACTACAGCGGTTTTCTATTTTTACCCTTACCTACGTTGCCACCTGTTGGTGACCCCTTTAGCCTATAAAAGGAGGCCCATGCGCAACGTAGAAGAGGTTGGACATTCGAAGGTTAGACACCCCAAGGCTACTCACGCTCGGTCTGGCAGCTCCCATAGCTCCCGAGCAGGAAAGCAATACAATCGCAAAGCAGCAGTAGGGTTTTACGCATCCGTGCGGCCCGAAGCTGGGTAAAATCGCTCGAGTGTGTGTCGCCTCGATCTGCTCTTTGTGCGATCTCCGCCCCCCGCCGAACCGAAAGGGACCCCAGTCCCATAGGTGTTCGTGGAGCCATCTTCCCCGACATAAATGGAGTGAGGATGAACTGCTATGCACTTTATGCTCTAAGAATAATGCATCCGCAGGTGAAAACGTGAGGGTCGTAGCGAGATGGGTGATTGACCATGTAAAGCCTCAATTCTTGGGTTTCGATGCGACGAAGAGCCTCCTCCTTGTGTCGTGACTGAACCTGTAGTCTTTCTAGTGTGTAATGGAAGGATGGTGCATTGTTCTATATGTTATTGTCCATATATTAGCCTGTAGGTGAGCTCACGGAAGGGTGGTAGATGGTGGCAGAGTATACCTCAAGCATAAAATCGTCTGGAACTCAATTTTCCAAGCCGGATCTTGTCTCCAAAATGTTGTCGGAGCCCGAGAGTGGGTTATGGGCGCATAAAACTTTTGGTTGTGATATTATTGGCGGGTCATGGAGCTCCAATGGAGTTTTGTGGCAAAATTGTTGCCGTTTTATGGATGCAACATCGCGGGACACACCGTGACTACAACTTTCAAGGTAAGTTGATCGCACCGACGAGCCATCTTGCACAACTCAGAATAACCTATAATTTTTCGGGTGTATAAATGGAGTGAGGACGAACTGTGATGTACTTTATGCTCCAAGAATAATGCATCCGCAGGTGAAAACGTGAGGGTGGTAGCGAGATGGGTGATTGACCATGTAAATCATCAATTGTTGGGTTTCGATGCGACGAAGAGCCTCCTCCTTGTGTCGTGACTGAACCTATAGTCTTTCTAGTGTGTAATGGAAGGATGGTGCATTGTTCTATATTTTATTGTCCATATATTAGCCTATAGGTGAGCTCACGGAAGGGTGGTAGATGGTGGCAGAGTATACCTCAAGCATAAAATCGTTTGGAACTCATTTTTCCAAGCCGGATCTTGTCTCCGAAATGTTCTCGAAGCACGGGAGTTGGTTACGGGCGGATATAACTTTTGGTTGTGATAGTATTGGCAGGTCGTGCAGCTCCAATGGAGTTTTTGTGGCAAAATTGATGTCGTTTTATGGATGCAACATCGCGGGAAAGACCGTGAATACAACATTCAAGGTAAGATGATCGCACCGATGAGCCATCTTGCACAACTCGGAATGACCTATAATTTTTCGAGTGCATAAATGGAGTGAGGATGAACTGTTATGTACTCTATGATCCAAGAATAATGCATCCGCTAGTGAAAGTGTGAGGATGGTAGCGAGATGGGTGATACACCATGTAAAGCATCAATTCTTGGGATTCGATGCAACGACGAGCCCCCCCCCCTTGTGTCGTGACTGAACCTGTAGTCTTTCTAGTGTGTAATAGAAGGATGGTGCATTGTTCTATATGTTATTGTCCATATATCAGTCCGTATTTGAACTCACGGAAGGGTGATAGAGGGTGGCAGACTATACTTGAAGCATAAAATCGTCCGGAACTCAATTTTACAAGCCGGATCTTGTCTCCGAAATGTTGTCGAGCCCTGCGAGTCGGTTGCGGGCGCATACAAATTTTGGTTGTGATTGTTTTGGCGGGTCATGGAGATCCAATGGAGTTTTTGTGTCAAAAATGTTGCTGCTTTATGGATACAACATCGCAGGACAGACCGTGAATACAAGTTTCAAGGTAACTTGATCGCACCGACGAGCCATCTTGCACAACTCGGAATGACCTATAATTTTTTCGGGTGCACAAATGGAGTGAGGATGAACTGTTATGTACTTTATGGTCCAGGAATAATGCAATGCATCCACTGGTGAAAACGTGAGGGTGGTAGCGAGATGGGTGATTGACCATGTAAAGCATCAATTCTTGGGTTTCGATGCGACGAAGAGCCTCCTCCTTGTGTGGTGACTGAACCTGTTGTCTTTTTAGTGTGTAAGGGAAGGATGGTGCATAGTTCTATATGTTATTGTCCATATATTAGCCTGTAGGTGAGCTCACGGAAGGGTGGTAGATGGTGGCAGAGTATACCTCAAGCATAAAATCGTCCGGAACTCAATTTTACAAGCCGGATCTTGCATCTGAAATGTTGTCGAAGCACGAGAGTTACTTACGGGCGCATAAAACTTTTGGTTGTGATTGTATTGGCGGGTCATGGAGCTCCAATGGAGTTTTTGTGGCATAATTGTTGTCGGTTTATGGATACAACATCGCGGGACAGACCGTGAATACAACTTTCAAGGTAAATTGATCGCACCGACGAGCCATCTTGCACAACTCAGAATGACCTATAATTTTTCGGGTGCATAAATGGAGTGAGGATGACCTGTTATGTACTATATGCTCCAAGAATAATGCATCCGCAGGTGAAAACGTGAGGGTGGCAGCAAGATGGGTGATTGACCATGTAAAGCAGCAATTCTTGGGTTTCGATGCGATGAAAAGCTTCCTCATTATGTCGTGACTGAACCTGTAGTCTTTCTAGTTTGTAATGGAAGGATGGTGCATTGTTCCATATGTTATTTTCCATATATGAGCCTGTAGGTGAGCTCATGGAAGGGTGGTAGATGGTGGCAGAGTATACCTCAAGCATAAAATCGTTTGGAACTCATTTTTCCAAGCCGGATCTTGTCTCCAAAATGTTGTCGAAGCACGGGAGTTGGTTACGGGCGCATATAACTTTTGGTTGTGATAGTATTGGCGGGTCGTGCAGCTCCAATGGAGTTTTTGTGGCAAAATTGTTGTCGTTTTATGGATGCAACATCGCGGGACAGACCGTGAATACAACTTTCAAGGAAAGATGATCGCACCGATGAGCCATCTTGCACAACTCGGAATGACCTATAATTTTTCGAGTGCATAAATGGAGTCAGGATGAACTGTTATGTACTTTATGATCCAAGAATAATGCATCCGCTGGTGAAAATGTGAGGGTGGTAGCGAGATGGGTGATACACCATGTAAAGCATCAATTCTTGGGTTTCGATGCAACGACGAGCCTCCCCCTTGTGTCGTGACTGAACCTGTAGTCTTTCTAGTGTGTAATGGTAGGATGGTGCATTGTTCTATATGTTATTTTCCATATATAAGTCCGTAGGTGAACTCGAGGAAGGGTGATAGAGGGTGGCAGACTATACTTCAAGCCGGATCTTGTCTCCAAAATGTTGTCGGAGCCCGAGAGTGGGTTACGGGCGCATAAAACTTTTGGTTGTGATAGTAATGGTGGGTCATGGAGATCCAATGGAGTTTTGTGGCAAAATTGTTGCCGTTTTATGGATGCACCATCGCGGGACAGACCGTGAATACAACTTTCAAGGTAAGTTGATTGCACCGACGAGCCATCTTGCACAACTCAGAATGACCTATAATTTTTTGGGTGTATAAATGGAGTGAGGATGAACTGTGTTGTACTTTATGCTCCAAGAATAATGCATCCGCAGGTGAAAACGTGAGGGTGGTAGCGAGATGGGTGATTGACCATGTAAATCATCAATTCTTGGGTTTCGATGCGACGAAGAGCCTCCTCCTTGTGTCGTGACTGAACCTATAGTCTTTCTAGTGTGTAATGGAAGGATGGTGCATTGTTCTATATTTTATTGTCCATATATTTGCCTATAGGTGAGCTCACGGAAGGGTGGTAGATGGTGGCAGAGTATACCTCAAGCATAAAATCGTCTAGAACTTAATTTTCCAAGCCGGATCTTGTCTCCGAAATGTTTTCGAAGCACGAGAGTTGGTTACGGGCACATAAAACTTTTGCTTGTGATAGTATTGGCGGGTCATGGAGCTCCAATGGAGTTTTTGTGGCAAAATTTGTGCCGTTTTATGGATGCAACATCGCGGGACAGACCGTGAATACAACTTTCAAGGTAAGTTGATCGCACCGACGAGCCATCTTGCACAACTCAGAATGACCTATAATTTTTCGGGTGCATAAATGGAGTGAGGATGAACTGTTATGTACTTTATGCTCCAAGAATAATGCATCCGCAGGTGAAAACGTGAGGGTGGTAGCAAGATGGGTGATTAACCATGTAAAGCAGCAATTTTTGGGTTTCGATGCGACGAAAAGCTTCCTCCTTATGTCGTGACTGAACCTGTAGTCTTTCTAGTGTGTAATGGAAGGATGGTGCATTGTTCCATATGTTATTTTTCATATATTAGCCTGTAGGTGAGCTCACAGAAGGGTGGTAGATGGTGGCAGAGTATACCTCAAGCATAAAATCGTTTGGAACTCATTTTTCCAAGCCGGATCTTGTCTCCAAAATGTTGTCAAAGCACGGGAGTTGGTTACGGGCGCATATAACTTTTGGTTGTGATAGTATTGGCGGGTCGTGCAGCTCCAATGGAGTTTTTGTGGCAAAATTGTTGCCGTTTTATGGATGTAACATCGCGGGACAGACCGTGAATACAACTTTCAAGGTAAGATGAGCGCACCGATGAGCCATCTTGCACAACTCGGAATGACCTATAATTTTTCGAGTGCATAAATGGAGTGAGGGTGAACTGTTATGTACTTTAGGATCCAAGAATAATGCATCCGCTGGTGAAAATGTGTGGGTGGTAGCGAGATGGGTGATACACCATGTAAATCATCAATTCTTGGGTTTCGATGCAACGACGAGCCTCCCCCTTGTGTCGTGACTGAACCTGTAGTCTTTCTAGTGTGTAATGGGAGGATGGTGCATTGTTCTATATGTTATTGTCCATATATAAGTCCGTAAGTGAACTCACGGAAGGGTGATAGAGGGTGGCAGACTATACTTCAAGCATAAAATCGTCTGGAACTCAATTTTACAAGACGGATCTTGTCTCTGAAATGTTGTCGAACCCTGCGAGTGGGTTGCGGGCGCATACAACTTTTGGTTGTGATTGTTTTGGCGGGTCATGGAGATCCAATGGAGTTTTTTTGGCAAAATTGTTGCCTTTTATGTACTTTGTGCGAGTGGGACAGACAAAATGTTGCTGGTTTATGGATACAACATCGCGGGACAGACCATCTTGCACAACTCGGAATGACCTATAGTTTTTCGGGTGCATAAATGGAGTGAGGATGAACTGTTATGTACTTTATGCTCCAAGAATAATGCATCCGCAGGTGAAAATGTGAGAGTGGTAGCGATATGGGTGATTGACCATGTAAAGCATCAATTCTTGGTTTTCGATGCGACGAAGAGCCTCCTACGAGGACGTCGTTTGGAGGTAGTCGACTTTGACGATCCGACTACGAACGTGCGAGGACGTCGCGCCTTAGCAATCGCTAAACCAACTCTGAGAGGTTATTGACCACGCGGAAGCACGATCAACCTGACCATGAAGGTCTCTTTCCTGTAGGCAAACGAACAACAAGCAAGAAACTAAGATTGCAATCTGGATATTGCGAATATAAGAGGAAAGCTTTATTGATCAAGGTGGGGTTCTGTGACGCCTTGGTCTGGTCGTTGAACACAAAATAAGTACGCGAAGTTGCAGCTATGGAGAACTTTTAATCTAAACAAAACCCAAAGTCTAAACGATGCTCTAAGGGCTGTATATATGGAGGAAGAGGAGGGAATTTCATGGCCCTTGAGGGAGGGGTAGAAAACCAACCCTAGATTTTGTTTCCCCACACATACGGACTCTAAAAACAACCTATACTTAAGTATTTCGAAATTACATGGGCCTGGCCCAATAATAAGGTGACGCGGCACCTAGAATAGCCTATGGACGAATATTATGAAGTGGCATCTTGTATATTTCGTCCAAGGCTTCATGCACTCATTATGGTGGCCTCAAAGTCCTGAAATCATCACATGTAACTCCGTTCTTGTTCCCCTCGCGCATGCCATCATCTCCATGCTTGGTCTTGCTCTAGTGTTCATCCCTCTTATCCATGACATGACCTTCATTTGTAAGCAAAACAAATGTATCCAATTTAGGCAGCATCATATTCTCATGAATAATAGAATCATTACCAAGAAATGAAAGTACCTGATAATTTAATTGGCGTGCGCGAGCTCTAGTAATAGGTCCAGTAGGTATAGCAGCAGGGGCTGTGGGTGTAACAATGGTATTGATGTCCTCATCATCCTCCCCTTCTTGAAATGAAGTTGTCCTCGACGGAAGCTCATCTTCCTCACCCAAATAAGGCTTCAAATCTGCAATGTTAAAAGTGGGACTAACCCCAAAATCTGCAGGCAACTCAAGTTTATATGCATTATCATTTATTTTGTCTAACAACTTAAAAGGACCATCAGCACGTGGCATTAGCTTTCATTTGCGCAAATTAGGAAATCTATCCTTACGCAAATGTAACCAAACAAGATCTCCAGGTGCAAACATAACATGTTTTCTACCCTTATCTCCAGCAAGTTTATATTTAGCATTCATACGCTCAACGTTTTCCTTAGTTAACTCATGCATTTTTAAAATCAATTCAGCATGTTCTTTAGCATCAAAATTAACCTTCTCCGATGATGGAGGAGGCAACAAATCAATAGGTGCACGAGGTAGGAAACCATACACAATTTCAAAAGGGCACATCTTAGTAGTAGAATGCAATGAACGATTATAAGCAAATTCAATATGAGGCAAGCATTCTTCCCACATTTTCTTATTATTCTTCAAAACAGCGCTAAGCATAGTAGACAATATTCTATTGACTACTTCAGTTTGTCCATCAGTTTGGGGGTGACAAGTAGTGGTAAAAAGCAGTTTAGTACCCAACTTAGCCCATAAACATCTCCAAAAGTGGCTAAGAAATTTAGTATCACGATCTGAAACAATAGTATTTGGCACACCATGCAAGCGAATAATTTCACGAAAGAACAAATCAGCAACATTAACAACATCATCGCTTTTATGACATGGTATAAAGTGTGCCATTTTCGAGAATCTATCCACGGCAACAAATATGCTATCCCTCCCCTTCTTTGTTCGAGGTAAACCTAAAACAAAGTCCATAGATATATCCTCCCAAGGAACACTAGGTACAGGCAAAGGCATATATAAACAATGAGGATTGAGTCGTGACTTAGCTTTTTGACATGTAGTGCAGCGAGCAACAAAACGCTCAACATCCCGTCTCATATTTGGCCAAAACAAATGTGTAGCAAGTATATCCTCCGTCTTCTTCATGCCAAAGTGTCCCACTAGTCCTCCTCCATGCGCATCCTGCAACCACAAAAGACGAACGGAGCTAGCTGGAATGCATATCTTGTTAGCACGAAACACAAATCCATCATTAATGACGAACTTGTTCCATGTTCTACCTTCTTTACAATTCTGCAATACATCTTTAAATTCAGCACCATGCACATATTGATCTTTGATGGTCTCCAAACCAAATATTTTAAAGTCAAGTTGTGAAAGCATAGTATAACGACGAGACAATGAATCAGCAATAACATTTTCTTTACCCTTCTTGTGTTTAATGACATAAGGGAAAGTCTCAATGAATTCAACCCATTTAGCATGTTTATGGTTCAGTTTTGCTTGACTTTTAATGTGTTTCAAAGATTCAAGATCAGAATTTATAACAAATTCTTTGGGCCATAAATAATGTTGCCATGTTTCTAAAGTCTGAACAAGAGCATATAATTCTTTATCGTAAGTAGAATAGTTCAGACTAGGCCGACTCAATTTTTCAGAAAAGTATGCAACAGGTTTGCCATCTTATAACAACACACCTCCTAATCCGATTCCGCTAGCATCACATTCAAGCTCAAAAGTCTTATTAAAATTAGGTAGTTGTAGTAAAGGAGCATGTGTCAACTTATCTTTAAATACCGTGAAGGCTTCTTCCTGTGCGGTACCCCAAACAAAAGGCACATCCTTCTTTGTAAGCTCGTTGAGGGGTGCAGCAATGGTGCTAAAATCTCTCACAAAACGCCTATAGAAACCAGCGAGTCCAAGATAACTCCGCACTTGTGTGACCGTTTTGGGCTGCGGCCAACTCTCAATAGCTTCAATCTTGGCTTTATCAACTTCAACTCCCTGTGAAGTAACAACATATCCAAGAAAAGATACTCGGTCGGTGCAAAAGGTGCACTTCCCAAGGTTACCAAACAAACGTGCATCACCTAGAGCAATAAAAACAGCATGTAAATGTTCCAAATGTTCTTCCAAAGATTTGCTATAAATCAGTATATCGTCAAAATATACTACCACAAATCAACCAATGAAAGCACGTAAAACTTCGCTCATTAGTCTCATGAAAGTACTAGGTGCATTAGTTAACCCAAAAGGCTTGACTAACCACTCAAATAAACCAAACTTAGTTTTAAATGTTGTTTTGCATTCATCTCCCAATTTCATACGAATTTGATGGTATCTGTCGGGGAAACTGGGTCCACGGACACCTATGGGACCGGCTGCGGCCCCTTTCGTTTCGACGGGGGGCGGAGACTGCACGAAGAGCAGATCGAGGCGAAGCATAGGAGTAGTTTACCCAGCTTCGGGCCGCACGGATGCGTAAAACCCTACTGCTGCTTTGTGGTTTGTATTGGTTTCTTGCTCGGGAGCGCTGGGAGCTACAGTACACACCAGCGGCTAACGAGACCGAGCGTGAGTGTTCTCGAATGTCTAAAACCCTTCTACATTGCGCATGGGCCTCCTTTTATATGCTCAAGGGGTCAGCAACAGGTGGCAACGTAGGCAAGGGCAAAAACGGAAATGTGTTGCGGTTGGTACAGCTACTTGTACGGTGTATCATACCTAACCCTGACGGCAGGGGACAAAGACATTAAATGCCCATCTGCGTCGCCCAAATAGTGTAGAGAGAGACCGTCAGGGGCGCCACCGCTCGCCACGATGGCAGTCTTGTCATCGCCGCTTGCCACCGCGCACCCCTGGCTGCACAGCCTCCTCTACCACGTGCGCCTGGAAAGGTCCCAGAGCGACACGTTGGTGGATGTGCTGGAGCGTAGGTACAGAGTGGTTGCTTGCCGCGGCAAGTGCCTTGCCGCGGTCGTTGTCTTGTCGCGTCCGGAAGCTTGTCGCTTACCGGGCCTTGGCTGTCCTTCCCGGCAAGCTCCTCTTACCGGGGCCTTGGTCGTCCTTCCCGGCAAGCTCCTCTTGCCGGGGCCTTGGTTGGCCTTCCCGGCAAGCTCCTCTTGTCGGGGCTTTGTCTCCTTGACTTAAATACTTTGTTCTTGAATGGCTCCAAAGGAACCACGGAGGACCTTGGCGGTCACCCGGCAAGCCTTGCCGCGGGACGCTGCAACCGCCCGTGCACAAGTTCGGGATACTAGGGTACCCCTACTCTAGTACACCGACAGGAGCCCCCGGGCCTGGTCCACACACGGTGCCGAGCGTTGTTGGGCCAGGCCCAAAACAGTGCACGGGCACGCGCGGCCTGGGTCACGCCGTATCTTACTCCGTATCCACCTCGCCCCCCCCCCCCGCACGACACGCGTCGAATGCGGAATCGTGGGAGAGATCGTGGGTGGTTTCTTTAATCGGAAACGCGGAACGTCCGCCCCCTCCCTCTTTATAAGCAGAGGAAACAGGGGCAGTTCGTCCACCTCGCCTGTTGCTACTCTCAAAAGCCTCCGCCGCTCCCTCTTCTTCTCAGAGCCGAAGGAGAGCAGCGCTCCGCCCCCCATCGCCACAAGCACCACCAACGCCGTCGATCTCCCCCACCACCTCCGCCATGGCTCCGAAAGCCGGGAAGGTCGTGAAGTCGACTGAGGCACAGCGGCTCACGGCGCTGCCAAAGGAGCGGGCAGTCTTCCCCCCTCAGCTCGCCGCGAAGGAGCTGAGGGAGTACTACTACCTCTTCTGGTCGACGGAGACGCGAGCGCATCCGCGCACGAAGGTACTCCCAGCTGTCGCTCGGCAACTGGCTCCAACTGGATATCCCTTCTTCGCGCTGTTCTTCTACTGTGGGCTCTGCCCGCCTTTCTCTCAATTTTTCGGCGACATCATGAACACCTACGGGTTCCACCTCCTTGACTTCACCCCCAATGCCGTTCTGACCATGGCAGTTTTCGCTCATCTTTGCGAAAACTTTGTTGGAGTCCATCCAAACGTAGCTCCTTTCCGCCACTTCTTCATGCCCCGAGCCGAGAGAGGAGAGCCTCTATCCGGCGGAATCGCCTGGATCTCGAGAGCCGGCAAGAAGGAAGCTTATCTGGAGGGAGAGTTCCGCAGCAAATGGGAGGAGTGGAGAGCATAATGGTGCTAGATTGTCGAGGAGAACCCGCAGCCTTTCACCGCCCTGGGCCAAGCCCCACTAGTGCGCGGCAACGATTGGAGCGACGTGGCCCCGGAAGACGCAAGGCTGAAGATTGCCGTCACCCGGATCCAACGCCTCAGACTTGCCGGGCTCACTGTGGGCGCCGTTGGCGTAGATTTTATTCGCCGCTGCATCGCCCCCCTGCAGGAGAGGAGGAGACCCGCCTGGGAGTTCAACAATGCAGCGGATATCATGAGGCTGCGCCCGGGCCTCAACTTCAATTTCACGGTCTTGGAACTTGACGGGACGCTCAAGGAGCTGTTCAAGCACGACCCTGACCATCCCGAGTGGTTCAGGTTGCCGCGGGGCGTCGTCACGCTGTGCAACAACTCCTCGCTCGACCGCATCCGTGCGATGGTGTCGTTGTGCGATTCGCATGGAATCATCGCCACTTGGCCAGAACCCGAAGACGACGTCGTGCAGGCGTTCTTCGACAGCTTGGTCGAAGTGCCGGTCCGCGCCGATGAACAAAGAAGCCTCACCCGCGACACCACCGAAGAGGAGATGGAGCGCATCTTTACCAGGATGGAAGAGGCGGCGGCAGCCGCTGCCGCGGGCGAGTTTGGATTCGCCGTGGTCGAGGCAGACACAGCAGAGGCGGAGGAGGCGGCAAGCCTTGCCGAGCGAGAGGGACTTGCCGGCGAAGAAGAGCTTGCCGGGCCTGAGGTCGAGTCGAGCGAGCCTGCGGAGGATACGGGCGGCTCACTGGAGATCAACCCCTCTTCCTCCGCACCTCCGGGCGGCTCGTCGCAAGAGGAGCCCCCAGCTCCACCAAGGAAGCGTCTCCGCAAGGCCGGGGACGTAGCGGAGTGGCAGACGGGCCAACAGCCGTCGCGCTGCACGACACGCTCCACCGTGGGACGCACTAGCGCCACGGGAGCATCTCACGCCGCTGCGACAACTGGAGCGGGGTCGTCTTAGTCCGCTGCCACTGCCCCCGCCAAGCGTCCAAGGGAACCTACTCCTCCGCCTCGTCGCGCCGGAGGCGAGCCAGGCTTTGACTTCTCCGCGCTCGGCTCCAACGAGGAAGAAGAAGAGTAAGATTCTTTGCTGTATTTGTAGCTCTTCATTTCTTGTTGTTTTGTCTTGTATCTGATTTGCTTCACTCTGAACTCATTCCTTTACAGGACTCTGGCCCAGAGAGCGGCCAAGAGAGCAAAGGTCCCGGTGATCCCAGTGAATGTCATTGAGGACGATCCCACCGCGACAGCAGGGGGTGCGCCCGAGACCACCTTGCCGGACCCGGCAACTGATCCCCAAAGCAGCCCCCAGCGCAGCCCCCAGCGTAAGTATATGGTTTACTTTCCGCTGTTAGGCGCGCATGGGTGCTCTTTATTTGCTGAGATCTGACTGTTGGTTTGTGTAGGAGCAGAGCAGCCTCACCAGGAGCGCACGGAGACCGCCCCCGACGTGCCATCTGCTTCGACTACTCTGGCAAGGGGGAGTTCTCCGGCAAGGGAGAGTTCTTCGACAAGGGAGAGGTCACCGGCAAGGGACAGCACCAGTGACCCTCCGACAACGGAGACCATGACTGCAGATCCTGGTGCAGGTAATCCTCTTGCTTGAAAACTGTCCTTGGGTTTTTCTTCTTTCGATCTTCTTTTTGGATATTTGCTTGACTCTTCTCCCTCTTCCAGCTGTCAGATCCATCTACCACGGATCCAGTGCAGACCGAGGTCGCCGGCGAGGAGAATGCGCGCGGCAACACTGATGACGTCACCGCCACCGAAGAAGGAGCCGACGCTGATGATCCCGCCGGCGAAGAGGCCTCCAAAGCTGTCGTGGCAAAGGATGGCGAGGGGTCCAGCGATCGCACTGACGGCCCCCGAGGCCGCAGGAGCGCCAGGCGCTACACCTACCGCCGATTCCTCCGCCTCTGCCGTGGCACCAGGCTCCGAAGAGCCCCAACCAGGCGCCTATCTGAAGGCCGGTGATGGTGTGTTCATCAAGCTCCCCTGGGAGACAAGCTCCAGGGTGCCGGTCGAAGGAGAGATCTTTGACGGAGAAGTGCTCGCCTCTGCTGGGCTGACGCTGGTTGACGTGCCGAGCAGTAGCAGTGGCGAGCCTCAGGAGGAGAAACTGCTCCGGAAACTGGTGTTGCTCTACGACGCCCGGCAGGCCAAGGTGGCACGCCAAGAAGCGCTTGTCGCAAGGGCGGGAGCAGACATGGAGAAACGCGCGGAGGAGCTCCGGGGCCTTAACCAGGAAGCTCTCCGGGCTCTGGCAGAGGAGCGGGAGCAACTTGTCGAGGCGCAGAAAGCTTTCCTCCTCGAGAAGGCAGAGGCTGAAGAGCAATAGCGGCTTGTCGCCGAGAAGCTGTCTGCGCAGGAGGGCGAATTGACGCAGCTGAAGGCCAGCCTTGACAGCCACGAGGAGGAACTTGCTGCGCGCGAGGAAACACTTGGCGGGGCTCTCAAGGAAGCAAAGGACGCTGCCGCAGCTGCCGAGGCCGCCAAGAAGGAACTAGAGACAAAGGTGGCGCGGCTGGAGGGTGATCTCAAGGCGAGTGGCGAAGAGCTTGCCGTGCCCAAGCATGAGCGCGAGAAGGACGCCTACACCTTTGGCGAGCTGCAAGGTCGCCTCGCCGAGAAGATCAAGGAGCTTAGCGCCGCCAAGGACTCCAACGCTGATCTTGAGTTAAAGTTGGCTACTTTAACCAAAACGTTGGATGACGCCAGGGAGCGGGAGGTGGCCCTGAAGAAGGAGATCAAGGACAAGGAGGCGCTGCTGGCGAGTGCTGCCTCCACCCAGAACACCTTCAGGGAGAATGTGGAGCGCTGGACGGAGGGTCTCGTGGATGTTGCTGCCGCCATCGACAAGGAGCTGGCGCTGCTGGGGATGGAGGATCTCGGGTATCCCACCGACGAGAACCTCCAACCCAGCGCCAAGCTTACTCTGTTCTTCAAAGGCGTGGCGACGGCTCTCCAGCGACTCCAAGAGAGGATTCCAAAGCAGCTGGCCGATGAGTCACGCAAGATCTGTGCGGGAACTCTCGAAAAGGTGTTGGTGAAGGTGGCCTTCCGCAACCCGGGCCTCAACCTCACCAACGTCCTCAGGTCCTTGCCTGCAGATGCTGATCTGGAAGCGCTCAAGGCCCTTGTCGCACCCATTGTGGACCAGGTGAGTGGGATCAAGAGGGTTGAGGGCGATCGCGTAGATTAGGCCGCCCGCTTTCTCCTTTTCTTGTCGCTGCTAATCATGTTATAAGAACAATCTGTTAGAGCTACGACAAGCTTATCTTGTAATATAACTCTATTCTGGGTATCGATTGCTATGTTATTTCCTCTACTTGATTCCCTCCTTTGTATGTTATTGCCCTACGCTTTTAGGGAACTTGCCGGCGCAGGCACCTGAGCTGCGAGCGCTGAGTGCGGAACGCCAGCAGCCTGCTGGCGGTGCCGCAGCCGACAAGAAACCTTGTCGTGACTAGCTGCAGCTCACTTAAGTTGTTGAGCGAACTCGAAACAAAGTAAGGGCGCAACTAGCCACGAGTTGGTTCCTCCGCGCACAGGTTTTCCATACAAAGCACGGTCGTTCGAGGAAGATAACTTAAAAGTTTAAAAAATTTGATTGCTCAAACTTTGGCAACTTAGCTTTTCTGTCGTTTGCTTCCCGGTAAGGCGAAACTTTCTTGAACGACGCCTGGTCCACACCACTATCCTCTCCTCCCCCCCCCCCCGGCAAACTTGTGGGCGAGGGAACCTTCCTTTACTTGAGAAAAAGAAAGAAGAGAAAATAATGATATGGAGCCTTACGGCTCGTTATTGCTTACCAGGGTTGGGTGCTGCACAAAGTGTCAGATAACACATGCAATAAATAGAAAGCATGAAATCGACAAGATGCGTGAAGCACATTAGCTTTATTTATGCACGGGGTCTGCACCCGGCTTTGTACAAAGGATTACATGCAACAGCGTCAAGACTTGTACAAAAGGTGGTTGCCGGAACAGGTTCCGGCAACCGCGCCTTACGGGTAAAACTTACGAAGATGCTCAATGTTCCAGGAGTTGCTCACTGGAACGCCATCTTCGGTCTCAAGGCGGACAGCGCCAGGCCTAGTGACTCGTTTCACCCGATAAGGGCCTTCCCACTTCGGCGTCAACTTGTTGGAATTCTTGGCGGACTGAACGCGCCGAAGAACAAGGTCGCCTTCCTCGAGACTTCTAGCATTAACTTTGTGGCTATGGTAGCGGCGCAAAGCTTGCTGGTAGCGAGCAGCTCGCATAGCAGCCTGAAGATGGTCTTCCTCAAGGAGCAACGCGTCCTCTTGCCGCAGCTGCTCTTGCTCAAGCTCATCATAAGCGAGCACTCGAGGCGACCCGTATACGAGTTCCATGGAGAGAACTGCCTCTGCTCCATAGACTAGAGCGAAAGGTGTCTGGCCAGTGGCTCGATTTGGCGTCGTCCTGATCGACCAAAGAACCACCGACAGCTCCTTGATCCAGTTCTTTCCGCACTTGTGCAGCCTGTCAAAAGTCCTGGTCTTGAGCCCGCGTAGCACTTTAGCGTTTGCCCTCTCCGCTTGACCGTTGCTTCTCGGGTGAGCAACAGAACCGAAGCAGACCTTGGCGCCAAGATCTTGGACGTACTGCATGAAGGTGCGGCTCGTAAATTGCGTGCCATTGTCGGTGATGATCCTGTTAGGGATCCCGAAACGACAAACAATCGACCTGAAGAACTTGACTGATAACTGTGCGGTCACCTTCCTCACTGGTTCCACTTCCGGCCACTTTGTGAACTTGTCGATTTCAACGTACAAGTACTCAAAGCCCCCGACAGCTCAGTGGAAGGGGCCGAGGATGTCGAGCCCCCAGACCGAAAATGGCCAGGATAAAGGGATCGTCTGGAGAGCTTGAGCTGGCTGGTGTATCTGCTTGGAATGGAACTGGCACGCTTCACACTTGGTTACTTGTGCAGTTGCATCCTGGAGGGCTGTCGGCCAAAAGAAACCTTGCCAGAAAGCTTTGCCGGCAAGTGCTCTTGCGCCAATGTGGTGACCACATATGTCTCCATGTATCTCTGCCAACAGCTTTTGTCCGTCTTCCCGGTGAATACACTTCAATTTTACACCGTTGAGTCTCCTTCTGTACAATGTGTCGTCGACAAACTAGTACATACTTGACTGCCGGGCTACTCTTTCCGCTTCTTCTTGCTCTTCGGGAAGTTCTCCTGTCTGAAGGAAACGGACAATCTACTGTGCCCATGCTGGAGCTTGTGGCTCGACAACAAGGACTAAAGGCACATCTGCTGCTGCGGGAACATCCGCTTCTACGGCGAGAACCTGCGGCTCAGCCGGAGCTTGACGTTCCCCGGCAAGCTTGCCGGAGCAAAACTTGTCGGGAGTGTCTGCTTCAACGAAACAAACCCGAGGGCTTGTCGGAGCAGACTGCTCCTCAGCACTCTTGGCGTTGATCTTGGGGACCTTCTTGGCGGCGGCTTCGGGGAGCTCTGCCGGAAAATAGTCACCAGAAATCAACTTCCTCTTCTTGCTCTGTCCAGTTGATGGTGTTACAGACGGTTGAGTCAGCTTGAGCACAAAGATCCCTGGTTCCACAGGTAACTTAAGTGCGGCACACTTTGACAGGCCATCGGCAATGTCGTTCTTAGCTCTTGGAACATGCTCCATTTGTAGGCCGTCAAAGTGCTCTTCTAGCTTCCTCACTTCCTCAACGTAGGCTTCCATCAACGGACTCTGATAATTCTTGTTTACTTGGCGGACGACAAGCTGCGAGTCACCCCTGACAATGAGCTTCTTGATCCCAAGGTCTGCCGCGATCCTGAGACCGGCAAGCAATCCTTCATACTCCACAGTATTGTTCGTTGCTTGCTCCCTGGGAAAGTGCATCTGGACTACGTACTTGAGGTGCTCTCCGGTGGGTGCGACAAGTAGCACGCCCGCACCGGCGCCTTGCAGCGAGAAGGCACCATCAAAGTACATCAGCCACTCTTTGCTCGCTTCCTTGACGGGGATGCTCGTCTCTGGAATTTCTTCATCTGGTGTTGGTGTCCACTCTGCTATAAATTCTGCCAATGCTTTGCTTTTGATAGTTGAGGTGCTCTCAAACTTGAGGCCAAAGCTTGACAGTTCCAGTGCCCACTCGACAATCCTGCCTGTTGCTTCTGGATTTTGCAGTATCCTCTTCAGTGGAAAGCGAGTGACAACTGTGATCTCATGTGCTTGGAAGTAATGGCGCAGCTTTCTCGAGGCCATGAGAGGGCCGAAAAGCAATTTCTGCACAAGAGAGTACCTTGACCTAGCCCCCTGCAGAAGGGAACTGACAAAGTAAACTGGGCGCCGTACCATTATCTTTTGCTCCTGCGCAGATCTATCCTTGTCGGGACCAGAGCTTGTCAGCGAAGCCCCCTGCTTGTCGCTGGATGCATCTGCCGTGGTTGCTGGCTCATCATTCGCCTCCCTCTCCGCCACCAACGCAGCACTAACCACTTGATTGGTTGCCGCTAGATACAGCAGCAACTTCTCTTGTGGCTTAGGTGCGCCAAGTGTTGGAGTGGAGGACAGGTATTTTTCAAGTCCTGCAGCGCAGCCTCCGCGTCCGGAGTCCATTCCATTGGACCTGCCTTTTTCAAAATTTTGAAAAACGGCACGGCGCGCTCAGCAGACCTAGAGATAAACCTGCTGAGAGCAGCCACGCAACCGGCAAGTCTTCGTACATCCTTGACGCGCTTTGGTGCTTCTATCTGCTCAATGGCTTTGATCTTGTCGGGATTGGCTTCGATCCCCCGCTGAGACACGAAGAACCCAAGAAGCTTGCTGGAGGGGACTCCAAACACACACTTCTCGGGGTTAAGCTTGAGGTTGATCTTGCGCAGATTTGCAAAAGTCTCGTCTAAATCTTCAATCAGAGTTGCCCTGTCCTTGCTCTTGACCACTATGTCATCCATGTAGGCTTCCACATTTTTGTGTATTTGTGGCTCAAAAGCGGTATGGACTACTCTTGCAAACGTTGAAATAGCATTCTTTAATCCAAAAGGCATCCGTATGAAACAGTACGTGCCACATGGAGTGATGAATGCGGTCTTCTCCTCATCCTCTTCTGCCATGAAGATCTGATGGTATCCTGAGTATGCGTCAAGAAATGAAAGCAAGTCACATCCGGCCGTGGAGTCAACAATCTGGTCAATGCGCGGCAAGGGAAATAGGTCTTTGGGACAAGCTTTATTAACGTCAGTGAAGTCGATACAAAGCCTCCATTTCCTGTTTGCCTTACGCACGACTACAGGATTGGCCAACCATGTAGGATGGAGCACTCCTCTGACAAGGCCTGCTGCTTCCAACTTCTTGATCTCTTCTGCAATGAATTCTTGGCGCTGCACTGCTTGTTTCCTGACTTTCTGCTTGACGGGCCGCGCATGAGGACAGACGGCAAGGTGGTGCTCAATTACTTTCCTGGGAACACCGGGGATGTTAGACGGTTGCCATGCAAACACGTTGACGTTCGCCTGCAGGAAAGCAACGAGCGCGCTTTCCTATTTAGGGTCGAGAGTGGCACTGATGGTGAAAGTACCACCAGTGCCGTCCTCCTTGGCGGACACCTTCTTGGTCTCTGGCGGAGCTACCATTGCCTTCTTACACTTGCCGGTGGAGCTCGATGGTGCGTCCTCAACGGTAGCGCAGCACTCCGAAGAGGTGCGCTTGCCGGAGTGGGCATCAGAGCTCTTGCCGGACTTGGTCTTCTTCTTCCCCCCGGGAGCTTCAGCGGCAAGTGTCATGCGATCTGTTGCAGCTGCTGCTTCCCGGTAGATCTTGTCGGCGCAGATAAGAGCATCTTTCTTGTCTCCAGTGACAGAGATGACACTTATCGGGCCTGGCATCTTCAGCACATTGTATGCGTAGTGAGAGGCTGCCATAAACTTGGCAAGTGCTGGACGACCGAGTATTCCATTATAAGGCAATGGAAAGTTAGCAATGTCAAAAGTGACCCTCTCAGTCCTGAAGTTCAACTCGCTGCCAAATGTCACCGGCAACGTGATCTTTCCCTTCGGCTTGCTCCTTCCCAGATTGATTCCTTGGAATGTACCGGTCTCTTCGAGCTCGCTGTCAGGGATCTGGAGTTTCTGGAGTACCGCGAAGGAGATCAATTTCAAGCCGGCCCCGCCGTCAACTAACATCTTAGTGACCTTGAGGTTGCGGATAGTTGGTGAAACCAACATCGGCAAGCACCCGATCGCAGTTGTGCGATCAGGGTGGTCCTCAATATCAAAGATGATAGGCGTGCTGGACCATTTCAGTGGCTTGCGTGACTCGACAGGTGGTTCTGCCGCGTTGACTTCCCGCACCCACTGTTTGAGTTGGCGGTGCGAGGCATGCAGAGAAGCACCGCCGTCAATGCATAGGACCTCTGTGGCTTTCTGAAACTCCTGCTCACTGGTCTCGTCATCATCCATATCTTCATCGTCGTCGTCATCTTCATCCTTGTCGCGGCCGCGGGGAGGTCTGTCTCCTTGCCGCTGCTTGGCCTTGCCGCGGCGTCCTCCCCGGCCGGGGCACTTCTTGCCGGATCCTCCAGCATCTCCTTGGGCCTTCTCCTTGTCGCGCCTCTCGTATTCAGCCTTTTGCAGCTAGACAAGCTGCTCGACCTTCAGTACTGGTTGTTGGTGCCGTCCTGCTTGTCGGCGACCGCCACAGCCTGGTAGTTGGTTCACGCGGCAACTTCCTTGCCGGAACCACCAGCCTTAGCCGTCTTGGCGTCACCTCCATTGTCGGACTGCTCAACAACTGCCACATCTTTGCCTTTCTTCTTCCTGTTGTTCCGCCGCCGTTTCTTCTTTGTCGGGGCGGCATCCTCACTGTCAGATCCTCCTGCTCCTGCAGTCTCTCCGGGGAGTCTCCTCCCTTCCTCAGCACGTGCACACTTGTCGGCTAGGGCATATAGCTCACTGACGTCCTTGATCTTGCACATCGCCATCTCCTCCCTCATCCTGCGGTTACGCACGTTCTGATGGAACGCACTGATAACCGCGGCAGGGTGGACATCTGGGATGTTGTAATGTACACGGCTGAACCTCTGAATGTACTTGCGCAGGGACTCTCCTTCCTTCTGGGCGAGTAGATGAAGGTCGCTCTCTTGGTCGTGAGGTTTGTGGCCGCCTATAAAGGCGCCGACAAACTGATGGCATAGGTCAGCCCATGAAGATATGGAGTTGTCCGGCAAGTGCATGAGCAAGGATCTTGTCGTCTCTCCCCCCAGCAGCTTGCACCGCGATGGTGTAGATGCTGAGGAACTCCGACGGATGCGACTTGCCGTCGTACTTCTCGGGTACATCTGGCTTGAAATTCTTTGTGCTGGGCCACTGGACTTGCCGCAGCTCACGAGTGAATGCAGGGGAACCTACTGAATACGGCAAGTCGCCTGGTTCCCCTGGCGCATGCATGTTGGCAGTGGGCCCAGCGCGCTGGTCTGATTGACGCCGCGCTTCTCTTCGACACTCGATGCGAGTACGAGCGTCTTCTTGTTGTCGTTCATGAAGAACTTGGCGCTGATCGCGACAGGCTCGTGGATCCGATGACGCGGTGGAGTCGCTGTCGAGGTTGACCCGGCGAGTCGGTGATCTTGGCCTTCGGGGCGGAGAGTGCACGGTGGTTGCACCCCCCGCGGTCTTGTCGCCATCGGCTCGCACCTGGCAGTCCTGCCGCGGCTGCAACGTAGTCGGCTGCCGTGGAGAGTCGTCGTTGGCGAAGCCGGTGAGACTCTGAATGGTGGCCCTCCATTCGTCGATCTTGTCTGCCGCTGGAGGGAAATCTAGGAGCAGTTGAGCTCTCGCCAAAGCTTCTGCTGGAGTGGTGGGTGGCAGTGGCGAACGGTGCGAGGAGCGGGATATGCTCGGACTTATAATTGTGTTAGAAGGAGCAGTACCCCGTCCAGGCGACCGTGCCCCGCTCGTGCCAACATATTGGCGCGCATGCTGGTCTCGAGCACCCTGAGATCCACCAGTTCGATCTTGGTCAAGCATACGTATGGTACCGTGGGCACCATGACGCTGTTGGTCCCGCGCCTCTGAGATGGGCGCGGTGCATGTACGGACGCCGAGGTCTGCGCTGCCTTGTCCTTGGACTTGGCAGCACCGTGAGCTCCCTCGTCGACGCCCGTTCTTCCGCCGGCGTCTACCCCACCACCCGTTTGCTCCGGTGGTGGTGGGTCCGACGCGGACAGAGCAGCCGCCTCCGAAGCCTTCTACTTCGGCGGCATGTCGATGAAGATGATGAAGATCTAGCTCGTGTGAACACCGGATCAGGTTCACACAACCTCGACGCCCCCTACCTGGCGCGCCAAAGATGTCGGGGAAACTGGCTCCACGGACACCTATGGGACCGGCTGCGGCCCCTTTCGGTTCGGCAGGGGGCGGAGACTGCACGAAGAGCAGATCGAGGCGAAGCACACGAGCAGTTTACCCAGCTTCGGGCCGCACGGATGCGTAAAACCCTACTGCTGCTTTGTGGTTTGTATTGGTTTCTTGCTCGGGAGCGCTGGGAGCTACAGTACACACCAGCGGCTAACGAGACCGAGCGTGAGTGTTCTCGAATGTCTAACCCCCTTCTACGTTGCGCATGGGCCTCCTTTTATATGCTCAAGGGGTCACCAACAGGTGGCAACGTAGGCAAGGGCAAAAACGGATATGTGTTGCGGTTGGTACAGCTACTTGTATAGTGTATCATACCTAACACTGACGGCAGGGGACAAAGACATTAAATGCCCGTCTACGTTGCCCAAATAGTGTAGAGAGGGACCGTCAGGGGCGCCATCGCTCGCCACGATGGCAATCTTGTCATCGCCGCTTGCCACCGCGCACCCCTGGCTGCACAGCCTCCTGCCACGTGCGCCTAGAAAGGTCCGAGAGCGACACGTTGGTGGATGTGCTGGAGCGTAGGTACAGAGTAGTGGCTTGCCGCGGCAAGTGCCTTGCCGCGGTCGTTGTCTTGTTGCGTCCGGAAGCTTGTCGCTTACCGGGCCTTGGCTATCCTTCCCGGCAAGCTCCTCTTGCCGGGGCCTTGGTCGTCCTTCCCGGCAAGCTCCTCTTGCCGGGGCCTTGGTTGGCCTTCCCGGCAAGCTCCTCTTGCCGGGGCTTTCTCTCCTTGACTTAAATACTTTGTTCTTGAATGGCTCCAAAGGAACCACGGAGGACCTTGGCGGTCACCCGGCAAGCCTTGCCGCGGGACGCTGCAACTGCCCGTGCACAAGTTCGGGATACTAGGGTACCCCTACTCTAGTACACCGAGAGTATCCACTACACAAATCAACTTTGGAGAATATTGTAGAGCCACTCAATTCATCAAGCATATCATCTAGCCTAGGAATAGCATGACGATAACGAATAGTAATATTATTAATGCCTCTACAATCAACACACATACGCGACGTACCATTCTTTTTAGGCACTAGTATAATAGGAACAACACAAGGACTAAGAGATTCACGTATATAACCTTTGTTGAGTAGCTCTTGTACTTGACGCATAATCTCCTTCGTCTTTTCTGGATTGGTATGGTATGGTGCACGGTTGGGTAGCGATGCACCGGGAATTAAGTCAATTTGATGCTCAAACCCTCGAATAGGTGGTAATCCCAGTGGCACGTCTGGTGGGAAGACGTCAGCGAACTCCTGCAAAATGTTAGTGACAGCAGGGGGCAAAGAGGAAGGCACGTCCTTGAATGAAAATAATGCCCCTTTGCACACAATAGCATAGCAAACAGATTTGCTAAAATCTAGCTCATCAATATCAGATTTGGTGGTAAGTAAACATGCACTTATCAATTTAATTCAGAAGCAACACTAGATGGTTTATTATTAGGCTTCATTTGTTGCTCAAATTCTTCTGCCACAATCTTATTTTCACTCTTATTTTTCTCTTGTTTTGCTTTATTAGCTCTATTAATATCATCTTTCAAAATGGAATCAGGAGTCATAGGGAGCAAAGTAATATTTTTATCCTGATGAACAAGAGTATACTGATTGTTTCTACCATGGTGTACATAATTTTTATCAAAATGCTGTAGTCTACCAAGTAATAAGGAACATGCTTGCATAGGTACCACATCACAATCAACATAATCAGCATATGCAGTGATACTAAAATGCACACGAAGAGTACGTGTTACCTTAACCTTGCTGCAGTTGTTGAACCATTGGATGTAATAAGGATGTGGATGTGGTCTTGTGGTAAGAGATAACTTCTCCACCATCTCCATGCTAGCCAAGTTGTTGCAGCTCCCTCCATCTATGATGACGCGGATATAACGTTCCTTCACAACTCCCTTTGTATGGAACGAATTATGCCTCTGATTTTGCTCAGCTTGTGTAACCTGCACACTCAAAACACGTTGAGCAACTAAACATTCATACCTGTCAGCATCTTCAGTAGCCATGTATTGCGTCTCATGATCAGAATCATCTCCACCGTGTTCTTCATGTCTAATAAGAGCCAAAGTCTCCTCATCATAGTAACTAGCGGACTCATACCCACCATCCTCAGTAGGAATCATCACACGCTGAGATTGGCATTCTCTCGCAAAATGTCCTCTTCCCTTACAACGACGACAAATAATATCACTTGTGTGCCTTGTTGACGCCATGGAAGAAGAAGAGCTTTGTGCAGGCCCAGTAGGTGTGCTCTTGGCAGATAGTGGTGGTTGTGCGTGCTTTCTTGTATCACGGGTGGAGGTGGCACCTGAAGGAGGTGATGGTGCAGTGGAAGTAGATGATGCACGTGGTGTCCATGATGAAGGTCGACCGAGTTTGCGCCAGTGCCTGTCGATCCTGCACTTCACGTTCAGCTTTACAAGCAAGATGGAATAAACGAGTGATATTATTATAATCCTTATAGTCTAGAATGGTCTGAATCTCTCTATTTAATCCACCCAGAAAACGTGCAAACATAGCTTCATTCTCCTCAACAATACCACATCTAATCAAGCCAGTTTGTAATTCCTGATAATATTTTTCTACCGAATTTTTTCCTTGTCTTAAGCGCTGCAATTTTTGAAGTAATTCACGTTGATAATATGGTGGAACCCAACGAGTACGCATAGCAGTTTTCAAAGCAGCCCAAGTAGCTGGAACAGGATATAATCGACAATGTTCAGACCACCAAACACATGGAAAGCTAGTGAAAGCACAAACAGCAGCAGGAACACGTCTCTCCTCAGGATATTGTAAACATGTAAATCATTGTTCAGTTTCTAACTCCCAAGTAAGATATATATCAGGAACATATCTACCCTCAGATGGTGGAATATTCAATTTCAGTTTAGGGAGATGGTCATGATCTCGTACCTGAGGGGGAGCCCTAACATTGCCATTATTTGCATGTGGACGACCTGGTGGTTGTGGTGCTGGTGGCTGCACGTAGTTCTGATTTTGATCAACCTCATCCTCGTAATCTCCCGCATAAACATCCTCCTCCACAACAGCAGATGGAGCCACAGAAGTATCAACAACAACACCAGCAGTTTGGCCAGGCTGAAGAGGGACACGGCTCGCTTGGCGGAGGGCTGTTTCCCGACGTGGAGGTAGTCGTTGTTGTTGTTGTTGTTGTTGTAGAGGTGCGTTAGGTGCAGCCGGTGGTGGTGGTGGAAGACGCGCGAGCAATTCCTTAAACTTGTTATCGAGCTTTGTTTCGAACGTCTTCTCCATGCCATCTATCTTCTCCATGGCCTCTTCAAATCTGTTTAGCACATCTTGCACCTGTCCACTCATCATTTGCTGAAATTTATCATGCAACTCCTTATTCGTGATGTTCTCCCAGTCAGTCTCGTCGGCTTGTGATCCTGGCATGGTTAGTAGCAATAGAAAAACACAAGAATATGATCCTACAAACTACTAACAAGAGATGGTGGTGGGTGTCACAAATCCGTCAAGCAAATCTCAAAGTCTTACCAGTTCTTACCCAGCAGCAGGCGGTGATCGGCAACCGTTGTAGTCAAAACTCTCAAAAGCTTGGATAGAGCGATTGCCAGGGAGAGTCAAACGCACAATGTAGATGTATGTGGAGCTGGAAAGGCTTATAATATGGTGGCAAAAAGGGTCAACAATAATCAATTCAGAGATGCAAAGTTGAATAAACGCTCAATGACCGTACTGTGCTGGTCCTAGGCTAGACCGTGCTAGAGACGCGAGCCTAGAACACTAACAAAATCACGGCACTGCACGTAAGCAAGGGAAAAGCACACTCTGGAATTGTTTTCGCTCTTTTTTTGCGCTCCTCTTTTTTTTGCGAAATTCACTATAATGGCGAGTGTCTCAAAACTGTTCCCAGGTCAAACTGACAGGATGGGCACGAATTTTTTTTTACTTTTTTTGGGAAATCAGGGCAGCGACGACGAAAAAGTGCGACAAAAAGTCAGTATGATGGCGAGTGTCTCAAAAGACTCAGAAAAGCCTAAAAATAGGATAGGGAAAAAATATTTTTGGTCGCCAAAATTTTGGCCTAAAATCTGCCCGGGGGTCTCCAGACTCTTTTTCTTCCCGAGACCTACTCAGGCAATAAAACACAAAATGAAAACTAGATGGATCTCGAAAACAAACCTAATATGAAAAGAACTCGGATTGGTGGTGGACAAGCAGATGTATATGTGGACTCGGATTGGTGGTGGACAGACGGATGTATATGTGGACTCGGATTGGTGGTGGACAGGCGGATGTATATGTGGACTCGGATTGGTGGTGGACAGGCAGATGTATATGTGGACTCGGATTGGTGGTGGACAGAAGGATGTATATGGCAGCGGTAAGGAATATGTTGTTGGTGGTGGTATAAGCTAGGAACGATGACGATGGTGCGGCGGCGGCGTGACAACTTGTGAACAGAACTCGAAACTCCAAGGGAAACCAGAAACTAAGACCAGCAACTTGACACGACGATGCAACCGCAAATTCAACAAAGCAAAATACTGAAAAGACTATGCAAAGGCTCAGACTGGTTCGGATATGATGAACTAACCCTAAATTTTTTTTGGATTTTTCGTGGACTATAGGTATGAAGAACAGACTCGATCTAAACTACGAAAAACTGTAAAGTCTCATCGAGCAAGCTGAAGTTCTGATACCACTTGATAGAGGCAAAGGTGTCCCGTCTTTCGATGAGATGGTGGCTATCATTTGGAGGAAGTCGACTTTGACGATCCGACTACGAACGTGCGAGGACGTCGCGCCTTAGCAATCGCTAAACCAACTCCGAGAGGTTATTGACCATGCCGGAGCATGATCAACCTGACCACGAAGGTCTGTTTCCTGCAGGCAAACGAAGAACAAGCAAGAAACTAAGATTGCAATCTGGATATTGCGAATATAAGAGGAAAGCTTTATTGATCAAGGTGAGGTTCTGTGACGCCTTGGTCTGGTCGTTGAACACAGACGAAGTACGCGAAGTTGCAGCTATGGCGAACTTTTAATCTAAACAAAACCCAAAGTCTAAACGACGCCCTAAGGGATGCATATATGGAGGAAGAGGAGGGAATTTCGTGGCCCTTGAGGGAGGGGTCCAAAACCAATCCTAACTCTTGTTTCCCCACACATACGGACTCTAGAAACAACCTATACTTAAGTATTTCGAAATTACGTGGGCCTGGCCCAATAATAAGGTGACGCAGCACCTAGAATAGCCTATGGACGAATATTATGAAGTGGCATCTTCTATATTTCGTCCAAGGCTTCATGCACTCATTATGGTGGCCTCAAAGTCCTGAAATCATCACTTGTAACTACGTTCTTGTTCCCCTCATGCATGCCATCATCTCCGTGCTTGGTCTTGCTCCAGTGTTCATCCCTCTTATCCATGACAGGCCCTTCATTTGTAAGCAAAACAAATGTATCCAATTTAGGCAGCATCATATTCTCATGAATAATAGAATCATTACCAAGAAACAAAAGTACCTGGTAATTTAATTGGCGTGCGCGAGCTCTAGTAATTAGACCAGTATGTAAGCAGCAGGGGCTGTGGGTGTAACAATGGTATTGATGTCCTCATCACCTTGTAAAGCATCAATTCTTGGGTTTTGATGCGATGAAGAGTCTCCTCCTTGTGTCGTGACTGAACCTGTAGTCAGGACACTAGAAAGACCACACTAGAAAGCATAAATAACATATAGAACAATGCACCATCCTTCCATTACACACTAGAAAGACCACAGGTTCAGTCACGACACAAGGAGGAGGATCTTCATTGCATGGAAACCCAAGAATTGATGCTTTACATGGTCTGTCACCCATCTCGCTACCACCCTCATGTTTTCACCAGCGGATGCATTATTCTTGGATCATAAAGTACATAGCAGTTCATCCTCACTCCTTTTATGCACTCGAAAAATTATAGGTCATTTCGAGTTGTGCAGGATGGCTCATCGGTGCAAACATCTTACCTTGAAAGTTGTATTCACGGTCTGTCCCGCGATGTTGTATCCATAAAACGACAACAATTTTGCCACAAAAACTCCATTTGAGCTCCATGACCCGCCAATACTATCACAACCAAAAGTTTTATGCGCCCGTAACCCACTCTCGGGCTTCGACAACATTTTGGAGGCAAGATCCGGCTTGTAAAGATGAGTTCCAGACGATTTTATGCTTGAGGTATACTCTGCCACCCTCTACAACCCTTTCGTGAGCACACCTACGGACTGATATACGGACAATAACATATAGAACAATGCACCATCCTTCCATTACAAACTAGAAAGACTACAAGTTCAGTCACGACACAAGGAGGAGGCTCTTCGTCACATCGAAACCCAAGAATTGATGCTTTACATGGTGAATCACCCATCTCGCCACCACACTCACGTTTTCACCAGCGGATGCATTATTCTTGGAGCATAAAATACATATCAGTTCATCGTCACTCCATTTATGCACCCAAAAAATTATAGGTCATTCTGAGTTGTGCAAGATGGTTCGTCGGTGCGATCAACTGACCTTGAAAGTTCTATTCACGGTTTGTCCCGCGATGTTGTATCCATAAACCGGCAACAATTTTGCCAAAAAAACTCCATTGGAGCTCCATGACCCGCCAATACTATCACAACCAAAAGTTTCATGCGCTCGTACCCAACTCTTGTGCTTTGACAACATTTCGGAGGCAAGATCCGGCTTGGAAAATTGAGTTCCAGATGATTTTATGCTTGAGGTATACTCTGCCACCATCTACCATCCTTCCGTGAGCTCACCTACGGGCTAATATATGGACAATAACATATAGAACAATGCACCATCCTTCCATTACACACTAGAATGACAATAGGTTCGGTCACGACACAAGCGGGAGGCTCGTCGTTGCATCGAAACCCAAGAATTGATGATTTACATGGTCTATCACCCATCTCGCTAACACGCTCACATTTTCACCAGCGGATGCATTATTGTTGGATCATAAAGTACATAACAGTTCATCCTCACTCCATTTATGCACTCGGAAAATTATAGGTCATTCTGAGTTGTGCAAGATGGCTCGTCGGTGTGATCATCTTACCTTGAAATTTGTATTCACGGTCTGTCCCGCGATGTGGTATCCATAAAAAGGCAACAATTTTGCCAAAAAAACTCCATTGGAGCTCCGTGACCCGCCAATACTATCACAACCAAAAGTTTTATTCGCCCGTAACCAACTCTCGTTCTTCTTCAACATTTCGGAGGCAAGATCCGGCTTGGAAAATTGAGTTCTAGACGATTTTATGCTTGAGGTATACTCTGCCACCATCTATCACCCTTCCGTGAGCTCACCTACAGGCTAATATATGGACAATCACATATAGAACAATGCACCATCCATCCATTACACACTAGAAAGACTACAGGTTCAGTCACGACACAAGGAGGAGGCTCTTCGTCCCAACGAAACCAAAGAATTGATGCTTTACATGGTCAATCACCCATCTCGCCACCACACTCACGTTTTCACCAGCGGATGCATTATTCTTGGAGCATAAAATACATATCAGTTCATCCTCACTCCATTTATGCACCCGAAAAATTATAGGTCATTCCGAGTTGTGCAAAATGGTTCGTCGGTGCGATCAACTGACCATGAAAGTTCTATTCGCGGTCAGTCTGGCGATGTTGTATCCATAAACCGGCAACAATTTTGCCAAAAAAACTCCATTGGAGCTCCATGACCCGCCAATACTATCACAACCAAAAGTTTCTTGCGCTCGTACCCAACTCTTGTGCTTTGACAACATTTCGGAGGCAAGATCCGGCTTGGAAAATTGAGTTCCAGATGATTTTATGCTTGAGGTATACTCTGCCACCATCTACCATCCTTCCGTGAGCTCACCTACGGGCTAATATATGGACAATAACATATAGAACAATGCACCATCCTTCCATTACACACTAGAATGACAATAGGTTCGGTCACGACACAAGCATGAGGCTCGTCGTTGCATCGAAACCCAAGAATTGATGATTTACATGGTCTATCACCCATCTCGCTAACACGCTCACATTTTCACCAGCGGATGCATTATTGTTGGATCATAAAGTACATAACAGTTCATCCTCACTCCATTTATGCACTAGAAAAATTATAGGTCATTCCGAGTTGTGCAAGATGGCTCGTCGGTGTGATCAGCTTACCTTGAAATTTGTATTCATGATCTGTCCCGCGATGTGGTATCCATAAAAAGGCAACAACTTTGCCAAAAAAACTCCATTGGAGCTCCATGACCCGCCAATACTATCACAACCAAAAGTTTTATTCGCCCGTAACCAACTCTTGTGCTTCTTCAACATTCCGGAGGCAAGATCCGGCTTGGAAAATTGAGTTCTAGACGATTTCATGCTTGAGGTATACTCTGCCACATCTACCACCCTTCCGTGAGCTCACCTACGGGCTAATATATGGACAATAACATATAGAACAATGCACCATCCATCCATTACACACTAGAAAGACTACAGGTTCAGTCACGACACAAGGAGGAGGCTCTTCGTCCCAACGAAACCCAAGAATTGATGCTTTACATGGTCAATCACCCATCTCGCTACCACACTCACGTTTTCACCAGCGGATGCATTATTCTTGTAGCATAAATTACATAACAGTTCATCCTCACTCCATTTATGCACCCGAAAAATTATAGGTCATTCCGAGTTGTGCAAGATGGCTCGTCGGTGCGATCAACTTACCTTGAAAGTTGTATTCAGGGTCTGTCCCGTGATTTTGTATCCATAAACCGGCAACAATTTTGCCACAAAAACTCCATTGGAGCTCCATGACCCGCCAATACTATCACAACCAAAAGTTTCATTCGCTCGTACCCGACTCTTGTGCTTTGACAACATTTCGGAGGCAAGATCCGGCTTGGAAAATTGAGTTCCGGATGATTTTATGCTTGAGGTATACACTGCCACCATCTACCATCCTTCCGTGAGCTCACCTACAGGCTAATATATGGACAATAACATATAGAACAATGCACCATCCTTCCATTACACACTAGAAAGATTACAGGTTTGTCACGACAGAAGGAGGAGGCTCTTCGTCGCATCGAAACCCAAGAATTGATGCTATACATGGTCAATCACCCTCTCTACCACCCTCATGTTTTCACTAGCGGATGCATTATTCTTGGAGCATAAAGTACATAACAGTTCATCCTCACTCCATTTAAGCACCCGAAAAATTATAGGTCATTTCGAGTTGTGCAAGATGGCTCGTCGGTGCGATCAACTTACCTTCAAAATTGTATTCACGGTCTGTCCTGCGATGTTGTATCCATAAACCAGCAACAATTTTGCCACACAAACTCCATTGGAGCTCTATGACCCTCCAATACTATCACAACCAAAAGTTTCATGCGCTCGTAAACAAATCTCGTGCTTCGATAACATTTCGGAGGCAAGATCCGGCTTGGAAAATTGAGTTCCGGACGATTTTATGCTTGAGGTATACTCTGCCACCATCTACCATCCTTCCGTGAGCTCACCTACGGGCTAATATATGGACAATAACATATAGAACAATGCACCCTCCTTCCATTACACACTAGAAAACTACAGGTTCAGTCATGACACAAGGAGGAGGCTCTTCGTCACATCAAAACCCAAGAATTGATGCTTTACATGGTCAATCACCCATCCCGCCACCACACTCACGTTTTCACCAGCGGATGCATTATTCTTGGAGCATAAAATACATATCAGTTCATCCTCACTCCATTTATGCACCCGAAAAATTATAGGTCATTCCGAGTTGTGCAAAATGGTTCGCCGGTGCGATCAACTGACCTTGAAAGTTCTATTCACGGTCAGTCCGGCGATGTTGTATCCATAAACCGGCAACAATTTTGCCAAAAAAACTCCATTGGATCTCCATGACCCGCCAATACTATCACAACCAAAAGTTTCATGCGCTCGTACCCAACTCTTGTGCTTTGACAACATTTCGGAGGCAAGATCCGGCTTGGAAAATTGAGTTCCGGATGATTTTATGCTTGAGGTATACTCTGCCACCATCTACCATCCTTCCGTGAGCTCACCTACGGGCTAATATATGGACAATAACATATAGAACAATGCACCATCCTTCCGTTACACACTAGAATGACTATAGGTTCAGTCACGACACAAGCGGGAGGCTCGTCGTTGCATCGAAACCCAAGAATTGTTGATTTACATGGTCTATCACCCATCTCGCTAACACGCTCACATTTTCACCAGCGGATGCATTATTCTTGGATCATAAAGTACATAACAGTTCATCCTCACTCCATTTATGCACTCGAAAAATTATAGGTCATTCCGAGTTGTGCAAGATGGCTCGTCGGTGTGATCATCTTACCTTGAAATTTGTATTCACGATCTATCCCGCGACGTGGTATCCATAAAAAGGCAACAATTTTGCCAAAAAAACTCCATTGGAGCTCCATGACCCGCCAATACTATCACAACCAAAAGTTTTATTCGCCCGTAAACAAATCTCATGCTTCTTCAACATTCCGGAGGCAAGATCCGGCTTGGAAAATTGAGTTCTTTACGATTTTATGCTTGAGGTATACTCTGCCACCATCTACCACCCTTCCGTGAGCTCACCTACTGGCTAATATATGGACAATAACATATAGAACAATGCACCATCCATTCATTACACACTAGAAAGACTACAGGTTCAGTCATGACACAAGGAGGAGGCTCTTCGTCCCAACGAAACCCAAGAATTGATGCTTTACATGGTGAATCACCCATCTCCCTACCACACTCATGTTTTCACCAGCGGATGCATTATTCTTGGAGCATAAATTACATAACAGTTCATCCTCACTCCATTTATGCACCCGAAAAATTATAGGTCATTCCGAGTTGTGCAAGATGGCTCGTCGTTGCGATCAACTTACCTTGAAAGTTGTATTCACGGTCTGTCCCGTGATTTTGTATCCATAAACCGGCAACAATTTTGCCACAAAAACTCCATTGGAGCTCCATGACCTACCAGTACTATCACAACCAAAAGTTTCATGCGCTCGTACCCAACTCTTGTGCTTCGACAACATTTCGGAGGCAAGATCCGGCTTGGAAAATTGAGTTCCGGATGATTTTATGCTTGAGGTATACTCTGCCACCATCTACCATCCTTCCGTGAGCTCACCTATAGTCTAATATATGGACAATAACATATAGAACAATGCACCATCCTTCCATTACACACTAGAAAGATTACAGGTTTGTCACGACACAAGGAGGAGGCTCTTCGTCGCATCGAAACCCAAGAATTGATGATATACATGGTCAATCACCCTCTCTACCACCCTCATGTTTTCACTAGCGGATGCATTATTCTTGGAGCATAAAGTACATAACAGTTCATCCTCACTCCATTTAAGCACCCGAAAAATTATAGGTCATTTCGAGTTGTGCAAGATGGCTCGTCGGTGCGATCAACTTACCTTCAAAATTGTATTAACGGTCTGTCCTGCGATGTTGTATCCATAAACCAGCAACAATTTTGCCACACAAACTCCATTGGAGCTCTATGACCCTCCAATACTATCACAACCAAAAGTTTCATGCGCTCGTAAACAAATCTCGTGCTTCGATAACATTTCGGAGGCAAGATCCGGCTTGGAAAATTGAGTTCCGGACGATTTTATGCTTGAGGTATACTCTGCCACCATCTACCATCCTTCCGTGAGCTCACCTACGGGATAATATATGGACAATAACATATAGAACAATGCACCCTCCTTCCATTACACACTAGAAAACTACAGGTTCAGTCATGACACAAGGAGGAGGCTCTTCGTCACATCAAAACCCAAGAATTGATGCTTTACATGGTCAATCACCCATCCCGCCACCACACTCACGTTTTCACCAGCGGATGCATTATTCTTGGAGCATAAAATACATATCAGTTCATCCTCACTCCATTTATGCACCCGAAAAATTATAGGTCATTCCGAGTTGTGCAAAATGGTTCGCCGGTGCGATCAACTGACCTTGAAAGTTCTATTCACGGTCAGTCCGGCGATGTTGTATCCATAAACCGGCAACAATTTTGCCAAAAAAACTCCATTGGATCTCCATGACCCGCCAATACTATCACAACCAAAAGTTTCATGCGCTCGTACCCAACTCTTGTGCTGTGACAACATTTCGGAGGCAAGATCCGGCTTGGAAAATTGAGTTCCGGATGATTTTATGCTTGAGGTATACTCTGCCACCATCTACCATCCTTCCGTGAGCTCACCTACGGGCTAATATATGGACAATAACATATAGAACAATGCACCATCCTTCCGTTACACACTAGAATGACTATAGGTTCAGGCACGACACAAGCGGGAGGCTCGTCGTTGCATCGAAACCCAAGAATTGTTGATTTACATGGTCTATCACCCATCTCGCTAACACGCTCACATTTTCACCAGCGGATGCATTATTCTTGGATCATAAAGTACATAACAGTTCATCCTCACTCCATTTATGCACTCGAAAAATTATAGGTCATTCCGAGTTGTGCAAGATGGCTCGTCGGTGTGATCATCTTACCTTGAAATTTGTATTCACGATCTGTCCCGCGATGTGGTATCCATAAAAAGGCAACAATTTTGCCAAAAAAACTCCATTGGAGCTCCATGACCCGCCAATACTATCACAACCAAAAGTTTTATTCGCCCGTAAACAACTCTCCTGCTTCTTCAACATTCCGGAGGCAAGATCCGGCTTGGAAAATTGAGTTCTTTACGATTTCATGCTTGAGGTATACTCTGCCACCATCTACCACCCTTCCGTGAGCTCACCTACTGGCTAATATATGGACAATAACATAAAGAACAATGCACCACCCATCCATTACACACTAGAAAGACTACAGGTTCAGTCATGACACAAGGAGGAGGCTCTTCGTCCCAACGAAACCCAAGAATTGATGCTTTACATGGTCAATCACCCATCTCGCTACCACACTCACGTTTTCACCAGCGGATGCATTATTCTTGGAGCATAAATTACATAACAGTTCATCCTCACTCCATTTATGCACCCGAAAAATTATAGGTCATTCCGAGTTGTGCAAGATGGCTCGTCGTTGCGATCAACTTACCTTGAAAGTTGTATTCACGGTCTGTCCCGTGATTTTGTATCCATAAACCGGCAACAATTTTGCCACAAAAACTCCATTGGAGCTCCATGACCTGCCAGTACTATCACAACCAAAAGTTTCATGCGCTCGTACCCAACTCTTGTGCTTCGACAACATTTCGGAGGCAAGATCCGGCTTGGAAAATTGAGTTCCGGATGATTTTATGCTTGAGGTATACTCTGCCACCATCTACCATCCTTCCGTGAGCTCACCTATAGTCTAATATATGGACAATAACATATAGAACAATGCACCATCCTTCCATTACACACTAGAAAGATTACAGGTTTGTCACGACACAAGGAGGAGGCTCTTCGTCGCACCGAAACCCAAGAATTGATGCTATACATGGTCAATCACCCTCTCTACCACCCTCATGTTTTCACTAGCGGATGCATTATTCTTGGAGCATAAAGTACATAACAGTTCATCCTCACTCCATTTAAGCACCCGAAAAATTATAGGTCATTTCGAGTTGTGCAAGATGGCTCGTCGGTGCGATCAACTTACCTTCAAAATTGTATTAACGGTCTGTCCTGCGATGTTGTATCCATAAACCAGCAACAATTTTGCCACACAAACTCCATTGGAGCTCTATGACCCTCCAATACTATCACAACCAAAAGTTTCATGCGCTCGTAAACAAATCTCGTGCTTCGATAACATTTCGGAGGCAAGATTCGGCTTGGAAAATTGAGTTCCGGACGATTTTATGCTTGAGGTATACTCTGCCACCATCTACCATCCTTCCGTGAGCTCACCTACGGGCTAATATATGGACAATAACATATAGAACAATGCACCATCCTTCCATTACACACTAGAAAACTACAGGTTCAGTCACGACACAAGGAGGAGGCTCTTCGTCACATCAAAACCCAAGAATTGATGCTTTACATGGTCAATCACCCATCCCGCCACCACACTTACGTTTTCTCCAGCGGATGCATTATTCTTGGAGCATAAAATACATATCAGTTCATCCTCACTCCATTTATGCACCCGAAAAATTATAGGTCATTCCGAGTTGTGCAAAATGGTTCGCCGGTGCGATCAACTGACCTTGAAAGTTCTATTCACGGTCAGTCCGGCGATGTTGTATCCATAAACCGGCAACAATTTTGCCAAAAAAACTCCATTGGATCTCCATGACCCGCCAATACTATCACAACCAAAAGTTTCATGCGCTCGTACCCAACTCTTGTGCTGTGACAACATTTCGGAGGCAAGATCCGGCTTGGAAAATTGAGTTCCGTATGATTTTATGCTTGAGGTATACTCTGCCACCATCTACCATCCTTCCGTGAGCTCACCTACGGGCTAATATATGGACAATAACATATAGAACAATGCACCATCCTTCCGTTACACACTAGAATGACTATAGGTTCAGGCACGACACAAGTGGGAGGCTCGTCGTTGCATCGAAACCCAAGAATTGTTGATTTACATGGTCTATCACCCATCTCGCTAACACGCTCACATTTTCACCAGCGGATGCATTATTCTTGGATCATAAAGTACATAACAGTTCATCCTCACTCCATTTATGCACTCGAAAAATTATAGGTCATTCCGAGTTGTGCAAGATGGCTCGTCGGTGTGATCATCTTACCTTGAAATTTGTATTCACGATCTGTCCCGCGATGTGGTATCCATAAAAAGGCAACAATTTTGCCAAAAAAACTCCATTGGAGCTCCATGACCCGCCAATACTATCACAACCAAAAGTTTTATTCGCCCGTAAACAACTCTCCTGCTTCTTCAACATTCCGGAGGCAAGATCCGGCTTGGAAAATTGAGTTCTTTACGATTTTATGCTTGAGGTATACTCTGCCACCATCTACCACCCTTCCGTGAGCTCACCTACTGGCTAATATATGGACAATAACATAAAGAACAATGCACCATCCATCCATTACACACTAGAAAGACTACAGGTTCAGTCATGACACAAGGAGGAGGCTCTTCGTCCCAACGAAACCCAAGAATTGATGCTTTACATGGTCAATCACCCATCTCGCTACCACACTCACGTTTTCACCAGCGGATGCATTATTCTTGGAGCATAAATTACATAACAGTTCATCCTCACTCCATTTATGCACCCGAAAAATTATAGGTCATTCCGAGTTGTGCAAGATGGCTCGTCGTTGCGATCAACTTACCTTGAATGTTGTATATACGGTCTGTCCCGTGATTTTGTATCCATTAACCGGCAACAATTTTGCCACAAAAACTCCATTGGAGCTCCATGACCTGCCAGTACTATCACAACCAAAAGTTTCATGCGCTCGTACCCAACTCTTGTGCTTCGACAACATTTCGGAGGCAAGATCCGGCTTGGAAAATTGAGTTCCGGATGATTTTATGCTTGAGGTATACTCTGCCACCATCTACCATCCTTCCGTGAGCTCACCTACAGTCTAATATATGGACAATAACATATAGAACAATGCACCATCCTTCCATTACACACTAGAAAGATTACAGGTTTGTCACGACACAAGGAGGAGGCTCTTCGTCGCACCGAAACCCAAGAATTGATGCTATACATGGTCAATCACCCTCTCTACCACCCTCATGTTTTCACTAGCGGATGCATTATTCTTGGAGCATAAAGTACATAACAGTTCATCCTCACTCCATTTAAGCACCCGAAAAATTATAGGTCATTTCGAGTTGTGCAAGATGGCTCGTCGGTGCGATCAACTTACCTTCAAAATTGTATTAACGGTCTATCCTGCGATGTTGTATCCATAAACCAGCAACAATTTTGCCACACAAACTCCATTGGAGCTCTATGACCCTCCAATACTATCACAACCAAAAGTTTCATGCGCTCGTAAACAAATCTCGTGCTTCGATAACATTTCGGAGGCAAGATCCGGCTTGGAAAATTGAGTTCCGGACGATTTTATGCTTGAGGTATACTCTGCCACCATCTACCATCCTTCCGTGAGCTCACCTACGGGCTAATATATGGACAATAACATATAGAACAATGCACCATCCTTCCATTACACACTAGAAAACTACAGGTTCAGTCATGACACAAGGAGGAGGCTCTTCGTCACATCAAAACCCAAGAATTGATGCTTTACATGGTCAATCACCCATCCCGCCACCACACTTACGTTTTCTCCAGCGGATGCATTATTCTTGGAGCATAAAATACATATCAGTTCATCCTCACTCCATTTATGCACCCGAAAAATTATAGGTCATTCCGAGTTGTGCAAAATGGTTCGCCGGTGCGATCAACTGACCTTGAAAGTTCTATTCACGGTCAGTCTGGCGATGTTGTATCCATAAACCGGCAACAATTTTGCCAAAAAAACTCCATTGGATCTCCATGACCCGCCAATACTATCACAACCAAAAGTTTCATGCGCTCGTACCCAACTCTTGTGCTGTGATAACATTTCGGAGGCAAGATCCGGCTTGGAAAATTGAGTTCCGGATGATTTTATGCTTGAGGTATACTCTGCCACCATCTACCATCCTTCCGCGAGCTCACCTACGGGCTAATATATGGACAATAACGTATAGAACAATGCACCATCCTTCCGTTACACACTAGAATGACTATAGGTTCAGTCACGACACAAGCGGGAGGCTCGTCGTTGCATCGAAACCCAAGAATTGTTGATTTACATGGTCTATCACCCATCTCGCTAACACGCTCACATTTTCACCAGCGGATGCATTATTCTTGGATCATAAAGTACATAACAGTTCATCCTCACTCCATTTATGCATTCGAAAAATTATAGGTCATTCCGAGTTGTGCAAGATGGCTCGTCGGTGTGATCATCTTACCTTGAAATTTGTATTCACGATCTGTCCCGCGATGTGGTATCCATAAAAAGGCAACAATTTTGCCAAAAAAACTCCATTGGAGCTCCATGACCCGCCAATACTATCACAACCAAAAGTTTTATTCGCCCGTAAACAACTCTCCTGCTTCTTCAACATTCCGGAGGCAAGATCCGGCTTGGAAAATTGAGTTCTTTACGATTTTATGCTTGAGGTATACTCTGCCACCATCTACCACCCTTCCGTGAGCTCACCTACTGGCTAATATATGGACAATAACATAAAGAACAATGCACCATCCATCCATTACACACTAGAAAGACTACAGGTTCAGTCATGACACAAGGAGGAGGCTCTTCGTCCCAACGAAACCCAAGAATTGATGCTTTACATGGTCAATCACCCATCTCGCTACCACACTCACGTTTTCACCAGCGGATGCATTATTCTTGGAGCATAAATTACATAACAGTTCATCCTCACTCCATTTATGCACCCGAAAAATTATAGGTCATTCCGAGTTGTGCAAGATGGCTCGTCGTTGCGATCAACTTACCTTGAATGTTGTATATACGGTCTGTCCCGTGATTTTGTATCCATTAACCGGCAACAATTTTGCCACAAAAACTCCATTGGAGCTCCATGACCTGCCAGTACTATCACAACCAAAAGTTTCATGCGCTCGTACCCAACTCTTGTGCTTCGACAACATTTCGGAGGCAAGATCCGGCTTGGAAAATTGAGTTCCGGATGATTTTATGCTTGAGGTATACTCTGCCACCATCTACCATCCTTCCGTGAGCTCACCTACAGTCTAATATATGGACAATAACATATAGAACAATGCACCATCCTTCCATTACACACTAGAAAGATTACAGGTTTGTCACGACACAAGGAGGAGGCTCTTCGTCGCACCGAAACCCAAGAATTGATGCTATACATGGTCAATCACCCTCTCTACCACCCTCATGTTTTCACTAGCGGATGCATTATTCTTGGAGCATAAAGTACATAACAGTTCATCCTCACTCCATTTAAGCACCCGAAAAATTATAGGTCATTTCGAGTTGTGCAAGATGGCTCGTCGGTGCGATCAACTTACCTTCAAAATTGTATTCACGGTCTGTCCTGCGATGTTGTATCCATAAACCAGCAACAATTTTGCCACACAAATTCCATTGGAGCTCTATGACCCTCCAATACTATCACAACCAAAAGTTTCATGCGCTCGTAAACAAATCTCGTGCTTCGATAACATTTCGGAGGCAAGATCCGGCTTGGAAAATTGAGTTCCGGACGATTTTATGCTTGAGGTATACTCTGCCACCATCTACCATCCTTCCGTGAGCTCACCTACGGGCTAATATATGGACAATAACATATAGAACAATGCACCATCCTTCCATTACACACTAGAAAACTACAGGTTTAGTCACGAGACAAGGAGGAGGCTCTTCGTCACATCAAAACCCAAGAATTGATGCTTTACATGGTCAATCACCCATCCCGCCACCACACTCACGTTTTCTCCAACGGATGCATTATTCTTGGAGCATAAAATACATATCAGTTCATCCTCACTCCATTTATGCACCCGAAAAATTATAGGTCATTCCGAGTTGTGCAACATGGTTCGCCGGTGCGATCAACTGACCTTGAAAGTTCTATTCACGGTCAGTCCGGCGATGTTGTATCCATAAACCGGCAACAATTTTGCCAAAAAAACTCCATTGGATCTCCATGACCCGCCAATACTATCACAACCAAAAGTTTCATGCGCTCGTACCCAACTCTTGTGCTGTGACAACATTTCGGAGGCAAGATCCGGCTTGGAAAATTGAGTTCCGGATGATTTTATGCTTGAGGTATACTCTGCCACCATCTACCATCCTTCCGTGAGCTCACCTACGGGCTAATATATGGACAATAACATATAGAACAATGCACCATCCTTCCGTTACACACTAGAATGACTATAGGTTCAGTCACGACACAAGCGGGAGGCCCGTCGTTGCATCGAAACCCAAGAATCGTTGATTTACATGGTCTATCACCCATCTCGCTAACACGCTCACATTTTCACCAGCGGATGCATTATTCTTGGATCATAAAGTACATAACAATTCATCCTCACTCCATTTATGCACTCGAAAAATTATAGGTCATTCCGAGTTGTGCAAGATGGCTCGTCGGTGTGATCATCTTACCTTGAAATTTGTATTCACGATCTGTCCCGCGATGTGGTATCCATAAAAAGGCAACAATTTTGCCAAAAAAACTCCATTGGAGCTCCATGACCCGCCAATACTATCACAACCAAAAGTTTTATTCGCCCGTAAACAACTCTCCTGCTTCTTCAACATTCCGGAGGCAAGATCCGGCTTGGAAAATTGAGTTCTTTACGATTTTATGCTTGAGGTATACTCTGCCACCATCTACCACCCTTCCGTGAGCTCACCTACTGGCTAATATATGGACAATAACATATAGAACAATGCACCATCCATCCATTACACACTAGAAAGACTACAGGTTCAGTCATGACACAAGGAGGAGGCTCTTCGTCCCAACGAAACCCAAGAATTGATGCTTTACATGGTCAATCACCCATCTCGCTACCACACTCACGTTTTCACCAGCGGATGCATTATTGTTGGAGCATAAATTACATAACAGTTCATCCTCACTCCATTTATGCACCCGAAAAATTATAGGTCATTTCGAGTTGTGCAAGATGGCTCGTCGTTGCGATCAACTTACCTTGAAAGTTGTATTCACGGTCTGTCCCGTGATTTTGTATCCATAAACCGGCAACAATTTTGCCACAAAAACTCCATTGGAGCTCCATGACCTGCCAGTACTATCACAAGCAAAACTTTCATGCGCTCGTACCCAACTCTTGTGCTTCGACAACATTTCGGAGGCAAGATCCGGCTTGGAAAATTGAGTTCCGGATTATTTTATGCTTGAGGTATACTCTGCCACCATCTACCATCCTTCCGTGAGCTCACCTACAGTCTAATATATGGACAATAACATATAGAACAATGCACCATCCTTCAATTACACACTAGAAAGATTACAGGTTTGTCACGACACAAGGAGGAGGCTCTTCGTCGCATCGAAACCCAAGAATTGATGCTATACATGGTCAATCACCCTCTCTACCACCCTCATGTTTTCACTAGCGGATGCATTATTCTTGGAGCATAAAGTACATAACAGTTCATCCTCAGTCCATTTATGCACCCGAAAAATTATAGGTCATTTCGAGTTGTGCAAGATGGCTCGTCGGTGCGATCAACTTACCTTGAAAGTTGTATTCACGGTCTGTCCCGCGATGTTGTATCCATAAACCAGCATCAATTTTTCCACAAAAACTCCATTGGAGCTCCATGACCCGCAAATACTATCACAACCAAAAGTTTCATGCGCTCGTAAACAAATCTCGTGCTTCGATAACATTTCGGAGGCAAGATCCGGCTTGGAAAATTGAGTTCCGGACGATTTTGTGCTTGAGGTATACTCTGCCACCATCTACCACCTTTCCGTGAGCTCACCTGCGGGCTAATATATGGACAATAACATATAGAACAATGCACCATCCTTCCATTACACACTAGAAAACTACAGGTTCAGTCACGACACAAGGAGGAGGCTCTTTGTCGCATCTAAACTGAAGAATTGATGCTTTACATGGTCAATCACCCATCTCGCTACCACCCTCACGTTTTCACCAGCGCCTGCATTATTCTTGGAGCATAAAGTACATAACAGTTCATCCTCACTCCATTTATGCACCCGAAAAATTATAGGTCATTCCAAGTTGTGCAAGATGGCTCGTCGGTGCGATCAACTTACCTTGAAAGTTGTATTCACGGTCTGGCACGCGATGTTGTATCCATAAACCGGCAACAATTTTGCCACAAAAACTCCGTTGGAGCTCCATGACCCACCAATACTATCACAACCCAAAGTTTCATGCGCTCATAACCAAATCTCGTGCTTCGACAACATTTCGGAGGCAACATCCGGCTTGGAAAATTGAGTCCCGGACGATTTTATGCTTGATGTATACTCTGCCACCATCTACCACCCTTCCGTGAGCTCACCTACGGGCTAATATATGGACAGTAACATATAGAACAGTGCGCCATCTTTCCATTACACACTAGAAAGACTACAGGTTCAGTCACGACACAAGGAGGAGGCTCTTCGTCGCATCTAAACCCAAGAATTGATGCTTTACATGGTCAATCACCCATCTCGCTACCACCCTCACGTTTTCACCAGCGGATGCATTATTCTTGGAGCATAAAGTACATAACAATTCATCCTCACTCCATTTATGCACCCGAAAAATTATAGGTCATTCCGAGTTGTGCAAGATGGCTCGTCGGTGCGATCAACTTACCTTGAAAGTTGTATTCACGGTCTGTCCCGCGATGTTGTATCCATAAACCAGCAACATTTTTGCCACAAAAACTCCATTGGATCTCCATGACCCGCCAAAACAATCACAACCAAAAGTTGTATGCGCCCGCAACCCACTCGCGGGGTTCAACAACATTTCAGAGACAAGATCCGGCTTGTAAAATTGAGTTCAGGACGATTTTATGTTTGGAGTGTACTCTGCCACCCTCTACCACCCTTCCGCGAGTTCACCTACCGACTGATATATGGACAATAACATATGGAACAATGCACCATCCTTCCATGACACTCTAGAAAGACTACAGGTTCAGTCACGAGACAAGGGGGAGGCTCGTCGTTGCGTCGAAACCCAAGAATTGATACTTTACATGGTCTATGACCCATCTCGCTACCACCCTCACATTTTCACCAGCGGATGCATTATTCTTGGATCATGAAGTACATAACAGTTTATCCTTAGTCCATTTATGCACTCAAAAAATTATAGGTCATTCCGAGTTGTGCAAGATGGCTCGTCGGTGCGATCATCTTACCTTGAAAGTTGTATTCACGGTCTGTCCTGCGATGTTGTATCGATAAAACGACAACAATTTTCCCATGAAAACTCCATTGGAGCTCCATGACCCGCCAATACAATCACAACCAAAAGTTTTATGCGCCCGTAACCAACTCTCGTGCTTCGACAACATTTTGAAGGCTAGATCCGACTTGGAAAATTGAGTTCCGGACGATTTTATGCTTGAGGTATACTCTGCCACCATTTGCCACCCTTCCGTGAGCTCACCTACGGGCTAATATTTGGACAATAACATATAGAACAATGCACCATCCTTCCATTACACACTAGAAAGACTACAAGTTCAGTCAGGACACAAGGAGGAGGCTCTTCGTCGCATCGAAACCCAAGAATTGATGCTTTACATGGTCAATCACCCATCTCGCTACCACACTCACAATTTCACCAGCGAATGCATTATTCTTGGAGCATAAAGTACATAACAGTTCATCCTCACTCCATTTATGCACCCGAAAAATTATAGGTGATTCCGAGTTATGCAAGGTGGCTCGTCGGTGCGATCAACTTACCTTGAAAGTTGTATTCACGGTGTGTCCCGTGATGTTGTATCCATAAACCGGCAACATTTTTGCCACAAAAACTCCATTGGAGCTCCATGACCCGCCAGTACTATCACAACCAAAAGTTTCATGCACTTGTAAGCAAATCTCGTGCTTCGACAACATTTCGGAGGCAAGATCCGGCTTGGAAAATTGAGTTCCGGACGATTTTATGCTTGAGGTATACTCTACCACCATCTACCACCCTTCCGTGAGCTCGCCTACGGGCTAATATATGGACAATAACATATAGAACAATGCACCATCCTTCCATTACACACTAGAAAGACTACAGGTTTAGTCACGACACAAGGAGGAGGCTCTTCGTCGCATCAAAACCCAAGAATTGATGCTATACATGGTCAATCACCCTCGCTACCACCCTCACCTTTTCACCAGCGGATGCATTATTCTTGGAGCATAAAGTACATAACAATTCATCCTCACTCCATTTATGCACCCGAAAAATTATAGGTCATTCCGACTTGTGCATGATGGCTCGTCGGTGCGATCAACTTACCTTGAAAGTTGTATTCACGGTTTGTCCCGCGATGTTGTATCTATAAACCGGCAACAATTTTGCCACAAAACTCCATTGGAGCTCCATGACCCGCCAATACTATCACAACCAAAAGTTTCAAGCGCTCATAACCAAATCTCGTGCTTCGACAACATTTCGGAGGCAACATCCGGCATGGAAAATTGAGTTCCGGACGATTTTCTGCTTGAGGTATACTCTGCCACCATCTACCACCTTCCTTGAGCTCACCTACGGGCTAATATATGGACAATAACATATAGAACAGTGCACCATCCTTCCATTACACACTAGAAAGACTACAGGTTCAGTCACGACACAAGGAGGAGGCTCTTCGTCGCATTGAAACCCAAGAACTGATGCTTTACATGGTCAATCACCCATCTCGCTACAACCCTCACATTTTCACCAGCGGATGCATTATTCTTGGAGCATAAATTACATAACAGTTCATCCTCACTCCATTTATGCACCCGAAAAATTATAGGTCATTCTAAGTTGTGCAAGATGGCTCGTCGGTGCGATCAACTTACCTTGAAAGTTGTATTCACGGTCTGTCCCGCGATGTTTTATCCATAAATCAGCAACAATTTTGCCACAAAAACTCCATTGGAGCTCCATGACGCGCCAATACTATCGCAACCAAAATTTTCATGCGCTCGTAAGCAAATCTCGTGCTTCGACAACATTTCGGAGGCAAGATCCGGCTTGGAAAATTGAGTTCCGGACGATTTTATGCTTGAGGTATACTCTGCCACCATTTACCACCCTTCCGTGATGATAGAGGCGAGGGTGTCCCGATCTTTCGATGAGATTATAACTATCGATTTGGTGGAGACAACTTTGGCGATCCGACTACAAATGTGCACGACGTTGCGCCTTAGCAATCGCTAAACCAACTCCGAGAGGTTATTGACCATGCCGAAGCACAATCAACCTGACCACGAAGGTCTATTCCTGCAAGCAATCGAAGAACAAGCAAGAATATGATAAAGCAATCTGAATATTGCGAGTATATATGAAGTATTGATAATGATGGGGATCCAAAAGTGGTCTTGGTCTGGTCGTTGGACACAAACGAAGTACACGAAGTTGCAATGGCTAACTTTTAACTAAACAAATCCCAAGTAAAAAGCTACTAGGTGGATCTACTTATATAGGAGCAAGGGGTGGCGGCCAACGAGGTGGGAGGACGTCCCAAGGAAGCCTAAAACCAATCCTAGGTCGTACAAGGCTCATGGGCCCAAGTGGAGGTGATGCAACACCTTTGGACTTGTTGTTTGACTCGGATTCTGCTGCAACGTCAGATTGTTTCGTCCATATCTAAATGCTCCGGACGAATTTAAAGGTGATTCAAATTGGAGGGGAAAGAGGACAAAATCTATTTTCCAACAAAAAAATAATCACCCAATTCGGAGTCCGTATGAAAAAGTTATTGCCGTTTTGAGTCAGGTATGTCTGTGCAGTCCGAATCTAAATCCAGAACGTGAGAGACTTGGACTCTATCTTCTCTTGGCCCAAAAGTGACGTGAAGGGACTTTTTGAACAGCACCCAAACTTCTCTTTTTCCCTTATCTTCATATGTGGATTGTACAAATGTTCCATACACCTGCAATTAGACAAAACACAAAAGTGTGTGAAGTATTTTTGTTCTGGATAATATAAATAGATTATTGAATAGTTTGCACTAGAAATCACCTGACAAATATGCATGTATGCAATATTTTTGGTCCTATCCAAGGTAGTCATGTCCTCATCATCCTCCCCTTCTTGAAAACAAAGCTGTCCTCGGCGTTGCTTAATCTGAAATCTGGCAAACAAAAGAGACAAGGTGTACACGTTGTATATGTATATGTCATCCGTTTTTACTGATCTCATTTGGTGCACATGTGACTCAGTTATAAAAGAGCACCCTTCAAAAGTCGTGAAATGTAAAGCCAATATATTATCACAAGAAGTCAAAGGCATGAAAATATTGCAACTCAGTTTGCACATATAAGTGAAGCTCTTACTCATATCAAAAGATTGACAATGCTTATCATTAAACCATTCCAACATTGATGAAACATCAGCAAGATTAGAGGTCATATCAAAATGATTAAACATTGGCACAATTATTTTCAAACATATTTGATCCAAATCTGATTTATTCGCAGATTCACTTGATTCTTTTGCATCGGTAGTTAATTCGATGGGTTCACTCAAAATTGTTTGATCACATGGCAAAGTCAAATCATCAACGTAGTCCTCGAAAGTAGCTGGTGTGATCAAAGTAGTGGGTAGCTCACCGCATGGTGCACTTAAATTGACAAGACATTCATCATACTCATGTGGAGGTGGAAGATTAGTACCTTTGTCATTACCTCTTATGATCAACTCAGATGATGTAGGTACTCTCGGTGATGATGTGTCACATGGTGGAGGTGATGTAGTCCTTACAACAACGGATGTGGTTGTCATAGTATGCCTAGTAGTTGAAGGGACAACCGTATCAACTCTTGGAATGTGCATCTCGCGCTTGTTCTCCTTGTGGGCAACACGTCGTTTTATTTCCTGTTCAGCTTTGCAAGCAAGATGAAACAAATGGTCCATAGTATAACACTCTTCATGAATTAGTATCTCCTGAATGTCGCGATTTAATCCTCCCCAAAATCGATCCATAAAATCTTCTTCACTTTCCTCTAAAAAGGAATGCAACAAGATAGTTTGTAAATCATCATAATATTTTCTTACAGTGTCACTACCTTGTTTTAAATGTTGTAGTTTTTTAATCATGCCACGAGTATAATAAACATCGACGAATCTATCTCTCATGACAAGTTTTAAATCATCCCAAGTAGTAGGTACATAATCAGGGTATAACCGACAATGTTCACTCCACCAAACAGTAGCAAAACTAGTGAAAGAACCAACCGCAAGCTTAACTTTTTTACGTTCCGAAAAATCATGGGGAGCAAATATAACATTTATTTCGAACTCCCATTCAATATATAAATTAGGCTTAAAATGACCATTAAAAGGTGGCATGGAAACAAAAACCTGACTGTGCGTATTCTTATGTCTTTGCACCTCTTGTGACGGTGGTTGTATTTTCGGAGCTGGTGGCACGTCTCCCACGATTGATGAAGCCCAACTGACACTGGAACCTGCCATATTTAGTAGAAAAACAAGAAACAAATCCGAGAATAATGTTCCTATGAACTACTAGGATGTGGTGGTAAAATGCTCACAGTATAGCAAATATCAATGTCTTACAAGTTCTTACCATGCAGCAGGTGGTGACCGGCAACCAGCAGTGTCAAATAACTCCGAAGATTGAGTAAAGCGATTGCCAGGGGAACATACGTATACACGGTGTAGAAATATGTGGAGCTGGTTGGCTATATATGGTAGCAAAAGATTAGCAATAATCAATTCAAAGATGCAATGTTGAATAAACGCTCAACGACGGTACTGTGCTGGTCCTAGGCTAGACCGGACTAGAGACGCGAGCCTAGAACACTAATGAGGTCACGACGTAGCACAACTAGCATCAATGAAGCATACTAAGTAGCTCTGGACAGCAAGATATAAGTGAAGATCACAACGACAGTAAAGATAATGATGAAAAACAACTGCCAAGTAGGATATACAACAACTCTCTCTCCAACTTCCCTCTTGAAAAGTTTGAGCCAATTTTTTGATAACTTTTTTCAAAGAATACTACTAAATCAAGCTTTCCAATGCAAAAAGAATCACTCAATTCCGAATTGATATGAGGAGTCAAAGAATTCTAAAACTGGCCTGAAAACCTGGAATAAGATGTGTCCGCGAACTTTGGAGGGCAAAAAGACATATTTAGCATCCGATTTTGAGGTGTCAAATATTGAACTAGCCTCTGCAACTATTTAGATGCGGCTCGTCGCTAGCTTTCATTTGAGTACTCACGGAGCCAAAACGGACTTCGTATGAGAAAGTTATGCCTGTTTTACTGAACAGTGCACAAAACAGATTCCAATCCGAATTCAACTACGAGATTGAATCTAGATAGATCCGAATTTTCTTTTTTTTCTTTTTTTTCCTCGCACTTTTTTTCTTTCTCTCTTTTTTTTCTCTGACTTCCTTTTCTTTTTTCTCTCTTTTTTTTCTCTGTCTTTTTTTCTCTCCCTCTTTTCAAGACAAACTAGAAAAGATGCAGATTGGATCAAGCGAGGATGTGAACGACCTCAACTATGATTGTGGCAATGAACTATGGGTAACATGTGGTGGAAATTGATGGATGATGTGGTGGACAACGGAAGGGATAACGATGCAGCGGCGACGTCACTAATGTGAACAGAACTCAAAACTCTAAACAAACTAGACACTAAGACCAGCAACTCGACACGACGATGCAACCGATAATTCAATAATGCAAACAATGAAAAGAAAAAATTGCAAAGGCTCAGACTGGCTTGGACAAAAGGATGAATAGAGCTAACTTTTTTGTGGCTTTTTCTTGGACAATAGGTAAGAAAATAAATCTAATCTAGGGGAAACTGGAAATTCTCACCGAGCAACCTGAAAACTGATACCACTTGATAGAGGCGAGGGTGTCCCGATCTTTCGATGAGATTATAACTATCGATTTGGTGGAGACGACTTTGGAGATCCGACTACAAACGTGCACGACGTTGCGCCTTAGCAATCGCTAAACCAACTCCGAGAGGTTATTGACCACGCCGGAGCACAATCAACCTGACCAAGAAGGTCTATTCCTGCAAGCAATTGAAGAACAAGCAAGAGTATGATAAAGCAATCTGAATATTGCGAGTATATATGAAGTATTGATGATGATGGGGATCCAAAAGCGGTCTTGGTCTGGTTGTTGGACACAAACGAAGTACACGAAGTTGCAATGGCTAACTTTTAACTAAACAAATCCCAAGGAAAAAGCTACTAGGTGGATCTACTTATATAGGAGCAAGGGGTGGCGGCCAAGGAGGTGGGAGGACGTCCCAAGGCAGCCTAAAACCAACCCTAGGTCGTACAAGGCTCATGGGCCCAAGTGGAGGTGATGCAACACCTTTGGACTTGTTGTTTGACTCGGATTCTGCTGCAACGTCAGACTGTTTCGTCCATATCTCAATGCTCCGGACGAATTTAAAGGTGATTCCATCAGGAGGGGAAAGAGGACAAAATCTATTTTCCAACAAAGAAATAATCACCCAATTCGGAGTCCGTATGAAAAAGTTATTGCCGTTTTGAGTCAGGTATGTCTGTGCAGTCCGAATCTGAATCCAGAACATGAGAGACTTGGACTCTATCTTCTCTTGGCCCAAAAGTGACGTGAAGGGACTTTTTGAACAGCACCCAAACTTCTCTTTTTCCCTTATCTTCATATGTGGATTGTACAAATGTCCAATACACCTTCAATTAGACAAAACACAAAAGTGTGTGAAGTATTTTTGTTCTGGATAATATAAATAGATTATTGAATAGTTTGCACTAGAAATCACCTGACAAATATGCATGTATACAATATTTTTGGTCCTATCCAAGGTATTCATGTCCTCATCACGTGAGCTCACCTACGGGCTAATATATGGACAATAACATATAGAACAATGCACCATCCTTCCATTACACACTAGAAAGACTACAGGTTTAGTCACGACACAAGGAGGAGGCTCTTCGTCGCATCGAAACCCAAGAATTGATGCTTTACATGGTCAATCACCCATCTCGCTACCACCCTCACGTTTTCACCAGCGGATGCATTATTCTTGGAGCATAAAGTACATAACAGTTCATCCTCACTCCATTTATGCACCCGAAAAATTATAGGTCATTCCGACTTGTGCATGATGGCTCGTCGGTGCGATCAACTTACCTTGAAAGTTGTATTCACGGTCTGTCCCGTGATGTTGTATCCATAAACCGGCAACAATTTTGCCACAAAAACTCCATTGGAGCTCCATGACCCGCTAATACTATCACAACCAAAAGTTTCATGCACTCATAACCAAATCTCATGCTTCGACAACATTTCGGAGGCAACATCCGGCTTGGAAAATTGAGTTCCGGACGATTTTATGCTTGAGGTATACTCTGCCACCATCTACCACCTTCCGTGAGCTCACCTACGGGCTAATATATGGACAATAACATATAGAACAGTGCACCATCCTTCCATTACACACTAGAAAGACTACAGGTTCAGTCACTACACAAGGAGGAGGCTCTTCATCGCATCGAAACCCAAGAATTTATGCTTTACATGGTCAATCACCCATCTCGCTACCACCCTCACGTTTTCACCAGCGGATGCATTATTGTTGGAGCATAAATTACATAACAGTTCATCCTCACTCCATTTATGCACCCGAAAAATTACAGGTCTTTCTAAGTTGTGCAAGATGGCTCGTCGGTGCGATCAACTTACCTTGAAAGTTGTATTCACGGTCTGTCCCGCGATGTTTTATCCATAAACCAGCAACAATTTTTCCACAAAAATTCCTTTGGATCTCCATAACCCGCCAAAACAATCACAACCAAAAGTTGTATGTGCCCGCAAGCCACTCGCGGGGTACAACAACATTTCGGAGACAAGATCCGGCTTGTAAAATTGAGTTCCGGACGATTTTATGTTTGGAGTATACTCTGCCACCCTCTACCACCCTTCCGTGAGTTCACCTACCGACTGATATATGGAAAATAACATATAGAAAAATGCACCATCCTTCCATGACACTCTAGAAAGACTACAGGTTCAGTCATGACACAAGGGGGAGGCTCGTCGTTGCGTCGAAACCCAAGAATTGACGCTTTACATGGTCTATCACCCATCTCGCTACCACCCTCACATTTTCACCAGCGGATGCATTATTCTTGGATCATAAAGCACATAACAGTTTATCCTCGCTCAATTTATGCACTCAAAAAATTATAGGTCATTCCGAGTTGTGCAAGATGGCTCGTCGGTGCGATCATCTTACCTTGAAAGTTGTATTCACGGTCTGTCCGCGATGATGTATCCATAAAACGGCAACAATTTTCCCACAAAAACACCATTGGAGCTTCATGACCCGCCAATACAATCACAACCAAAAGTTTCATGCGCCCGTAACCAACTCTCGTGCTTTGACAACATTTTGAAGGCTAGATCTGACTTGGAAAATTGAGTTCCGGACGATTTTATGCATGAGGTATACTCTGCCACCATTTACCACCCTTCCGTGAGATCACCTACGGGCTAATATATGGACAATAACATATGGAACAATGCACCATCCTTCCATTACACACTAGAAAGACTACAGGTTTAGTCACGACACAAGGAGGAGGCTCTTCGTCACATCGAAACCCAAGAATTGATGCTATACATGGTCAATCACCCTCGCTACCACCCTCACATTTTCACCAGCGGATGCATTATTCTTGGATCATAAAGTACATAATAGTTCATCCTCACTCCATTTATGCACCCAAAAAATTATAGGTCATTCCGAGTTGTGCATGATGGCTCGTCGGTGCGATCAACTTACCTTGAAAGTTGTATTCACGGTCTGTCCCGTGATGTTGTATCCATAAACCGGCATCAATTTTTCCACCAAAACTCCATTGGAGCTCCATGACCCGCCAATACTATCACAACCAAAAGTTTCATGCGCTCATAACCAAATCTCGTGCTTCGACAACATTTCGGAGGCAACATCCGGCTTGGAAAATTGAGTTCCGGATGATTTTTTGCTTGAGGTATACTCTGCCACCATCTACCACCTTCCGTGAGCTCACCTACGGGCTAATATTTGGACAATAACATATAGAACAGTGCACCATCCTTCCATCACACACTAGAAAGACTACAGGTTCAGTCACGACACAAGGAGGAGGCTCTTCGTCGCATCGAAACCCAAGAATTGATGCTTTACATGGTCAATCACCCATCTCGCTACCACCCTCACGTTTTCACCAGCGGATGCATTATTCTTGGAGCATAAATTACATAACAGTTCATCCTCACTCCATTTATGCACCCAAAAAATTATAGGTCATTCTAAGTTGTGCAAGATGGCTCGTCGGTGCGATCAACTTACCTTGAAAGTTGTATTCACGGTCTGTCCCGCGATGTTTTATCCATAAACCAGCAACAATTTTTCCACAAAAATTCCATTGGATCTCCATAACCCGCCAAAACAATCACAACCAAAAGTTGTATGTGCCCGCAAGCCACTCGCGGGGTACAACAACATTTCGGAGACAAGATCCGGCTTGTAAAATTGAGTTCCGGACGATTTTATGTTTGGAGTATACTCTGCCACCCTCTACCACCCTTCCGTGAGTTCACCTACCGACTGATATATGGACAATAACATATAGAAAAAATGCACAATCCTTCCATGACACTCTTGAAAGACTACAGGTTCAGTCACGACACAAGGGGGAGGCTCGTCGTTGCGTCGAAACCCAAGAATTGATGCTTTACATGGTCTATCACCCATCTCGCTACCACCCTCAGATTTTCACCAGCGGATGCATTATTCTTGGACCATAAAGTACATAACAGTTTATCCTCGCTCCATTTATGCACTCAAAAAATTATAGGTCATTCCGAGTTGTGCAAGATGGCTCGTCGGTGCGATCATCTTACCTTGAAAGTTGTATTCACGGTCTGTCCCGCGATGTTGTATCCATAAAACGGCAACAATTTTCCCACAAAAACTCCATTGTAGCTCCATGACCCGCCAATACAATCACAACCAAAAGTTTCATGCGCCCGTAACCAACTCTCGTGCTAGATCTGACTTGGAAAATTGAGTTCCGGACGATTTTATGCTTGAGGTATACTCTGCCACCATTTACCACCCTTCCATGAGCTCACCTACGGGCTAATATTTGGACAATAACATATAGAACAATGCACCATCCTTCCATTACGCACTAGAAAGACTACAGGTTCAGTCACAACATAAGGAGGAGGCTCTTCGTCGCATCGAAACCCAAGAATTGATGCTTTACATGGTCAATCACCCATCTTGCTACCACACTCATGTTTTCACCAGCGAATGCATTATTGTTGGAGCATAAAGTACATAACAGTTCATCCTCACTCCATTTATGCACCCGAAAAATTATAGGTGATTCCGAGTTACGCAAGATGGCTCGTCGGTGCAATCAACTTACCTTGAAAGTTGTATTCACGGTCTGTCCCGCGATGTTGTATCCATAAACCGGCAGCAATCTTGCCACAAAAACTCCATTGGAGCTCCATGACCCGCCAATACTATCACAACCAAAATTTTCATGCGCTCGTAAGCAAATCTCGTGCTTCAACAACATTTCGGAGGCAAGATCCGGCTTGGAACATTGAGTTCCGGACGATTTTATGCATGAGGTATACTCTGCCACCATTTACCACCCTTCCGTGAGATCACCTACGGGCTAATATATGGACAATAACATATGGAACAATGCACCATCCTTCCATTACACACTAGAAAGACTACAGGTTTAGTCACGACACAAGGAGGAGGCTCTTCGTCACATCGAAACCCAAGAATTGATGCTATACATGGTCAATCACCCTCGCTACCACCCTCACGTTTTCACCAGCGGATGCATTATTCTTGGATCATAAAGTACATAATAGTTCATCCTCACTCCATTTATGCACCCAAAAAATTATAGGTCATTCCGACTTGTGCATGATGGCTCGTCGGTGCGATCAACTTACCTTGAAAGTTGTATTCACGGTCTGTCCCGTGATGTTGTATCCATAAACCGGCATCAATTTTTCCACAAAAACTCCATTGGAGCTCCATGACCCGCCAATACTATCACAACCAAAAGTTTCATGCGCTCATAACCAAATCTCGTGCTTCGACAACATTTCGGAGGCAACATCCGGCTTGGAAAATTGAGTTCCGGATGATTTTTTGCTTGAGGTATACTCTGCCACCATCTACCACCTTCCGTGAGCTCACCTACGGGCTAATATTTGGACAATAACATATAGAACAGTGCACCATCCTTCCATCACACACTAGAAAGACTACAGGTTCAGTCACGACACAAGGAGGAGGCTCTTCGTCGCATCGAAACCCAAGAATTGATGCTTTACATGGTCAATCACCCATCTCGCTACCACCCTCACGTTTTCACCAGCGGATGCATTATTCTTGGAGCATAAATTACATAACAGTTCATCCTCACTCCATTTATGCACCCGAAAAATTATAGGTCACTCTAAGTTGTGCAAGATGGCTCGTCGGTGCGATCAACTTACCTTGAAAGTTGTATTCACGGTCTGTCCCGCGATGTTTTATCCATAAACCAGCAACAATTTTTCCACGAAAATTCCATTGGATCTCCATAACCCGCCAAAACAATCACAACCAAAAGTTGTATGTGCCCGCAAGCCACTCGCGGGGTACAACAACATTTCGGAGACAAGATCCGGCTTGTAAAATTGAGTTCCGGACGATTTTATGTTTGGAGTATACTCTGCCACCCTCTACCACCCTTCCGTGAGTTCACCTACCGACTGATATATGGACAATAACATATAGAAAAAATGCACCATCCTTCCATGACACTCTTGAAAGACTACAGGTTCAGTCACGACACAAGGGGGAGGCTCGTCGTTGCGTCGAAACCCAAGAATTGATGCTTTACATGGTCTATCACCCATCTCGCTACCACCCTCACATTTTCACCAGCGGATGCATTATTCTTGGACCATAAAGTACATAACAGTTTATCCTCGCTCCATTTATGCACTCAAAAAATTATAGGTCATTCCGAGTTGTGCAAGATGGCTCGTCGGTGCGATCATCTTACCTTGAAAGTTGTATTCACGGTCTGTCCTGCGATGTTGTATCCATAAAACGGCAACAATTTTCCCACAAAAACTCCATTGTAGCTCCATGACCCGCCAATACAATCACAACCAAAAGTTTCATGCGCCCGTAACCAACTCTCGTGCTAGATCTGACTTGGAAAATTGAGTTCCGGACGATTTTATGCTTGAGGTATACTCTGCCACCATTTACCACCCTTCCATGAGCTCACCTACGGGCTAATATTTGGACAATAACATATAGAACAAAGCACCATCCTTCCATTACACACTAGAAAGACTACAAGTTCAGTCACGACATAAGGAGGAGGCTCTTCGTCGCATCGAAACCCAAGAATTGATGCTTTACATGGTCAATCACCCATCTTGCTACCACACTCATGTTTTCACCAGCGAATGCATTATTGTTGGAGCATAAAGTACATAACAGTTCATCCTCACTCCATTTATGCACCCGAAAAATAATAGGTGATTCCGAGTTACGCAAGATGGCTCGTCGGTGCAATCAACTTACCTTGAAAGTTGTATTCACGGTCTGTCCCGCGATGTTGTATCCATAAACCGGCAGCAATCTTGCCACAAAAACTCCATTGGAGCTCCATGACCCGCCAATACTATCACAACCAAAATTTTCATGCGCTCGTAAGCAAATCTCGTGCTTCGACAACATTTCGGAGGCAAGATCCGGCTTGGAACATTGTGTTCCGGACGATTTTATGCTTGAGCTATACTCTACCACCATCTACCACCCTTCCGTGAGCTCGCCTACGGGCTAATATATGGACAATAACATATAGAACAATGCACCATCCTTCCATTACACACTAGAAAGACTACAGGTTTAGTCACGACACAAGGAGGAGGCTCTTCGTCGCATTGAAACCCAAGAATTGATGCTATACATGGTCAATCACCCTCGCTACCAGCCTCACGTTTTCACCAGCGGATGCATTATTATTGGAGCATAAAGTACATAACAGTTCATCCTAACTCCATTTATGCACCCGAAAAATTATAGGTCATTCCGACTTGTGCATGATGGCTCGTCGGTGCGATCAACTTACCTTGAAAGTTGTATTCACGGTCTGTCCCGTGATGTTGTATCCATAAACCGGCAACAATTTTGCCACAAAAACTCCATTGGAGCTCCATGACCTGCCAATACTATCCATACCAAAAGTTTCATGCGCTCATAACCAAATCTCGTGCTTCGACAACATTTCGGAGGCAACATCCGGCTTGGAAAATTGAGTTCCGGACGATTTTATGCTTGAGGTATACTCTGCCACCATCTACCACCTTCCGTGAGCTCACCTACGGGCTAATATATGGACAATAACATATAGAACAGTGCACCATCCTTCCATCACACACTAGAAAGACTACACGTTCAGTCACGACACAAGGGTGAGGCTCGTCGTTGCGTCAAAACCCAAGAATTGATGCTTTACATGGTCTATCACCCATCTCGCTACCATCCTCACATTTTCACCAGAGGATGCATTATTCTTGGATCATAAAGTACATAACAGTTTATCCTCACTCCATTTATGCACTCAAAAATTTATAGGTCATTCCGAGTTGTGCAAGATGGCTCGTTGGTGCAATCATCTTACCTTGAAAGTTGTATTCACGGTCTGTCCCGTGATGTTGTATCCATAAAACGGCAACAATTTTCCCACAAAAACTCAATTGGAGCTCCATGACCCGCCAATACTATCACAACCAAAAAAATTATGCGCCGGTAACCAACTCTCGTGCTTCGACACCATTTTGAAGGCTAGATCCGGCTTGGAAAATTGAGTTCCGGACGATTTTATGCTTGAGGTATACTCTGCCACCATCTACCACCCTTCCGCGAGCTCACCTACGGGCTAATATTTGGACAATAACATATAGAACAATGCACCATCCTTCCATTACACACTAGAAGGACTACAATTTCAGTCACGACACAAGGAGGAGGATCTTCGTCGCATCGAAACCCAAGAATTGAAGCTTTACATGGTCAATCACCCATCTCGCTTCCACACTCACGTTTTCACCAGCGAATGCATTATTCTTGGAGCATAAAGTACATAACAGTCCATCCTCACTCTATTTATGCACCCGAAAAATTATAGGTGATTCCGAGTTATGCAAGATGGCTCGTCGGTGCGATCAACTTAACTTGAAAGTTGTATTCACGGTCTGTCCCGTGATGTTGTATCCATAAACCGTAAGCAATTTTGCCACAAAAACTCCATTGGAGCTCCATGACCCGCCAATACTATCACAACCAAAAGTTTCATGCGCTCGTAAGCAAATCTCGTGCTTCGACAACATTTCGGAGGCATGATCCGGATTGTAAAATTGAGTTCCGGACGATTTTCTGCTTGAGGTATACTCTGCCACCATCTACCACCCTTCCGTGAGCTCACCTACGGGCTAATAAATGGACAATAACATATAGAACAATGCACCATCCTTTCATTACACACTAGAAAGACTACAGGTTTAGTCACGACGCAAGGAGGAGGCTCTTCGTCGCATCGAAACCCAAGAATTGATGCTATACATGGTCAATCACCCTCGCTACCACCCTCACGTTTTCACCAGCGGATGCATTATTCTTGGAGCATAAAGTACATAACAGTTCATCCTCACTCCATTTATGCACCCGAAAAATTATAGGTCATTCCAAGTTGTGCATGATGGCTCGTCGGTGCGATCAACTTACCTTGAAAGTTGTATTCACGGTCTGTCCCGCGATGTTGTATCCATAAACCGGCAACAATGTTGCCACAAAAACTCCATTGGAGCTCCATGACCTGCCAATACTATCACAACCAAAAGTTTCAAGCGCTCGTAAGCAAATCTCGTGCTTCGACAACATTTCGGAGGCAACATCCGGCTTGGAAAATTGTGTTCCGGACGATTTTATGCTTGAGGTATACTATGCCACCATCTACCACCCTTCCGTGAGCTCACCTACGGGCTAATACATGGACAATAACATATAGAACAATGCACCATCCTTCCATTACACACTAGAAAGACTACAGGTTCAGTCACGACACAAGGAGGAGGCTCTTCGTCGCATCGAAACCCAATAATTGATGCTTTACATGGTCAATCACCCATCTCGCTACCACCCTCACGTTTTCACCAGCGGATGCATTATTCTTGGCGCATAAATTACATAACAGTTCATCCTCACTCCATTTATGCACCCGAAAAATTATAGGTCATTCTGATTTGTTCAAGATGGCTCGTCGGTGCGATCAACTTACCTTGAAAGTTGTATTCACGGTTTGTCCCGCGATGTTTTATCCATAAACCAGCAACAACTTTGCCACAAAAATATTGGATGTCCATAACCCGCCAAAACAATCACAACCAAAAGTTGTATGTGCCCGCAAGCCACTCGCAGGGTTCAACAACATTTCGGAGACAATATCCGGCTTGTAAAATTGAGTTGCGGACGATTTTATGCAAGGGGTATACTCTGCCACCCTCTACCACCTTTCCGTGAGTTCACCTACGGATTGATATATGGACAATAACATATAGAACAATGCACCATCCTTCCATCACACACTAGAAAGACAATAGGTTCAGTCACGACACAATGGGGAGGCTCGTCATTGCGTCGAAACCCAAGAATTGATGCTTTACATGGTCTATCACCCATCTCGCTACCACCCTCACATTTTCACCAGCGGATGCTTCTTCTTGGATCATAAAGTACATAACAGTTCATCCTCACTCCATTTATGCACTCAAAAAATTATAGGTCATTCCGAGTTGTGCAAGATGGCTCGTCGGTGCGATCATTTTACCTTGAAAGTTGTATTGACGGTCTGTCTCGCGATGTTGTATCCATAAAACGGCAACAATTTTCCCACAAAAACTACATTGGAGCTCCATGACCCGCCAATACTATCACAACCAAAAGTTTTATGCGCCCATAACCAACTCTCGTGCTTCGACAACATTTCGAAGGCAAGATCCGGCTTGGAAAATTGAGTTCTGGATGATTTCATGCTTGAGGTATACTCTACCACCATCTACCACCCTTCCGTGAGCTCACCTACGGTCAAATATATGGACAATAACATATAGAACAAAGCACCATCCTTCCATTACACACTAGAAAGACTACAGGTTCAGTCACGACACAAGGAGGAGGCTCTTCGTCGCATCGAAACCCAAGAATTGATGCTGTACATGGTCAATCACCCATCTCGCTACCACACTCACGTTTTCACCAGCGGATGCATTATTCTTGGAGCATAAAGTTCATAACAGTTCATCCTCACTCCATTTATGCACCCGAAAAATTATAGGTGATTCCGAGTTATGCAAGATGGCTCGTCGGTGCGATCAACTTAACTTGAAAGTTGTATTCACGGTATGTCCCGTGATGTTGTATCCATAAACCGTAAGCAATTTTGCCACAAAAACTCCATTGGAGCTCCATGACCCGCCAATACTATCACAGCCAAAACTTTCATGCGCTCGTAAGCAAATCTCGTGCTTCGACAACATTTCGGAGGCAAGATCCGGCTTCGAAAATTGAGTTCCGGACGATTTTATGCTTGAGGTATACTCTACCACCATCTACCACCCTTCCGTGAGCTCACCTACGGGATAATAAATGGACAATAACATATAGAACAATGCACCATCCTTCCATTACACACTAGGAAGACTACAGGTTTAGTCATGACGCAAGGAGGAGGCTCTTCGTCGGATTGAAACCCAAGAATTGATGCTATACATGGTCAATCACCCTCGCTACCACCCTCACGTTTTCACCTGCGGATGCATTATTCTTGGAGCATAAAGTACATAACAGTTCATCCTCACTCCAGTTATGCACCCGAAAAATTATAGGTCATTCCGACTTGTGCATGATGGCTCGTTGGTGCGATCAACTTACCTTGAAAGTTGTATTCACGGTCTGTCCCGTGATGTTGTATCCATAAACCGGCAACAATTTTGCCACAAAAACTCCATTGGAGCTCCATGACCCGCCAATACTATCACAACCAAAAGTTTCATGCGCTCATAAACAAATCTTGTGCTTCGACAACATTTCAGAGGCAACATCCGGCTTGGAAAATTGAGTTTCGGACGATTTTATGCTTGAGGTATACTCTGCCACCATCTACCACCTTCCGTGAGCTCACCTACGGGCTAATATATGTACAATAACATATAGAACTATAACATCCCAATTTTCCTAAATTAGGATGTTAATAGATCATTCATATGCATATCATATTTTTTATTGCATTATTTGCTTTTTCGGAATATTCAAATCATTATGCAACAAAAGGCAATTTATTGGAGCGGAGATAACATGACTTCTCTCATGTTTAAAAATGTTCATAATGTCCAGAATATTATTTCCAGTTGATCTATTATGTTCTGTTATTTTTCTTATTCTGAAAAATATTTTATTTGTTTGTTTTATTGCTGTTTTGTGTGGCCTTTTGCATAAAATGAATTTTCAAAAATTGCATGAGGTGAGGAACTAGTGTTCCTGTAGTTTATATTAGTAGTATATATTTTACTATGTGTATATATATTTTATTTAGATTTTATCCTGTTGTTGTATTTTTATTCTTTTAGCTGCTATGGTTTTTGTAAAAAAAAAAAGAAAACAGAAGCAACGCAGCACATTGCGCAGCCCAACGCCCGCGGCCCAGTACCCCAGCGCAGCAGCCAGCCGCAGCGCGGCCCACCTAGCCCCGCAGCCCACTCGTTCGCAGTAGCGAAGCGGTACGCCCGCACCGCTCGCCCGAACCGCATCCGACCCGCATCGCCCGCCCCGCACCCATCTCCCACCCCGAGCCGGACGCTGCCGCCACCGCACGCACGCCGAGGCCAAGCTCGAGTCGAGCCTCGCGCCCCTGGTCGATTCCGTGACCCCCCTGGACACCTAAGATTTCTCAGGGTTTCTCAGCAGCCTCGCACGCCTCTTTCTCTCTTTCCCCGCCGCTAGAGCCGCTGCGCTCGATTGGATCTCTCCGTGAAGCTCCGCCGACCGCCGCCGTTCGCCGGACGTTTGCGCCGCCGTAAGAGCATCTCCAGCCACACCGCCTGCTCCACTCGCTTCCCCTCTCGACGGCGCACTCTTTTGACACCTCGAAGTAACCTGCAGAGCACGAGAACGCCGCCGCCACCGACGTCCGCCGCCGCCGGTGCACCGAGGTTCACCTCGCTGCCGTCGCATATAGAGGGTGAACCAGTCGCTGTTCTCACCACCACCACCTCCGCCACTCCACGCCGCCTCCACCCATCACCTCACCTTCGCCGGAAACCCACCGGAGACGCGTCGCCGTCGACGCCCGAGCCGCCGCCCTCTGTTTTGCTGGTGAGCACACGCGCGCACGGCACAGCCTAGGCCAATCACGAGACGACACGTGGCAGCCTGCTACAGGATCAGCTACAGTGCCGCACAGGAACCAGGAGTTTTCTGTTTTTACTTTTGTTTGATTTTCAGTTTCTGCCTCTATTTTCAATTTGCTATAACTTCTATTCTGTATATCCAATTTAGGTTATTCTTTTTCCTATGCACTCACAAAAATCAGTACATTATGACAGTACCAAAATTTCTGATGTTTGCAATGTTTAAATTTGAATTCGTTTGAATTTGAAATAAATCTTCCGGAGGCCATAACTCTCAAACCGTTCATCAGAATCAATTGATTCTTTTTGCATTGTGACCGTAGTGCAATTTAGGTGTTGTTAAGCTTCTGTTGTTGAGTTTTAAAAATTATTTTCTTGCTGTTGGTTTTGTTTTGGTTCTATTTGTGTTTCGGTGATTGATTTGTTGAATTGTGTGAAACGTGTAGATTGTCCGGAGTGCGACGCGAGCTATTGTCAGGAGTGTGACTTTCTGAACCAGAACCAAGGCAAGTTACATGTTGATCATCCTTTACCTATTGTTTTCTATGCATGTAGTTATATCACACTATGGAAATATGCATGTATAGGAATACTATATTATTTTGCTATGCTGTTGAGCTATCTTCCCGTTTTTGCAAATCGTGGTAGTTGTAGTTGCTATGCTTTGTAGACGGGGTGGTTCGTGTATTCATTGAGTTTATGCGAGGATTATATATTTTAACAAATTGAGTAGTAACTCAGGATTTAACTCACCTCTGGGCGGAAGTGGTATTGCTTGGTGTTGAGGGAAGGCATCATGGGGTCCTGCACCTTTTCTAAGGCCATGCGCACATGAGAGTGCACCCTAAGTGGAATGCCGCCCAGGTTCAAAAAGATCAGACAGACTTAGTGACTAGTAGCTTCCTTGTGCGGCCACTGGCTATATGGGCTCTGGCTTAGTTGATCAGTTGTTGGAACCCTGGCCCAGACAGTGTCGACAGATGTAGCATATGTAGGTGGGATGTGGCTGTCAGGTGGTTAAGGGAACCTCTTATGAAAGACTTTGTCTCAATATTCGGATTGGGTCCAGTGGGTAAAGCGTACAAAACTCTGCAGAGTATTAAAACTAATCATGATTAGCCGTGCCCCCGGTTATGGGTAACTTTGAGCCACTATGCCATTACAGTTGTTGGATGATCTTGACAGATGTGACACTTAATAAATTTGTTGGGCAACTTAATAAAGGGTAGGTTGGAGTTGATTTTGCCAACTCAACCTTGTGCATATAATTGTAGTAATAAAAGAACTAAATAATATGACTATTAGGTAGTTATGAGGACAAAATCAGCTTTCTGCAAAAATAAACCCTCAAGCCTTCCTTTGTTATATTATGCATATACATGTAGGTCTGCTATATTATTACTCCTGTGTAACTTGCCAATACATTCAAAGTATTGACCTATATGGCTGCAACGTCTCATGTTGCAAGATATTCAGACGAAGAGTAAGGTACCGTTAGGGTCGCGAGTCTGCACTCAGCATCGCCAGTGGGCTATGATGGGACTCATCGTTATTTTCTGCTACTTTCCGCTGTTTGATTGAATAAAGCTAGCCAAGTGCTATGCAGATTGTTTTATTTTATACATTCTGGATCATACGTTGTAATAAATGATGCACTTGCTATTCTGGTATTCATCTATACTGTGTGTGCTAGCGACTTCGATCCAGGGACTAGCACGGTAAGCACAGAGACTCAAATCCTTCGAGGTTTGGTCGTTACAGATGGCATCAGAGCTGTGTGTTGACTGTAGGACGTGACCCTAGAAAATGGATTAGAAAAGCCATAGGAGTGAAAATTATTTTCTAAACTAGCTATACTTCTTACTGTTTATTAGTAAATCCCTCAAGTATCTTGAACAGTTAAGTAGGAACTAGTGCTGAGACCACCATTCATGTTTGTTTTATATTGCAACGTTATCGTGTTAGCATATCTGATTATGCCCACTTTCGTGGTATGAAGATACTAGATTGTTTGCTTGATTGATAGTTGTTTGTTAAATTGCTTAGTGTCGGAATTATTCGACTATATATATATACTATTATCATATTGTTTGTTGTTTGTTGTTTGTTTGTTTATTGGTGTTATTCGTTGTTGTGTTTTGTTGGCTTGATCATATTATGCATATGGGTAGAATATATTTATATATACATAGTCTTTGGCCCTATTATATCTATAACTCTTCTATGCTTGCCCACCAGATGCCGCCGAGGCGTGATAATAGGCGTAATGCTGCAGGAGGAGACAACAATTGCAATTGCAATCATGTACCGCCATACATACAACAGGTGCTTCAGGGACAGGCTCAGTTGATCCAGTTGCTTATCCAAAACCAGAACAACAACAACAACAACAACAACAACAACAACAACAACAACAACAACAACAACAACAACAACAACAACAACAACAACAACAACAACAACAACAACAACAACAACAACAACAACAACAACAACAACAACAACAACAACAACAACAACAACAACAACAACAACAACAACAACAACAACAACAACAACAACAACAACAACAACAACAACAACAACAACAACAACAACAACAACAACAACAACAACAATCCACCGCCACCTCCACCAGTGGATATGCTTACCAGGTTCTTGAGGTTGAATCCTCAGAGGTTCTCCAGTTCCCCTGAACCTATTGTGGCTGATGATTGGCTCCGTGCAGTCAATAGGAACCTGGAGACGGTTGGATGCACTGATGCAGAGAGGGTGAGGTTTGCCTCACATTTATTGGAGGGTCCTGCCGCAGCTTGGTGGGACAATTACTTGGTCACCTATCCCATTGCTACTATCACATGGCCTCAGTTTCAGGATGATTTTCGTGATGCACATGTGTCTGTTGGTGCTATGAGTCTGAAAAAGAAGGAGTTCCGCAGTTTGCGCCACGGAGGTCGCACAGTTAATGCTTATGTGGAGGAATTTAATAATCTTGCACGTTATGCTCCTAATGATGTTAACACTGATGCAGCTAGGCAGGAGAAATTCTTGGAGGGCCTAAATGATGATTTGAGCCTTCAGTTGACAGTGGACACTTTTAGGAATTGTCAGGACCTGATTGATAAGGCTATTGTGCTGGAGGGAAAGCAACAGGCCATAGAGAATCGCAAGAGGAAGTACAACAACAATAACAGGTATAATTCAGGACCACAGCAGAAGCCACGCACTTCATATCACGGTAATGGAGGTAATGGACATAATCATCATGGAGGTAATGGACATAATCATCATGGAGGGAATGGCCACAACCATAATGGCCACCATCATCACAATGGGCACAAGAATAACAATGGCAATGGCAAAGGTAATGGTAATGGTAATGGCAATGGAGGGAACAATAACCAGAACCACCAGGTTACACGTGCGCCAAGGGATTTGAGTCAAGTGCAGTGCTTCAGGTGTAAGGCTATGGGGCACTATGCCACAGAATGCCCCGGGGCGAAGAACTCAGGATCCAGCAAGCCAAACCCCTTCCAAAAGGGTCATGTCAACCATGTTAATGTTGAGGAGGTCTATAATGAACCTGATGCAGTGATTGGTAAGTTCTTGATTAATTCAGTACCTGCAGTTGTTCTTTTTGATACTGGTGCATCGCATTCATTTATTTCGAGGGTATTTGTTGATAAACATGGATTGCCAACCAAAACACTTAGTATGCCTATTCGAGTGAGTTCCCCAGGAGCTGAGATGATAGCAGGTGTTGGTTGTCATCAGTTGACTTTGTCTATTGGGAAGCATGAGTTTCCTACGGATTTGATTATATTGAAGTCACAAGGTCTGGTGTATGGATTGGTTGCAATTATATAAAGGTCGTATTGATTGTGCCAGTCGATCTATTACTCTCAGTGCACCAGGAGGTAAGAGGATCAAATATGTGTGTAAGTATAAGCGTAATCAGGTGCAGGTGAACTCTCTTAAGGGGGGTAGCCTGGAAGAGGTGCCAGTTGTGAGAGATTATCCAGATGTGTTTCCAGAGGAGTTGCCAGGTATGCCACCAGATAGAGATATTGAGTTTCTTATTGATTTAAAACCAGGCACTGGACCTGTTGCAAAGAGACCGTATAGAATGCCTCCTCAAGAGTTGGAGGAATTGAAGAAGCAGATAAGAGAATTGGAGGCACAAGGATTTATTCGCCCAAGTTCATCACCTTGGGGAGCTCCAGTTTTGTTTGTGGAGAAGAAGGATGGGACCTTGAGGATGTGTGTTGATTATCGTTCTCTGAATGAGGTAACCATTAAGAATAAGTATCCTTTGCCTATGATAAATGATCTATTTGACCAGTTGGAGGGAGCTACTGTGTTTTCTAAGATTGATCTTCGTTCTGGTTATCATCAATTGAAGATTCGTGAGCAAGATATTCCAAAGACTGCTTTTACTACGAGGTATGGGTTGTATGAATATACTGTTATGTCATTTGGATTGACTAATGCTCCTGCATACTTCATGAATATGATGAACAAGGTGTTTATGGAGTTCTTGGATAAATTTGTGGTTGTTTTCATTGATGATATATTGGTGTTCTCCAAGAATAAGCAAGAGCATGAGGTGCATTTGCGTTTGGTATTGGAGAAATTGAGGGAACATCAGTTGTATGCCAAGTTCAGCAAATGCGAGTTTTGGCTGGATGAGGTTGCATTCCTTGGACATGTTGTGTCAGGTAATGGAGTTGCAGTTGATCCATCTAAGGTTGCCGCAGTTACAGAGTGGGAGACACCCACGACAGTTGGAGAGATTCGCAGCTTTTTGGGCCTTGCAGGTTATTACAGGAGGTTTATTGAGAACTTTTCCAAAATTGCAAAGCCTATGACTGAATTGTTGAAGAAGGAGAAGAAGTTTGCTTGGACTGATGAATGTGAAGCCAGCTTTCAGGAATTGAAGCAACGTTTGGTTACAGCACCAGTTTTAGCTCTGCCAGATATACATAAGGACTTCCAGGTATATTGTGATGCTTCTCGTCAAGGACTTGGGAGTGTTTTGATGCAGGAAGGTAAAGTTGTTTCATATGCTTCACGTCAGCTTAAGAATCATGAGTTTAATTATCCTACACATGATTTAGAGTTAGCCTCAGTTGTGCATGCATTGAAAACTTGGAGGCCATATCTTATCGGTAATCATTGTGATATATTTACTGATCCTAAGAGCTTGAAGTATATTTTTACCCAGAAGGATTTGAACCTCAGGCAGAGGAGATGGTTGGATCTTATTAAGGATTATGATTTGAATGTGCAGTATCATTCTGGTAAGGCTAATGTTGTTGCTGATGCATTGAGTCGTAGGAGCCATGCTAATGTAATTGATGTTGATAATATGCCACCCGAGTTATGTGAACAGTTCAGGAATCTCAGGTTGGAGATGGTTCCTAAGGGATATTTAGCAACACTTGAGGTAAAGCCTACTTTGCTTGACAGGATCAAAGAAGCTCAAAAGAATGATAAGGAGATTGCTGAGATAAAAGAGAATATGGCTAAAGGTAAGGCAGAAGGTTTCCATGAGGATGAACATGGAGCCATATGGTTTGAGAAGCATATTTGTGTACCTCAAGATGCAGATATCAGGAAGTTGATTCTTCAAGAGGCGCATGATTCACCTTATTCTATTCACCCAGGTAATACTAAGATGTATTTGGATTTGAGGGAAAGATTTTGGTGGCCTAGCCTGAAGAGGGAAATTGCTGGATATATTGCAACATGTGATGTGTGCCAGAGGGTTAAAGCAGAGCATCAGAGACCAGCAGGTTTGTTACAGCCATTGCCTATACCTAATTGGAAGTGGGATGAGATTGGTATGGATTTCATTACAGGTCTACTCAAGACTCGGTCAGGTTATGATTCTATTTGGGTAGTTGTTGATCGTTTGACTAAAGTTGCTCACTTTATCCCGGTAAAGACTACTTATACCAGTGCTCAGCTAGCAAAGATTTATATGTCTAAGATTGTTTGTCTGCATGGAGTTCCAAGGAAGGTAGTGTCTGATAGAGGTACTCAGTTCACATCCAAATTTTGGCGTCAGTTGCATGAATCCTTGGGCACCAGGCTGGAGTTCAGTACAGCTTTCCATCCACAGACAGATGGGCACACAGAGAGGGTAAATCAGATTTTGGAGGATATGTTGAGAGCTTGTGCTTTGGACTATGGGTCCAGTTGGGATGATAATTTACCTTATGCAGAGTTCTCATATAATAATAGTTATCAGGCTAGTCTGAAGATGGCACCATTTGAGGTATTGTATGGCAGAAAGTGCAGGACACCGTTGATGTGGGATGAGGTTGGAGAACGTCAATTCTTTGGACCAGACTTGATCAGAGATGCTGAGGAGAAGGTCAAGTTGATTCGTGGCAGGATGAAGATAGCACAGTCCAGGCAGAAGAGTTATGCAGATGCAAAACGTAAGGAGGTGACATATGAGGTAGGAGACCGTGCATATCTTCGTGTTTCACCACTTCGTGGAATTAAGAGGTTCGGAATCAAAGGTAAGTTAGCACCACGTTTTGTGGGGCCTTACAAGATCTTCGAGCGTAGAGGAGAGGTAGCTTATCAGCTGGAGTTGCTAGAATCCTTGTCAGGAGTTCATAATGTTTTTCATCTATCTCAGTTGAAGAAGTGCCATGCAGAGATGATGGATGTTCCATTGAGGGACACAGTGCCGCTTGAGGCAATTCAGTTGGAGAGTGATTTGACATATGAGGAGAAGCCTGTTAAGATTCTGGAGACATCAGAGAGAGTTACTCGCACCAAGACAATCAAGTTATGCAAGGTTCAGTGGGATCATCATACAGAGGATGAAGCTACCTGAGAACGAGAGGAAGATCTCAGACAGGATCACCCACACCTATTTGCAAGCCAGCCCGAATCTCGAGGGCGAGATTCATCTTAAGGGGGGTAGGTTTGTAACATCCCAATTTTCCTAAATTAGGATGTTAATAGATCATTCATATGCATATCATATTTTTTATTGCATTATTTGCTTTTTCAGAATATTCAAATCATTATGCAACAAAAGGCAATTTATTGGAGCGGAGATAACATGACTTCTCCCATGTTTAAAAATGTTCATAATGTCCAGAATATTATTTCCAGTTGATCTAATATGTTCTGGTATTTTTCTTATTCTGAAAAATATTTTATTTGTTTGTTTTATTGCTGTTTTGTGTGGCCTTTTGCATAAAATGAATTTTCAAAAATTGCATGAGGTGAGGAACTAGTGTTCCTGTAGTTTATATTAGTAGTATATATTTTACTATGTGTATATATATTTTATTTAGATTTTATCCTGTTGTTGTATTTTTATTCTTTTAGCTGCTGTGGTTTTTGTAAAAAAAAAAAGAAAACAGAAGCAGCGCAGCACACTGCGCAGCCCAACGCCCGCGGCCCAGTACCCCAGCGCAGCAGCCAGCCGCAGCGCGGCCCTCCTAGCCCTGTAGCCCACTCGTTCGCAGTAGCGAAGCGGTACGCCCGCACCGCTCGCCCGAACCGCATCCAACCCGCATCGCCCGCCCCGCACCCATCTCCCACCCCGAGCCGGACGCTGCCGCCACCGTGCGCACGCCGAGGCCGAGCTCGAGTCGAGCCTCGCGCCCCTGGTTGATTCCGTGACCCCCCTGGACACCTAAGATCTCTCAGGGTTTCTCAGCAGCCTCGCACGCCTCTTTCTCTCTTTCCCCGCAGTTAGAGCCGCTGCGCTCGATTGGATCTCGCCGCGAAGCTCCGCCGACCACCGCCGTTCGCCGGACGTTTGCGCCGCCGTAAGAGCATCTCCAGCCACACCGCCTGCTCCACTCGATTCCCCTCCCGACGCCGCACTCTTTTGACACCTCGAAGTAACCTGCAGAGCACGAGAACGCCGCCGCCACCGACGTCCGCCGCCGCTGGAGCACCGAGGTTCACCTTGCCGCCGTCGCATACAGAGGGCGAACCAGTCGCCGTTCTCACCACCACCACCTCCGCCACTCCACGCCGCCTCCGCCCATCACCTCACCTTCGCCGGAAACCCACCGGAGACGCGCCGCCGTCGACGCCCGAGCCGCCGCCCTCTGTTTTGCTGGTGAGCACACGCGCGCACGGCACAGCCTAGGCCAATCATGATACGACACGTGGCAGCCTGCTACAGGATCAGCTACAGTGCCACACAGGAACCAGGAGTTTTCTGTTTTTACTTTTGTTTGATTTTCAGTTTCTGCCTCTATTTTCAATTTGCTATAAATTCTATTCTGTATATACAATTTAGGTGATTCTTTTTCCTATGCACTCACAAAAATCATTACATTATGACAGTACCAAAATTTCTCATGTTTGCAATGTTTAAATTTGAATTCGTTTGAATTTGAAATAAATCTTCCGGAGGCCATAACTCTCAAACCGTTCATCGGAATCAATTGATTCTTTTTGCATTGTGACCGTAGTGCAATTTAGGTGTTGTTAAGGTTCTGTTGTTGAGTTTTAAAAATTATTTTCTTGCTGTTGGTTTTTTTTGGTTCTATTTGTGTTTCGGTGATTGATTTGTTGAATTGTGTGAAACGTGTAGATTGTCCGGAGTGCGACGCGAGCTATTGTCAGGAGTGTGACTTTCTGAACCAGAACCAAGGCAAGTTACATGTTGATCATCCTTTACCTATTGTTTTCTATGCATGTAGTTATATCACACTATGGAAATATGCATGTATAGGAATACTATATTATTTTGCTATGCTGTTGAGCTATCTTCCCGTTTTTGCAAATCGTGGTAGTTGTAGTTGCTATGTGTCGGGGTGGACGGCGTCCCCCGCGAGCACCTATGGGGACGGAGCCCCTTTCGTTGTCCGGTGAGGGGGGCGGAGGGAGCGCGGAGAGCAGATCGAGGCGAGCACACGGGCGGTTTACCCAGGTTCGGGCCGCGATGGACGCGTAAAACCCTACTCCTGCTTGGTTGTATTGAACTGGGGAGCTCGGGAGCTTGGAGAACTAGCTACACCGAGCGTATGGCTGTCTGGATCCCGAATCTCCGAACCCCCTCTACGTTGCACACGGGCCTCCTTTTATAGCGCAAAGGGGTCACCGACAGGCGTCAACGTAAGAGAAAGGGGTAAAAGTGTAAAAGGGGTGGAAGTTGTAACAGTGCGGGAACAGTGGCGCTACAGTGCGGCACAGTGTTATCATACCTACTTCTGACGGTAGGGGACAAGGGCATTAAATGCCCGTCACGGTCGCCCGGACAGCACCGAGGCGGACCGTTAGGTGCGCCACCGTTCGCCACGATGGTGGCTGCATGCCACCGCATACCCCAGGCTGCGCGGTGCCCCGCCACGTGCCCTTGGGGGAAGGCCCGGAGCGACGCGTGGGCGGGCGAGCTGGAGCGCAGTCCTGAGGTGGTGATTTGCCGCGGCAAGTGGCTTGCCGCGGGGGTCGTCTTCCTGTGCCTGATAGCTTGCCGGCTATCAGGCCTTGCCGGGGCGCATGGCGCGCCGTGGCGGGCTTCTCTTGTGGTGCCTGGGTTCGGCCTTCCCGACAAGCTCCTCCTGTCGGGGTCTCGATCTTCTGTCTCGTATACTTTGCTCTTGGATGGTGTTACATGGGCTTAGTCGTCCCGGCAAGCTCCTCTTGCCGGGGTCTTGTCTTCTTGGCCCGGCAAGCTCCTCTTGCCGGGGGCCCTGCATTCAGTCTCGTATACTTTGCTCTTGGATGGTGTTACATGGGCTTAGTCGTCCCGGCAAGCTCCTCTTGCCGGGGTCTTGTCTTCTTGGCCCGGCAAGCTCCTCTTGCCGGGGGCCCTGTCTTGAATGCTTGGTCTTCTCTTGGCGCTTCCTGGGCGGGCCTCGCCGCAGGGTGCTACAACTGCCCGTGCACAAGTCTGGGGTACTAAGGTACCCCTACTTTAGTACACCGACAGGAGCCCCCGGGCCTGGGCCACACACGGTGCCGAGCGTCGTTGGGCCAGGCCCTAACAGTGCACGGGCACGCGTGGCCTTGGTCGCGCTGCTCCTTAACTCCGCATCCGTCGCACCTTCCCCAGGCGGCGCGCGCTTATCGCGGCGTCGTGGGGGCGGGGCGTGCGGGGTGAGCGTGACGTGGGTGGCGTGCGCGAGGCTGAACCGCGCAGGCGCGCGTCACGTCGCGCACGATCTCTTTATTCAGAGAGGCGAAGCGTCCCCCCCCCCCACCTCTTTCTCTTATAAGCGGAGGAAAGTAGGGGCGGTTCGCCCTTCCCTTTGTCTTTTCTTCCTTTGACTCGTTCGATTGATCTTTCTCCTTTCCTCAGACCCGCCCGCCTCGGATTCGATAGAGGCTGAGGTCGTCGTCGAGGAGGGCGCGCATGGCGATGCCGACGACGTTGCCGGCGCTCGGGAGGCGGACGGCGTTGATATCCCCGCGGGCGATGGGGAGGCCGAGGCCGCCAAAGCCGACGCGGCCGCCTGGGGCGAGGGGACCGGTAATCGTGCTGACGGCCCCGAGGTGACGGGGGCGTCGGGCACTCCGCCGGCCAGCGACCCCGCCGCCGCCGCCGCGGCGGACTCCGAAGAGCCCCCGGCGGGCGCCTACCTGAAAGCAGGCGACGGCGTCTTCATCAGGCTCCCCTGGGAGTCGAGCTCCAGGGCGCCTGTTGAGGGGGAGGCCTTGGACGGAGAGGTGCTTGCCTCCGCCGGGCTGACGGTGGTGGACGTGCCAAACTCCAGCGGCAATGAGCCCGAGGAGGAGCAGCTGTTCCGTAGGCTTGTGTCGCTCTACCGGGCCCGGCAGGCCAAAGTGGAGCGGCGAGAGGCCCTTGTCGCGAAGGCGGGTGCGGACATGGAGAAGCGCGCCGCCGAGCTCCGGGAGCTCAACCAGCAGGCCGCCCAGTCCCTGGCGGAGGAGCGGAGGCAGCTTGGCGAGGCGCGGACGGCCTTTATCCTTGAGAAGGCGGAGGCCGAGGAGCAGCAGAGGCTTGCCGCCGCGGAGTTATCCGCGCGGGAAGGCGAGCTGGTGCTGAAAACGGCCAGCCTCGCCAACCACGAGGAGGAGGTTGCCGCGCGCGAGCGGGCGCTCAGCGGGGACCTGAAGAAGGCGCAGGACGCTGCTGCAGCCGCTGAGGTCACCAAGAAGGGGCTGGAGGCGAGGGTGGCGCAGCTCGATTCTGAATTCAAGGCGAAGGACGAGGAGCTCGCCGCGCTCCGGCAGGAGCGCAAGAAGGGTGCGCTTACCCTCGGTGAGCTTCAGGGTCGCTTCGCCGAGAAGATCCAGGAGCTTGACGCCGCCAAGAACTCCAACTCCACTCTGGAACTGAAATTGGAGGCGCTCGTCAAGGCGCTGGACAGCGCTAAGGAGCGGGAGGCGGCTTTACGGAAGGAGGTCTACGGCAACGAGGAGCTGCTGAGGCGCGCCGCCGTTTCCCAGAACACCTTCAGGGATACGGTGGAGCGGTGGACCGAGGGCCTCGTCGACATCGCCGCCACCATCGACAAGGAGCTGACGCTGCTGGGGATCGAGGGCCACCAGTCCCTCACCGACGAGGACGTCGTGCCCAGCGCCAAGCTCACTTCCTTCTTCCAGGGGGTGGTGCAGGCGCTCCAGCACCTCCTAACGTCGCTTCCGAAGGAGCTGGCCGACGAGACGCGGGAGGCCATCTCCGGGGCCCTCGAGAGGGTGCTGGTGAAGATCGTTTTCCGCAACCCCGACATCAGGCTTACTAACGTCCTCAGGCCCTTGCCGGAGAATGCAGACCTGACGGGGATCCAGGCCCTCATCGCCCCTATCGTCAAGAAGGCGGCCGGGGTCAAGAGGATCGAGGGCGACCGCGTGGACTAGGCCGCCTGCCCCTTTCTTTTATCTCCTTTCCCTGCCGCTGTTAAATATGCCATGGAAACGGCTGGTTAGAGCAGCAGTAAGGCATTTTGTAATATAACTTTTTATCTTAGGCAATGCATCGCACTGTTATCTCCTCTACTTGACCGGCGCCTTGTTTGTTTCCGCCCTACGTTTTCGGGGACTTGCCGGCGTAGGCCTCCGCCTTGCCACGGGCGCCGAGTGCAGGACGTCAGCGACCCGCTGGCGGGGCTACCACCAGCAAGAAACCTCGCCGCGGCTGGTTGCCGCTCACTCAGATTGTTGAGCAGGCTCAAGGCAAAGTAAGAGGTGCGACTGCGGTCGCAGCACGCTTAGGGTGCCGGGCGAGCTCGAAACAAAGTGAGGACGCTACTCGGGGTGTAGCACACTCAAGTCGTTGAGCGGACTCGAAACGAAATGAGGGCGCAACCAGTCTCGTGCCGGTCCTTCCGCGCTCAGGCCTCTCAACCAAGGCTCGGTCGTTCGAGGGAGATAACTCTTAAAAATTGATGGGGCAATTGCTCGAGCTCCGGCAACTTATCTTTTCTTATCGCTTGCCGCCCGGTAGGGTAAAACCTCCTTGGGCAGCATCCAGCCCATCCTGGGGGTAGGCAAAGGCGCAGGGCCTCACGACCCTCCGGAGCTAGGCGTAGCTATGCTTGGGGATCCGCGCCCCTCTCTGCGCCAAGGATCACATGCAACTGCGGCAAGACTTGGGCAGAGAGGATGGTTGGCGGAACGGGTTCCGGCAACCGCGCTGGCAAGATTCCTCCCACGGTCGGCGTCAACTCGTTCGGCACCCCGGCGGACGAGGCGCGCCGGGGAACGAGGTCGCCTTTCTCGTGACTTCTGGCGCTAACTTCTGCGGCTAAGGGAGCGGCGCAGAGTTCGCTGGAGGCGAATCGTTCGCCCAGCGGCCAGAAGGCGGTCCTCCTCAAGGAGCAGCTGCTTCTTGCCCAGTCTCTGCGCGAGTGGATACTCGAGGAGGGCCGCACACGAGCCCGTGGGAAAGAATGCCTCCGCAGCACGCGCTCCATAGCCCCCTACCTGGCGCGCCAAAGATGTCGGGGTGGACGGCGTCCCCCGCGAGCACCTATGGGGCCGGAGCCCCTTTCGTTGTCCGGTGAGGGGGGCGGAGGGAGCGCGGAGAGCAGATCGAGGCGAGCAGACGGGCGGTTTACCCAGGTTCGGGCCGCGATGGACGCGTAAAACCCTACTCCTGCTTGGTTGTATTGAACTGGGGAGCTCGGGAGCTTGGAGAACTAGCTACACCGAGCGTATGGCTGTCTGGATCCCGAATCTCCGAACCCCCTCTACGTTGCACACGGGCCTCCTTTTATAGCGCAAAGGGGTCACCGACAGGCGTCAACGTAAGAGAAAGGGGTAAAAGTGTAAAAGGGGTGGAAGTTGTAACAGTGCGGGAACAGTGGCGCTACAGTGCGGCACAGTGTTATCATACCTACTTCTGACGGTAGGGGACAAGGGCATTAAATGCCCGTCACGGTCGCCCGGACAGCACCGAGGCGGACCGTTAGGTGCGCCACCGTTCGCCACGATGGTGGCTGCATGCCACCGCATACCCCAGGCTGCGCGGTGCCCCGCCACGTGCCCTTGGGGGAAGCCCCGGAGCGACGCGTGGGCGGGCGAGCTGGAGCGCAGTCCTGAGGTGGTGATTTGCCGCGGCAAGTGGCTTGCCGCGGGGGTCGTCTTCCTGTGCCTGATAGCTTGCCGGCTATCAGGCCTTGCCGGGGCGCATGGCGCGCCGTGGCGGGCTTCTCTTGTGGTGCCTGGGTTCGGCCTTCCCGACAAGCTCCTCTTGCCGGGGTCTCGATCTTCTGTCTCGTATACTTTGCTCTTGGATGGTGTTACATGGGCTTAGTCGTCCCGGCAAGCTCCTCTTGCCGGGGTCTTGTCTTCTTGGCCCGGCAAGCTCCTCTTGCCGGGGGCCCTGCATTCAGTCTCGTATACTTTGCTCTTGGATGGTGTTACATGGGTTTAGTCGTCCCGGCAAGCTCCTCTTGCCGGGGTCTTGTCTTCTTGGCCCGGCAAGCTCCTCTTGCCGGGGGCCTTGTCTTGAATGCTTGGTCTTCTCTTGGCGCTTCCTGGGCGGGCCTCGCCGCAGGGTGCTACAACTGCCCGTGCACAAGTCTGGGGTACTACGGTACCCCTACTTTAGTACACCGACACTATGCTTTGTAGACGGGGTGGTTCGTGTATTCATTGAGTTTATGTGAGGATTATATATTTTAACAAATTGAGTAGTAACTCAGGATTTAACTCACCTCTGGGCGGAAGTGGTATTGCTTGGTGTTGAGGGAAGGCATCATGGGGTCTTGCACCTTTTCTAAGGCCATGCGCACATGAGAGTGCATCCTAAGTGGAATGCCGCCCAGGTTCAAAAAGATCAGACAGACTTAGTGACTAGTAGCTTCCATGTGCGGCCACTGGCTATATGGGCTCTGGCTTAGTTGATCAGTTGTTGGAACCCTGGCCCAGACAGTGTCGACAGATGTAGCATATGTAGGTGGGATGTGGCCGTCAGGTGGTTAAGGGAACCTCTTATGAAAGACTTTGTCTCAATCTTCGGATTGGGTCCAGTGGGTAAAGCGTACAAAACTCTGCAGAGTATTAAAACTAATCATGATTATCCGTGCCCCCGGTTATGGGTAACTTTGAGCCACTATGCCATTACAGTTGTTGGATGATCTTGACAGATGTGACACTTAATAAATTTGTTGGGCAACTTAATAAAGGGTAGGTTGGAGTTGATTTTGCCAACTCAACCTTGTTCATATAATTGTAGTAATAAAAGAACTAAATAATATGACTATTAGGTAGTTATGAGGACAAAATCAGCTTTCTGCAAAAATAAACCCTCAAGCCTTCCTTTGTTATATTATGCATATACATGTAGGTCTGCTATATTATTACTCCTGTGTAACTTGCCAATACATTCAATGTATTGACCTATATGGCTGCAACGTCTCATGTTGCAAGATATTCAGACGAAGAGTAAGGTACCGTTAGGGTCGCGAGTCTGCACTCAGCATCGCCAGTGGGCTATGATGGGACTCATCGTTATTTTCTGCTACTTTCCGCTGTTTGATTGAATAAAGCTAGAAAAGTGCTATGCAGATTGTTTTATTTTATACATTCTGGTTCATACGTTGTAATAAATGATGCACTTGCTATTCTGGTATTCATCTATACTGTGTGTGCTAGCGAGTTTGATCCAGGGACTAGCACGGTAAGCACAGAGACTCAAATCCTTCGAGGTTTGGTCCTTACAAGAACAGTGCACCATCCTTCCATTACACACTATAAAGACTACAGGTTCAGTCAGGACACAAGGAGGAGGCTCTTCGTCGCGTCGAAACCCAATAATTGATGCTTTACATGGTCAATCACCCATCTCGCTACCACCCTCACGTTTTCACCAGTGGATGCATTATTCTTGGAGCATAAATTACATAACAGTTCATCCTCACTCCATTTATGCACCCAAAAAATTATAGGTCATTCTGAGTTGTGCAAGATGGCTCGTCGGTGCGATCAACTTACCTTGAAAGTTGTATTCACGATTTGTCCCGCGATGTTTTATCCATAAACCAGCAACAATTTTGCACACAAAAATTCCATTGGATCTCCATAACCCGCCAAAACAATCACAACCAAAAGTTGTATGTGCCCGCAAGCCACTCGCGGGGTTCAACAACATTTCAGAGACAATATCCGGCTTGTAAAATTGAGTTCCGGACGATTTTAGGCAAGGGGTATACTCTACCACCATCTACCACCCTTCCGTGAGCTCACCTACGGGCAAATATATGGACAATAACATATAGAACAATGCACCATCCTTCCATTACACACTAGAAAGACTACAGGTTCAGTCACGACACAAGGAGGAGGCTCTTCGTCGCATCGAAACCCAAGAATTGATGCTTTACATGGTCAATCACCCATCTCGCTACAACACTCACGTATTCACCAGCGGATGCATTATTCTTGGAGCATAAGTTCATAACAGTTCATCCTCACTCCATTTATGCACCTGAAAAATTATAGGTCATTGCGAGTTGTGCAAAATGGCTCGTCGGTGCGATCAACTTAACTTGAAAGTTGTATTCACGGTGTGTCCCGCGATGTTGTATCCATAAACCCGCAACAATTTTGCCACAAAAACTCCATTGGAGCTCCATGACCCGCCAATACTATCACAACCAAAAGTTTCATGCGCTCGTAACCAAATCTCGTGCTTCGACAACATTTCAGAGGCAAGATCCGGCTTGGAAAATTGAGTTCCGGACGATTTTATGCTTGAGGTATACTCTGCCACCATCTACCACCCTTCCGTGAGCTCACCTACGGGCTAATATATAGACAATAACATATAGAACAATGCACCATCCTTCCATTACACACTAGAAAGACTAAAGGTTCAGTCACGACACAAGGAGGAGGCTCTTCGTCTCATCGAAACCCAAGAATTGATGCTTTACATGGTCAATCACCCATCTCTCTACCACCCTCACGTTTTCAACGGCGGATGCATTAATCTTGGAGCATAAAGTACATATCAGTTCATCCTCACTCCATTTCTGCACCCGAAAAATTATAGGTCATTCCGAGTTGTGCAACATGGCTCGTCGGTGCGATCAACTTACCTAGAAAGTTGTATTCACGGTCCGTCCCGCGATGTTGTATCCATAAACTGGCAACAATTTTGCCGCAAAAACTCCATTGGATCTCCATGACCCACCAAAACAATCACAACCAAAAGTTGTATGCGCCCGCAACCCACTCGCAGGGTTCAACAACATTTCGGATACTAGATCCGGCTTGTAAAATTGAGTTCGGGACGATTCTATGCTTGGAGTATACTCTGCAACCCTCTACCACCCTTCCGTGAGTTCACCTACGGACTGATATATGGACAATAACATATAGAACAATGCACCATCCTTCCATTAAACACTAGAAAGACTACAGGTTCATTCACGACACAAGGGGGAGGCTTGTCGTTGCGTCGAAACCCAAGAATTGATGCTTTACATCGTCTATCACCCATCTCGCTACCACCCTCACATTTTCACCAGCGGATGCATTATTCTTGGATCATAAAGTACATAACAGTTCATCCTCACTCCATTTATGCACTCAAAAAATTATAGGTCATTCCGAGTTATGCAAGATGGCTCGTCGGTGCGATCATCTTACCTTGAAAGATGTATTCACGGTGTGTCCCGCGATGTTGTATCCATAAAACGGCAACGATTTACCCACAAAAACTCCATTGGAGCTTCATGACCTCCCAATACTATCACAACCAAAAATGTTATGCGCCCGTAACCAACTCTCATGCTTCGACAACATTTTGAAGGCAAGATCCGGCTTGGAAAATTGAGTTCCCGACGATTTTATGCTTGAGGTATACTCTGCCACCATCTACCACCCTTCCGTGAGCTCACCTATGGGCTAATATATGGACAATAACATATAGAACAATGCACCATCCTTCCATTACACACTACAAAGACTACAGGTTCAGTCACGACACAAGGAGGAGGCTCTTCGTCGCATCGAAACCCAAGAATGGATGCTTTACATGGTCAATCACCCATCTCGCTACCACACTCACGTTTTCACCAGCGGATGCATTATTCTTGTAGCATAAAGTACATAATAGTTCATCGTCACTCCATTTATGCACCCGAAAAATTATAGGTCATTCCGAGTTGTGCAGGATGGCTCGTCGATGCGATCAACTTACCTTGAAAGTTGTATTCACGGTCTGTCCTGCGATGTTGTATCCATAAACCGGCAACAATTTTGCCACAAAAACTCCATTGGAGCTCCATGGCCCTCCAATACTATAACAACCAAAAGTTTCATGCGCTCGTAACCAAATCTCGTGCTTCGACAACATTTCGGAGGCAAGATCCAGCATGGAAAATTGAGTTCCGGACGATTTTATGCTTGAGGTATACTCTGCCACCATCTACCACACTTCTGTGAGTTCACCTACGGGGTAATATATGGACAATAACATATAGAACAATGCACCATCCTTCCATTACACACTAGAAAGACTACAGGTTCAGTCACGACACAAGGAGGAGGCTCTTCGTCGCATCGAAACCAAAGAATTGATGCTTAACATGGTCAATCACCCATCTCGCTACCACCCTCACATTTTCACCATAGGATGCATTATTCTTGGAGCGTAAAGTACATATCAGTTCATCCTCACTCCATTTATGCACCCAAAAAATTATAGGTCATTCCGAGTTGTGCAAGATGGCTCGTCAGTGCGATCAACTTACCTTGAAAGTTGTATTCACGGTCTATTCTGCGATGTTGTATCCATAAACCGGCAACAATTTTGCCACGAAAACTCCATTGGATCTCCATGACCCGCCAAAACAATCACAACCAAAAGTTGTATGCGCCCGCAAGCCACTCGGAGGGTTCAACAACATTTCGGAGACAAGATCCGGCTTGTAAAGTTGAGTTCCGGACGATTTTATGCTTGGAGTATACTCTGCCACCCTCTACCACCCTTCAGTGAGTTCACCGACGGACTGATATATGGATAATAACATATAGAACAATGCACCGTCCTTCCATTACACACTAGAAAGACTACAGGTTCAGTCACGACACAAGGGGGAGGCTTGTCGTTGCGTCGAAACCCAACAATTGATGCTTTACATGGTCTATCACCCATCTCGCTACCACCCTCACATTTTCACCAGCGGATGCATTATTCTTGGATCATAAAGTACATAACTGTTCATCCTCACTCCATTTATGCACCCAAATAATTATAGGTCATTCCGAGTTGTGCAAGATGGCTCGTCGGTGCGATCAACTTACCTTGAAAGTTGTATTCACGGTTTGTCCCGCGATGTTGTATCCATAAACCGACAACAATTTTGCCACAAAAACTCCATTGGAGCTCCATGACCCGCCAATACTATCACAACCAAAAGTTTTATGCGCCCGTAACTAACTCTCGTGCTTCGAAAACATTTTGAAGGCAAGATCCGGCTTGGAAAATTGAGTTCCGGACGATTTTATGCTTGAAGTATACTCTGCCACCATCAACCACCCTTCCGTGAGCTCACCTACGGGCTAATATATGGACAATAACATATAGAACAATGCACCATCCTTCCATTACACACTAGAAAGACTACAGGAGGAGGCTCTTTGTCGTATCGAAACCCAAGAATTGATGCTTTACATGGTCTATGACCCATCTCGCTACCACACTCACGTTTTCACCAGCGGATGCATTATTCCTGGAGCATAAAGTACATAATACTTCATCCTCACTCCATTTATGCACCCGAAAAATTATAGGTCATTCCGAGTTGTGCAAGATGGCTCGTCGGTGCGATCAACTTACCTTGAAAGTTGTATTCACGGTCTATCCCATGATGTTGTATCCATAAACCGACAACAATTTTCCCACAAAAACTCCATTGGAGCTCCATGACCCACCAATACTATCACAACCAAAAGTTTTATGTGCCCGTAACCAACTCTCGTGCTTCGACAACATTTTGAAGGCAAGATCCGGCTTGGAAAATTGAGTTCCGGACGATTTTATGCTTGAGGTATACTCTGCCACCATCAACCACCATTCCGTGAGCTCACCTACGGGCTAATATATGGACAATAACATATAGAACAATGCACCATCCTTCCATTACACACTAGAAAGACTACAGGAGGAGGCTCTTCGTCGTATCAAAACCCAAGAATTGATGCTTTACATGGTCTATGACCCATCTCGCTACCACACTCACATTTTCACCAGCGGATGCATTATTCTTGGATCATAAAGTACATAACAGTTCATCCTCACTCCATTTATGCACCCAAAAAATTATAGGTCATTCCGAGTTGTGCAAGATCGCTTGTCGGTGCGATCATCTTACCTTGGAAGTTGTATTCATTGTCTGTCCCGTGATGTTGTATCCATAAGACGGCAACAATTTTCCCACAAAAACTCCATTGGAGCTCCAAGACCCGCCAATACTATCACAACCAAAAGTTTTATGCGCCCGTAACCAACTCTCGTGCTTCGACAACATTTTGAAGGCAAGATCCAGCTTGGAAAATTGAGTTCCGGACGATCTTATGCTTGAGGTGTACTCTGCCACCATCTACCACCCTTCCGTGAGCTCACCTACGGGCTAATATATGGACAATAATATATAGAACAATGCACCATCCTTCCATTACACACTAGAAAGACTACAGGTTCAGTCACGACACAAGGAGGAGGCTCTTCGTCGCATCGAAACCCAAGAATTGATGCTTTACATGGTCAATCACCCATCACACTACCACCCTCACGTTTTCACCAGCGGATGCATTATTCCTGGAGCACAAAGTACATAACAGTTCATCCTCACTCCATTTATGCACCCGAAAAATTATAGGTCATTCCGAGTTGTGCAAGATGGCTCGTCGGTGCGATGAAACTTACCTTGAAAGTTATATTCACGGTCTGTCTCGCGATGTTGTATCCGTAAACCGACAACAATTTGGCCACCAAAAACTCCATTGGAGCTCCATGACCCGCCAATACTATCACAACCAAAAGTTTTATGCGCCCGTAACCAACTCTCGTGGTTCGACAACATTTTGAAGGCAAGATCCGGCTTGGAAAAAGGAGTTCCGGACGATTTTATGCTTGAGGTATACTCTGCCACCATCAACCACCCCTCCGTGAGCTCACCTACGGGCTAATATATGGACAATAACATATAGAACAATGCACCATCCTTCCATTACACAATAGAAAGACTACAGGAGGAGGCTCTTCGTCGTATCAAAACCCAAGAATTGATGCTTTACATGGTCTATGACCCATCTCGCTACCACACTCACATTTTCACCAGCGGATGCATTATTCTTGGATCATAAAGTACATAACAGTTCATCCTCACTCCATTTATGCACTCAAAAAATTATAGGTCATTCCGAGTTGTGCAAGATCGCTCGTCGGTGCGATCATCTTACCTTGGAAGTTGTATTCACTGTCTGTTCCATGATGTTGTATCCATAAGACGGCAACAATTTTCCCACAAAAACTCCATTGGAGCTCCAAGACCCGCCAATACTATCACAACCAAAATTTTATGCGCCCGTAACCAACTCTCGTGCTTCGACAACATTTTGAAGGCAAGATCCGGCTTGGAAAATTGAGTTCCGGATGATCTTATGCTTGAGGTGTACTCTGCCACCATCTACCACCCTTCCGTGAGCTCACCTACGGGCTAATATATGGACAATAACATATAGAACAATGCACCATCCTTCCATTACACACTAGAAAGACTACAGGTTCAGTCACGACACAAGGAGGAGGCTCTTCGTCGCATCGAAACCCAAGAATTGATGGTTTACATGGTCAATCACCCATCACACCACCACCCTCACATTTTCACCAGCGGATGAATTATTCATGGATAATAAAGTACATAACAGTTCATCCTCACTCCATTTATGCACCCAAATAATTATAGGTCATTCCGAGTTGTGCAAGATGGCTCGTCGGTGCGATCAACTTACCTTGAAAGTTGTATTCACGGTTTGTCCCGCGATGTTGTATCCATAAACCGACAACAATTTTGCCACAAAAACTCCATTGGAGCTCCATGACCCGCCAATACTATCACAACCAAAAGTTTTATGCGCCCGTAACCAACTCTCGTGCTTCGAAAACATTTTGAAGGCAAGATCCGGCTTGGAAAATTGAGTTCCGGACGATTTTATTCTTGAAGTATACTCTGCCACCATCAACCACCCTTCCATGAGCTCACCTACGGGCTAATATATGGACAATAACATATAGAACAATGCACCATCCTTCCATTACACACTAGAAAGACTACAGGAGGAGGCTCTTTGTCGTATCGAAACCCAAGAATTGATGCTTTACATGGTCTATTACCCATCTCGCTACCACACTCACGTTTTCACCAGCGGATGCATTATTCCTGGAGCATAAAGTACATAATACTTCATCCTCACTCCATTTATGCATCCGAAAAATTATAGGTCATTCCGAGTTGTGCAAGATGGCTCGTCGGTGCGATCAACTTACCTTGAAAGTTGTATTCACGGTCTATCCCATGATGTTGTATCCATAAACCGACAACAATTTTCCCACAAATACTCCATTGGAGTCCCATGACCCACCAATACTATCACAACCAAATGTTTTATGTGCTCATAACCAACTGTCGTGCTTCGACAACATTTTGAAGGCAAGATCCGGCTTGGAAAATTGAGTTCCGGACGATTTTATGCTTGAGGTATACTCTGCCACCATCAACCACCATTCCGTGAGCTCACCTACGGGCTAATATATGCACAATAACATATAGAACAATGCACCATCCTTCCATTACACACTAGAAAGACTACAGGAGGAGGCTCTTCGTTGTATCAAAACCCAAGAATTGATGCTTTACATGGTCTATGACCCATCTCGCTACCACACTCACATTTTCACCAGCGGATGCATTATTCTTGGATCATAAAGTACATAACAGTTCATCCTCACTCCATTTATGCACTCAAAAAATTATAGGTCATTCCGAGTTGTGCAAGATCGCTCGTCGGTGCGATCATCTTACCTTGGAAGTTGTATTCACTGTCTGTTCCATGATGTTGTATCCATAAGACGGCAACAATTTTCCCACAAAAACTCCATTGGAGCTCCAAGACCCGCCAATACTATCACAACCAAATATTTATGCGCCCGTAACCAACTCTCGTGCTTCGACAACATTTTGAAGGCAAGATCCGGCTTGGAAAATTGAGTTCCGGATGATCTTATGCTTGAGGTGTACTCTGCCACCATCTACCACCCTTCCGTGAGCTCACCTACGGGCTAATATATGGACAATAACATATAGAACAATGCACCATCCTTCCATTACACACTAGAAAGACTATAGGTTCAGTCACGACACAAGGAGGAGGCTCTTCGTCGCATCGAAACCCAAGAATTGATGGTTTACATGGTCAATCACCCATCACACCACCACCCTCACATTTTCACCAGCGGATGAATTATTCATGGATAATAAAGTACATAACAGTTCATCCTCACTCCATTTATGCACCCAAATAATTATAGGTCATTCCGAGTTGTGCAAGATGGCTCGTCGGTGCGATCAACTTACCTTGAAAGTTGTATTCACGGTTTGTCCCGCGATGTTGTATCCATAAACCGACAACAATTTTGCCACAAAAACTCCATTGGAGCTCCATGACCCGCCAATACTATCACAACCAAAAGTTTTATGCGCCCGTAACCAACTCTCGTGCTTCGAAAACATTTTGAAGGCAAGATCCGGCTTGGAAAATTGAGTTCCGGACGATTTTATTCTTGAAGTATACTCTGCCACCATCAACCACCCTTCCGTGAGCTCACCTACGGGCTAATATATGGACAATAACATATAGAACAATGCACCATCCTTCCATTACACACTAGAAAGACTACAGGAGGAGGCTCTTTGTCGTATCGAAACCCAAGAATTGATGCTTTACATGGTCTATTACCCATCTCGCTACCACACTCACGTTTTCACCAGCGGATGCATTATTCCTGGAGCATAAAGTACATAATACTTCATCCTCACTCCATTTATGCATCCGAAAAATTATAGGTCATTCCGAGTTGTGCAAGATGGCTCGTCGGTGCGATCAACTTACCTTGAAAGTTGTATTCACGGTCTATCCCATGATGTTGTATCCATAAACCGACAACAATTTTCCCACAAATACTCCATTGGAGTCCCATGACCCACCAATACTATCACAACCAAATGTTTTATGTGCTCGTAACCAACTGTCGTGCTTCGACAACATTTTGAAGGCAAGATCCGGCTTGGAAAATTGAGTTCCGGACGATTTTATGCTTGAGGTATACTCTGCCACCATCAACCACCATTCCGTGAGCTCACCTACGGGCTAATATATGCACAATAACATATAGAACAATGCACCATCCTTCCATTACACACTAGAAAGACTACAGGAGGAGGCTCTTCGTTGTATCAAAACCCAAGAATTGATGCTTTACATGGTCTATGACCCATCTCGCTACCACACTCACATTTTCACCAGCGGATGCATCATTCTTGTATCATAAAGTACATAACAGTTCATCCTCACTCCATTTATGCACCAAAAAAATTATAGGTCATTCCGAGTTGTGCAAGATCGCTTGTCGGTGCGATCATCTTACCTTGGAAGTTGTATTCATTGTCTGTCCCGTGATGTCGTATCCATAAGACGGCAACAATTTTCCCACAAAAACTCCATTGGAGCTCCAAGACCCGCCAATACTATCACAACCAAAAGTTTTATGTGCCCGTAACCAACTCTCGTGCTTCGACCACATTTTGAAGGCAAGATCCGACTTGGAAAATTGAGTTCCGGACGATCTTATGCTTGAGGTGTACTCTGCCACCATCTACCACCCTTCCGTGAGCTCACCTACGGGCTAATATATGGACAATAACATATAGAACAATGCACCATCCTTCCATTACACACTAGAAAGACTACAGGTTCAGTCACGACACAAGGAGGAGGCTCTTCGTCGCATCGAAACCCAAGAATTGATGCTTTACATGGTCAATCACCCATCACACTACCACCCTCACGTTTTCACCAGCGGATGCATTATTCCTGGAGCACAAAGTACATAACAGTTCATCCTCACTCCATTTATGCACCCGAAAAATTATAGGTCATTCCGAGTTGTGCAAGATGGCTCGTCGGTGCATTGAAACTTACCTTGAAAGTTATATTCACGGTCTGTCTCGCGATGTTGTATCCGTAAACGGACAACACTTTGGCCACAAAAAACTCCATTGGAGCTCCATGACCCGCCAATACTATCACAACCAAAAGTTTTATGCGCCCGTAACCAACTCTCGTGGTTCGACAACATTTTGAAGGCAAGATCCGGCTTGGAAAAAGGAGTTCCGGACGATTTTATGCTTGAGGTATACTCTGCCACCATCAACCACCCCTCCGTGAGCTCACCTACGGGCTAATATATGGACAGTAACATATAGAACAATGCACCATCCTTCCATTACACAGTAGAAAGACTACAGGAGGAGGCTCTTCGTCGTATCAAAACCCAAGAATTGATGCTTTACATGGTCTATGACCCATCTCGCTACCACACTCACATTTTCACCAGCGGATGCATTATTCTTGGATCATAAAGTACATAACAGTTCATCCTCACTCCATTTATGCACTCAAAAAATTATAGGTCATTCCGAGTTGTGCAAGATCGCTCATCGGTGCGATCATCTTACCTTGGAAGTTGTATTCACTGTCTGTTCCGTGATGTTGTATCCATAAGACGGCAACAATTTTCCCACAAAAACTCCATTGGAGCTCCAAGACCCGCCAATACTATCACAACCAAAATTTTATGCGCTCGTAACCAACTCTCGTGCTTCGACAACATTTTGAAGGCAAGATCCGGCTTGGAAAATTGAGTTCCGGATGATCTTATGCTTGAGGTGTACTCTGCCACCATCTACCACCCTTCCGTGAGCTCACCTACGGGCTAATATATGGACAATAACATATAGAACAATGCACCATCCTTCCATTACACGCTAGAAAGACTACAGGTTCAGTCACGACACAAGGAGGAGGCTCTTCGTCGCATCGAAACCCAAGAATTGATGGTTTACATGGTCAATCACCCATCACACCACCACCCTCACATTTTCACCAGCGGATGCATTATTCATGGAGAATAAAGTACATAACAGTTCATCCTCACTCCATTTATGCACCCAAATAATTATAGGTCATTCCGAGTTGTGCAAGATGGCTCGTCGGTGCGATCAACTTACCTTGAAAGTTGTATTCACGGTTTGTCCCGTGATGTTGTATCCATAAACCGACAACAATTTTGCCACAAAAACTCCATTGGAGCTCCATGACCCGCCAATACTATCACAACCAAAAGTTTTATGCGCCCGTAACCAACTCTCGTGCTTCGAAAACATTTTGAAGGCAAGATCCGGCTTGGAAAATTGAGTTCCGGACGATTTTATGCTTGAAGTATACTCTGCCACCATCAACCACCCTTCCGTGAGCTCACCTACGGGCTAATATATGGACAATAACATATAGAACAATGCACCATCCTTCCAGTACACACTAGAAAGACTACAGGAGGAGGCTCTTTGTCGTATCGAAACCCAAGAATTGATGCTTTACATGGTCTATGACCCATCTCGCTACCACACTCACGTTTTCACCAGCGGATGCATTATTCCTGGAGCATAAAGTACATAATACTTCATCCTCACTCCATTTATGCACCCGAAAAATTATAGGTCATTCCGAGTTGTGCAAGATGGCTCGTCGGTGCAATCAACTTACCTTGAAAGTTGTATTCACGGTCTATCCCATGATGTTGTATCCATAAACCGACAAAAAATTTCCCACAAAAACTCCATTGGAGCTCCATGACCCACCAATACTATCACAACCAAAAGTTTTATGTGCCCGTAACCAACTGTCGTGCTTCGACAACATTTTGAAGTCAAGATCCGGCTTGGAAAATTGAGTTCCGGACGATTTTATGCTTGAGGTATACTCTGCCACCATCAACCACTATTCCGTGAGCTCACCTACGGGCTAATATATGGACAATAACATATAGAACAATGCACCATCCTTCCATTACACACCAGAAAGACTACAGGAGGAGGCTCTTCGTCGTATCAAAACCCAAGAATTGATGCTTTACATGGTCTATGACCCATCTCGCTACCACACTCACATTTTCACCAGCGGATGCATTATTCTTGGATCATAAATTACATAACAGTTCATCCTCACTCCATTTATGCACCCAAAAAATTATAGGTCATTCCGAGTTGTGCAAGATCGCTTGTCGGTGCGATCATCTTACCTTGGAAGTTGTATTCATTGTCTGTCCCGTGATGTTGTATCCATAAGACGGCAACAATTTTCCCACAAAAACTCCATTGGAGCTCCAAGACCCGCCAATACTATCACAACCAAAAGTTTTATGCGCCCGTAACCAACTCTCGTGCTTCGACAACATTTTGAAGGCAAGATCCGGCTTGGAAAATTGAGTTCCGGACGATCTTATGCTTGAGGTGTACTCTGCCACCATCTACCACCCTTCCGTGAGCTCACCTACGGGCTAATATATGGACAATAACATATAGAACAATGCACCATCCTTCCATTACACACTAGAAAGACTACAGGTTCAGTCACGACACAAGGAGGAGGCTCTTCGTCGCATCGAAACCCAAGAATTGATGCTTTACATGGTCAATCACCCGTCACACTACCACCCTCACGTTTTCACCAGCGGATGCATTATTCCTGGAGCACAAAGTACATAATAGTTCATCCTCACTCCATTTATGCACCCGAGAAATTATAGGTCATTTCGAGTTGTGCAAGATGGCTCGTCGGTGCGATGAAACTTACCTTGAAAGTTATATTCACGGTCTGTCTCGCGATGTTGTATCCATAAACCGACAACAATTTGGCCACAAAAAACTCCATTGGATCTCCATGACCCGCCAATACTATCACAACAAAAAGTTTTATGCGCCCGTAACCAACTCTCGTGCTTCGACAACATTTTGAAGGCAAGATCCGGCTTGGAAAAAGGAGTTCCGGACGATTTTATGCTTGAGGTATACTCTGCCACCATCAACCACCCCTCCGTGAGCTCACCTACGGGCTAATATATGGACAATAACATATAGAACAATGCACCATCCTTCCATTACACACTAGAAAGACTACAGGAGGAGGCTCTTCGTCGTATCAAAACCCAAGAATTGATGCTTTACATGGTCTATGACCCATCTCGCTACCACACTCACATTTTCACCAGCGGATGCATTATTCTTGGATCATAAAGTACATAAGAGTTCATCCTCACTCCATTTATGCACTCAAAAAATAATAGGTCATTCCGAGTTGTGCAAGATCGCTCGTCGGTGCGATCATCTTACCTTGGAAGTTGTATTCACTGTCTGTTCCGTGATGTTGTATCCATAAGACGGCAACAATTTTCCCACAAAAACTCCATTGGAGCTCCAAGACCCGCCAATACTATCACAACCAAAATTTTATGCGCCCGTAACCAACTCTCGTGCTTCGACAACATTTTGAAGGCAAGATCCGGCTTGGAAAATTGAGTTCCGGATGATCTTATGCTTGAGGTGTACTCTGCCACCATCTACCACCCTTCCGTGAGCTCACCTACGGGCTAATATATGGACAATAACATATAGAACAATGCACCATCCTTCCATTACACACTAGAAAGACTACAGGTTCAGTCACGACACAAGGAGGAGGCTCTTCGTCGCACCGAAACCCAAGAATTGATGCTTTACATGGTCAATCACACATCACACTACCACCATCACGTTTTCACCAGCGGATGCATTATTCTTGGAGCATAAAGTACATAACAGTTCATCCTCACTCCATTTATGCACCCGAAAAATTATAGGTCATTCCGAGTTGTGCAAGATGGCTCGTCGGTGCGATCAACTTACCTTGAAAGTTGTATTCACGGTCTGTATCCCGATGTTGTATCCATAAACCGACAACAATTTGGCCACAAAAATTCCATTGGAGATCCATGACCCGCCAATACTATCAGAACCAAAAGTTTTATGCGCCCGTAACCAACTCTCGTGCTTCGACAACATTTGAAGGCAAGATCCGGCTTGGAAAATTGAGTTCCGGACGATTTTATGCTTGAGGTATACTCTGCCACCATCAACCACCCTTCCATGAGCACACCTACGGGCTAATATATGGACAATAACATATAGAACAATGCACCATCCTTCCATTACACAATAGAAAGACTACAGGAGGAGGCTCTTTTGTCGTATCGAAATCCAAGAATTGATGCTTTACATGGTCTATGACCCATCTCGCTACCACACTCACGTTTTCACCAGCGGATGCACTATTCTTCGAGCATAAAGAACATAACAGTTCATCCTTATCCATTTATGCACCCGAAAAATTATAGGTCATTCCGAGTTGTGCAAGATGGCTCGTCAGTGCGATCAACTTACCTTGAAAGTTGTATTCACGGTCTGTCCCACGATGTTGTATCCATAAACCGGCAACAATTTTTCCACAAAAACTCCGTTGGAGCTCCATGACCCGCCAATACTATCACAACCAAAAGTTTTATGCGCCCGTAACCAACTCTCGTGCTTTGACAACATTTTGAAAGCAAGATCCGGCTTGGAAAATTGAGTTCCGGACGATTTTATGCTTGAGGTATACTCTGCCACCATCTACCACCCTTCCGTGAGCTCACCTACGGGCTAATATATGGACAATAACATATAGAACAATGCACCATCCTTCCATTACACACTAGAAAGACTACAGGAGGAGGCTCTTTGTCGTATCGAAACCCAAGAATTGATGCTTTACATGGTCTATGACCCATCTCGCTACCACACTCACGTTTTCACCAGCGGATGCATTATTCCTGGAGCATAAAGTACATAATACTTCATCCTCACTCCATTTATGCACCCGAAAAATTATAGGTCATTCCGAGTTGTGCAAGATGGCTCGTCGGTGCGATCAACTTACCTTGAAAGTTGTATTCACAGTCTATCCCATGATGTTGTATCCATAAACCGACAACAATTTTGCCACAAAAACTCCATTGGAGCTCCATGACCCACCAATACTATCACAACCAAAAGTTTTATGCGCCCGTAACCAACTCTCGTGCTTCGACAACATTTTGAAGGCAAGATCCGGCTTGGAAAATTGAGTTCCAGACGATTTTATGCTTGAGGTATACTCTGCCACCATCAACCACCCCTCCGTGAGCTCACCTACGGGCTAATATATGGACAATAACATATAGAACAATGCACCATCCTTCCATTACACACTAGAAAGACTACAGGAGGAGGCTCTTCGTCGTATCAAAACCCAAGAATTGATGCTTTACATGGTCTATGACCCATCTCGCTACCACACTCACATTTTCACCAGCGGATGCATTATTCTTGGATCATAAAGTACATAACAGTTCATCCTCACTCCATTTATGCACTCAAAAAATAATAGGTCATTCCGAGTTGTGCAAGATCGCTCGTCGGTGCGATCATCTTACCTTGGAAGTTGTATTCACTGTCTGTTCCGTGATGTTGTATCCATAAGACGGCAACAATTTTTCCACAAAAACTCCATTGGAGCTCCAAGACCCGCCAATACTATCACAACCAAAATTTTATGCGCCCGTAACCAACTCTCGTGCTTCGACAACATTTTGAAGGCAAGATCCGGCTTGGAAAATTGAGTTCCGGATGATCTTATGCTTGAGGTGTACTCTGCCACCATCTACCACCCTTCCGTGAGCTCACCTACGGGCTAATATATGGACAATAACATATAGAACAATGCACCATCCTTCCATTACACACTAGAAAGACTACAGGTTCAGTCACGACACAAGGAGGAGGCTCTTCGTCGCACCGAAACCCAAGAATTGATGCTTTACATGGTCAATTACACATCACACTACCACCCTCACGTTTTCACCAGCGGATGCATTATTCTTGGAGCATAAAGTACATAACAGTTCATCCTCACTCCATTTATGCACCCGAAAAATTATAGGTCATTCCGAGTTGTGCAAGATGGCTCGTCGGTGCGATCAACTTACCTTGAAAGTTGTATTCACGGTCTGTATCCCGATGTTGTATCCATAAACCGACAACAATTTGGCCACAAAAATTCCATTGGAGATCCATGACCCGCCAATACTATCAGAACCAAAAGTTTTATGCGCCCGTAACCAACTCTCGTGCTTCGACAACATTTGAAGGCAAGATCCGGCTTGGAAAATTGAGTTCCGGACGATTTTATGCTTGAGGTATACTCTGCCACCATCAACCACCCTTCCATGAGCACACCTACGGGCTAATATATGGACAATAACATATAGAACAATGCACCATCCTTCCATTACACAATAGAAAGACTACAGGAGGAGGCTCTTTTGTCGTATCGAAACCCAAGAATTGATGCTTTACATGGTCTATGACCCATCTCGCTACCACACTCACGTTTTCACCAGCGGATGCATTATTCTTCGAGCATAAAGAACATAACAGTTCATCCTTATCCATTTATGCACCCGAAAAATTATAGGTCATTCCGAGTTGTGCAAGATGGCTCGTCGGTGCGATCAACTTACCTTGAAAGTTGTATTCACGGTCTGTCCCACGATGTTGTATCCATAAACCGGCAACAATTTTTCCACAAAAACTCCGTTGGAGCTCCATGACCCGCCAATACTATCACAACCAAAAGTTTTATGCGCCCGTAACCAACTCTCGTGCTTTGACAACATTTTGAAAGCAAGATCCGGCTTGGAAAATTGAGTTCCGGACGATTTTATGCTTGAGGTATACTCTGCCACCATCAACCACCATTCCGTGAGCTCACCTACGGGCTAATACATGGACAATAACATATAGAACAATGCACCATCCTTCCATTACACACTAGAAAGACTACAGGAGGAGGCTCTTTTGTCGTATCGAAACCCAAGAATTGATGCTTTACATGGTCTATGACCCATCTCGCTACCACACTCACGTTTTCACCAGCGGATGCATTATTCTTGGAGCATAAAGTACATAACAGTTCATCCTCACTCCATTTCTGCACCCGAAAAATTATAGGTCATTCCGAGTTGTGCAAGATGGCTCGTCGGAGCGATCAACGTACCTTGAAAGTTGTATTCACAGTCTGTCACGCGATGTTGTATCCATAAACCGGCAACAATTTTGCCACAAAAACTCCATTGGAGTTCATGACCCGGCAATACTATCACAACCAAAAGTTTCATGCGCCCGAAACCAACTCTCGTGCTTCGACAACATTTTGAAGGCAAGATCCGGCTTGGAAAATTGTGTTCCGGATGATTTTATGCTTGAGGTATACAATGCCACCATCTACCACCCTTCCGTGAGCTCACCTACGGGCTAATATATGGACAATAACATATAGAACAATGCACCATCCTTCCATTACACACTAGAAAGACTACAGGTTCAGTCACGACACAAGGAGGAGGCTCTTCGTCGCACCGAAACCCAAGAATTGATGCTTTACATGGTCAATTACACATCACACTACCACCCTCACGTTTTCACCAGCGGATGCATTATTCTTGGAGCATAAAGTACATAACAGTTCATCCTCACTCCATTTATGCACCCGAAAAATTATAGGTCATTCCGAGTTGTGCAAGATGGCTCGTCGGTGCGATCAACTTACCTTGAAAGTTGTATTCACGGTCTGTATCCCGATGTTGTATCCATAAACCGACAACAATTTGGCCACAAAAATTCCATTGGAGATCCATGACCCGCCAATACTATCAGAACCAAAAGTTTTATGCGCCCGTAACCAACTCTCGTGCTTCGACAACATTTGAAGGCAAGATCCGGCTTGGAAAATTGAGTTCCGGACGATTTTATGCTTGAGGTATACTCTGCCACCATCAACCACCCTTCCATGAGCACACCTACGGGCTAATATATGGACAATAACATATAGAACAATGCACCATCCTTCCATTACACAATAGAAAGACTACAGGAGGAGGCTCTTTTGTCGTATCGAAACCCAAGAATTGATGCTTTACATGGTCTATGACCCATCTCGCTACCACACTCACGTTTTCACCAGCGGATGCATTATTCTTCGAGCATAAAGAACATAACAGTTCATCCTTATCCATTTATGCACCCGAAAAATTATAGGTCATTCCGAGTTGTGCAAGATGGCTCGTCGGTGCGATCAACTTACCTTGAAAGTTGTATTCACGGTCTGTCCCACGATGTTGTATCCATAAACCGGCAACAATTTTTCCACAAAAACTCCGTTGGAGCTCCATGACCCGCCAATACTATCACAACCAAAAGTTTTATGCGCCCGTAACCAACTCTCGTGCTTTGACAACATTTTGAAAGCAAGATCCGGCTTGGAAAATTGAGTTCTGGACGATTTTATGCTTGAGGTATACTCTGCCACCATCTACCACCCTTCCGTGAGCTCACCTACGGGCTAATATATGGACAATAACATATAGAACAATGCACCATCCTTCCATTACACACTAGAAAGACTACAGGAGGAGGCTCTTTGTCGTATCGAAACCCAAGAATTGATGCTTTACATGGTCTATGACCCATCTCACTACCACACTCACGTTTTCACCAGCGGATGCATTATTCCTGGAGCATAAAGTACATAATACTTCATCCTCACTCCATTTATGCACCCGAAAAATTATAGGTCATTCCGAGTTGTGCAAGATGGCTCGTCGGTGCGATCAATTACCTTGAAAGTTGTATTCACAGTCTATCCCATGATGTTGTATCCATAAACCGACAACAATTTTGCCACAAAAACTCCTTTGGAGCTCCATGACCCACCAATACTATCACAACCAAAAGTTTTATGCGCCCGTAACCAACTCTCGTGCTTCGACAACATTTTGAAGGCAAGATCCGGCTTGGAAAATTGAGTTCCAGACGATTTTATGCTTGAGGTATACTCTGCCACCATCAACCACCATTCCGTGAGCTCACCTACGGGCTAATATATGGACAATAACATATAGAATAATGCACCATCCTTCCATTACACACTAGAAAGACTACAGGAGGAGGCTCTTCGTCGTATCAAAACCCAACAATTGATGCTTTACATGGTCTATGACCCATCTCGCTACCACACTCACATTTTCACCAGCGGATGCATTATTCTTGGAGCATAAAGTACATAACAGTTCATCCTCACTCCATTTATGCACCCGAAAAATTATAGGTCATTCCGAGTTGTGCAAGATGGCTCGTCGGTGCGATCAACTTACCTTGAAAGTTGTATTCACGGTCTATCCCATGATGTTGTATCCATAAACCGACAACAATTTTGCCACAAAAACTCCATTGGAGCTCCATGATCCACCAATACTATCACAACCAAAAGTTTTATGCGCCCGTAACCAACTCTCGTGCTTCGACAACATTTTGAAGGCAAGATCCGGCTTGGAAAATTGAGTTACGGACGATCTTATGCTTGAGGTGTCCTTTGCCACCATCTACCACCCTTCCGTGAGCTCACCTACGGGCTAATATATGGACAATAACATATAGAACAATGCACCATCCTTCCATTACACACTAGAAAGACTACAGGTTCAGTCACGACACAAGGAGGAGGCTCTTCGTCGCATCCAAACCCAAGAATTGATGCTTTACATGGTCAATCACCCATCACACTACCACCCTCACGTTTTCACCAGCGGATGCATTATTCTTGGAGCATAAAGTACATAGCAGTTCATCCTCACTCCATTTATGCACCCGAAAAATTATAGGTCATTTCGAGTTGTGCAAGATGGCTCGTCGGTGCGATGAAACTTACCTTGAAAGTTATATTCACGGTCTGTCTCGCGATGTTGTATCCATTAACCGACAACAATTTGGCCACAAAAAACTCCATTGGATCTCCATGACCCGCCAATACTATCACAACCAAAAGTTTTATGCGCCCGTAACCAACTCTCGTGCTTCGACAACATTTTGAAGGCAAGATCCGGCTTGGAAAAAGGAGTTCCGGACGATTTTATGCTTGAGGTATACTCTGCCACCATCAACCACCCCTCCGTGAGCTCACCTACAGGCTAATATATGGACAATAACATATAGAACAATGCACCATCCTTCCATTACACACTAGAAAGACTACAGGAGGAGGCTCTTCGTCGTATCAAAACCCAAGAATTGATGCTTTACATGGTCTATGACCCATCTCGCTACCACACTCACATTTTCACCAGCGGATGCATTATTCTTGGATCATAAAGTACATAACAGTTCATCCTCACTCCATTTATGCACTCAAAAAATAATAGGTCATTCCGAGTTGTGCAAGATCGCTCGTCGGTGCGATCATCTTACCTTGGAAGTTGTATTCACTGTCTGTTCCGTGATGTTGTATCCATAAGACGGCAACAATTTTCCCACAAAAACTCCATTGGAGCTCCAAGACCCGCCAATACTATCACAACCAAAATTTTATGCGCCCGTAACCAACTCTCGTGCTTCGACAACATTTTGAAGGCAAGATCCGGCTTGGAAAATTGAGTTCCGGATGATCTTATGCTTGAGGTGTACTCTGCCACCATCTACCACCCTTCCGTGAGCTCACCTACGGGCTAATATATGGACAATAACATATAGAACAATGCACCATCCTTCCATTACACACTAGAAAGACTACAGGTTCAGTCACGACACAAGGAGGAGGCTCTTCGTCGCATCGAAACCCAAGAATTGATGCTTTACATGGTCAATCACCCGTCACACTACCACCCTCACGTTTTCACCAGCGGATGCATTATTCCTGGAGCACAAAGTACATAATAGTTCATCCTCACTCCATTTATGCACCCGAGAAATTATAGGTCATTTCGAGTTGTGCAAGATGGCTCGTCGGTGCGATGAAACTTACCTTGAAAGTTATATTCACGGTCTGTCTCGCGATGTTGTATCCATAAACCGACAACAATTTGGCCACAAAAAACTCCATTGGATCTCCATGACCCGCCAATACTATCACAACCAAAAGTTTTATGCGCCCGTAACCAACTCTCGTGCTTCGACAACATTTTGAAGGCAAGATCCGGCTTGGAAAAAGGAGTTCCGGACGATTTTATGCTTGAGGTATACTCTGCCACCATCAACCACCCCTCCGTGAGCTCACCTACGGGGTAATATATGGACAATAACATATAGAACAATGCACCATCCTTCCATTACACACTAGAAAGACTACAGGAGGAGGCTCTTCGTCGTATCAAAACCCAAGAATTGATGCTTTACATGGTCTATGACCCATCTCGCTACCACACTCACATTTTCACCAGCGGATGCATTATTCTTGGATCATAAAGTACATAACAGTTCATCCTCACTCCATTTATGCACTCAAAAAATAATAGGTCATTCCGAGTTGTGCAAGATCGCTCGTTGGTGCGATCATCTTACCTTGGAAGTTGTATTCACTGTCTGTTCCGTGATGTTGTATCCATAAGACGGCAACAATTTTCCCACAAAAACTCCATTGGAGCTCCAAGACCCGCCAATACTATCACAACCAAAATTTTATGCGCCCGTAACCAACTCTCGTGCTTCGACAACATTTTGAAGGCAAGATCCGGCTTGGAAAATTGAGTTCCGGATGATCTTATGCTTGAGGTGTACTCTGCCACCATCTACCACCCTTCCGTGAGCTCACCTACGGGCTAATATATGGACAATAACATATAGAACAATGCACCATCCTTCCATTACACACTAGAAAGACTACAGGTTCAGTCACGACACAAGGAGGAGGCTCTTCGTCGCACCGAAACCCAAGAATTGATGCTTTACATGGTCAATCACACATCACACTACCACCCTCACGTTTTCACCAGCGGATGCATTATTCTTGGAGCATAAAGTACATAACAGTTCATCCTCACTCCATTTATGCACCCGAAAAATTATAGGTCATTCCGAGTTGTGCAAGATGGCTCGTCGGTGCGATCAACTTACCTTGAAAGTTGTATTCACGGTCTGTATCCCGATGTTGTATCCATAAACCGACAACAATTTGGCCACAAAAATTCCATTGGAGATCCATGACCCGCCAATACTATCAGAACCAAAAGTTTTATGCGCCCGTAACCAACTCTCGTGCTTCGACAACATTTGAAGGCAAGATCCGGCTTGGAAAATTGAGTTCCGGACGATTTTATGCTTGAGGTATACTCTGCCACCATCAACCACCCTTCCATGAGCACACCTACGGGCTAATATATGGACAATAACATATAGAACAATGCACCATCCTTCCATTACACAATAGAAAGACTACAGGAGGAGGCTCTTTTGTCGTATCGAAACCCAAGAATTGATGCTTTACATGGTCTATGACCCATCTCGCTACCACACTCATGTTTTCACCAGCGGATGCATTATTCTTCAAGCATAAAGAACATAACAGTTCATCCTTATCCATTTATGCACCCGAAAAATTATAGGTCATTCCGAGTTGTGCAAGATGGCTCGTCGGTGCGATCAACTTACCTTGAAAGTTGTATTCACGGTCTGTCCCACGATGTTGTATCCATAAACCGGCAACAATTTTTCCACAAAAACTCCGTTGGAGCTCCATGACCCGCCAATACTATCACAACCAAAAGTTTTATGCGCCCGTAACCAACTCTCGGGCTTTGACAACATTTTGAAAGCAAGATCCGGCTTGGAAAATTGAGTTCCGGACGATTTTATTCTTGAGGTATACTCTGCCACCATCTACCACCCTTCCGTGAGCTCACCTACGGGCTAATATATGGACAATAACATATAGAACAATGCACCATCCTTCCATTACACACTAGAAAGACTACAGGAGGAGGCTCTTTGTCGTATCGAAACCCAAGAATTGATGCTTTACATGGTCTATGACCCATCTCGCTACCACACTCACGTTTTCACCAGCGGATGCATTATTCCTGGAGCATAAAGTACATAATACTTCATCCTCACTCCATTTATGCACCCGAAAAATTATAGGTCATTCCGAGTTGTGCAAGATGGCTCGTCGGTGCGATCAACTTACCTTGAAAGTTGTATTCACAGTCTATCCCATGATGTTGTATCCATAAACCGACAACAATTTTGCCACAAAAACTCCATTGGAGCTCCATGACCCACCAATACTATCACAACCAAAAGTTTTATGCGCCCGTATCCAACTCTCGTGCTTCGACAACATTTTGAAGGCAAGATCCGGCTTGGAAAATTGAGTTCCAGACAATTTTATGCTTGAGGTATACTCTGCCACCATCAACCACCATTCCGTGAGCTCACCTACGGGCTAATATATGGACAATAACATATAGAATAATGCGCCATCCTTCCATTACACACTAGAAAGACTACAGGAGGAGGCTCTTCGTCGTATCAAAACCCAACAATTGATGCTTTACATGGTCTATGACCCATCTCGCTACCACACTCACATTTTCACCAGCGGATGCATTATTCTTGGAGCATAAAGTACATAACAGTTCATCCTCACTCCATTTATGCACCCGAAAAATTATAGGTCATTCCGAGTTGTGCAAGATGGCTCGTCGGTGCGATCAACTTACCTTGAAAGTTGTATTCACGGTCTATCCCATGATGTTGTATCCATAAACCGACAACAATTTTGCCACAAAAACTCCATTGGAGCTCCATGAACCACCAATACTATCACAACCAAAAGTTTTATGCGCCCGTAAACAACTCTCGTGCTTCGACAACATTTTGAAGGCAAGATCCGGCTTGGAAAATTGAGTTCCGGACGATCTTATGCTTGAGGTGTCCTCTGCCACCATCTACCACCCTTCCGTGAGCTCACCTACGGGCTAATATATGGACAATAACATATAGAACAATGCACCATCCTTCCATTACACACTAGAAAGACTACAGGTTCAGTCACGACACAAGGAGGAGGCTCTTCGTCGCATCCAAACCCAAGAATTGATGCTTTACATGGTCAATCACCCATCACACTACCACCCTCACGTTTTCACCAGCGGATGCATTATTCTTGGAGCATAAAGTACATAGCAGTTCATCCTCACTCCATTTATGCACCCGAAAAATTATAGGTCATTTCGAGTTGTGCAAGATGGCTCGTCGGTGCGATGAAACTTACCTTGAAAGTTATATTCACGGTCTGTCTCGCGATGTTGTATCCATTAACCGACAACAATTTGGCCACAAAAAACTCCATTGGATCTCCATGACCCGCCAATACTATCACAACCAAAAGTTTTATGCACCCGTAACCAACTCTCGTGCTTCGACAACATTTTGAAGGCAAGATCCGGCTTGGAAAAAGGAGTTCCGGACGATTTTATGCTTAAGGTATACTCTGCCACCATCAACCACCCCTCCGTGAGCTCACCTACAGGCTAATATATGGACAATAACATATAGAACAATGCACCATCCTTCCATTACACACTAGAAAGACTACAGGAGGAGGCTCTTCGTCGTATCAAAACCCAAGAATTGATGCTTTACATGGTCTATGACCCATCTCGCTACCACACTCACATTTTCACCAGCGGATGCATTATTCTTGGATCATAAAGTACATAACAGTTCATCCTCACTCCATTTATGCACCCGAAAAATTATAGGTCATTCCGAGTTGTGCAAGATGGCTCGTCGGTGCGATCAACTTACCTTGAAAGTTGTATTCACGGTCTGTATCCCGATGTTGTATCCATAAACCGACAACAATTTGGCCACAAAAATTCCATTGGAGATCCATGACCCGCCAATACTATCAGAACCAAAAGTTTTATGCGCCCGTAACCAACTCTCGTGCTTCGACAACATTTGAAGGCAAGATCCGGCTTGGAAAATTGAGTTCCGGACGATTTTATGCTTGAGGTATACTCTGCCACCATCAACCAACCTTCCATGAGCACACCTACGGGCTAATATATGGACAATAACATATAGAACAATGCACCATCCTTCCATTACACACTAGAAAGACTACAGGAGGAGGCTCTTTTGTCGTATCGAAACCCAAGAATTGATGCTTTACATGGTCTATGACCCATCTCGCTACCACACTCACGTTTTCACCAGCGGATGCATTATTCTTCGAGCATAAAGAACATAACAGTTCATCCTTATCCATTTATGCACCCGAAAAATTATAGGTCATTCCGAGTTGTGCAAGATGGCTCGTCGGTGCGATCAACTTACCTTGAAAGTTGTATTCACGGTCTGTCCCACGATGTTGTATCCATAAACCGGCAACAATTTTTCCACAAAAACTCCGTTGGAGCTCCATGACCCGCCAATACTATCACAACCAAAAGTTTTATGCGCCCGTAACCAACTCTCGTGCTTTGACAACATTTTGAAAGCAAGATCCGGCTTGGAAAATTGAGTTCCGGACGATTTTATGCTTGAGGTATACTCTGCCACCATCTACCACCCTTCCGTGAGCTCACCTACGGGCTAATATATGGACAATAACATATAGAACAATGCACCATCCTTCCATTACACACTAGAAAGACTACAGGAGGAGGCTCTTTGTCGTATCGAAACCCAAGAATTGGTGCTTTACATGGTCTATGACCCATCTCGCTACCACACTCACGTTTTCACCAGCGGATGCATTATTCCTGGAGCATAAAGTACATAATACTTCATCCTCACTCCATTTATGCACCCGAAAAATTATAGGTCATTCCGAGTTGTGCAAGATGGCTCGTCGGTGCGATCAACTTACCTTGAAAGTTGTATTCACAGTCTATCCCATGATGTTGTATCCATAAACCGACAACAATTTTGCCACAAAAACTCCATTGGAGCTCCATGACCCACCAATACTATCACAACCAAAAGTTTTATGCGCCCGTAACCAACTCTCGTGCTTCGACAACATTTTGAAGGCAAGATCCGGCTTGGAAAATTGAGTTCCGGATGATCTTATGCTTGAGGTGTACTCTGCCACCATCTACCACCCTTCCGTGAGCTCACCTACGGGCTAATATATGGACAATAACATATAGAACAATGCACCATCCTTCCATTACACACTAGAAAGACTACAGGTTCAGTCACGACACAAGGAGGAGGATCTTCGTCGCACCGAAACCCAAGAATTGATGCTTTACATGGTCAATCACACATCACACTACCACCCTCACGTTTTCACCAGCGGATGCATTATTCTTGGAGCATAAAGTACATAACAGTTCATCCTCACTCCATTTATGCACCCGAAAAATTATAGGTCATTCCGAGTTGTGCAAGATGGCTCGTCGGTGCGATCAACTTACCTTGAAAGTTGTATTCACGGTCTGTATCCCGATGTTGTATCCATAAACCGACAACAATTTGGCCACAAAAATTCCATTGGAGATCCATGACCCGCCAATACTATCAGAACCAAAAGTTTTATGCGCCCGTAACCAACTCTCGTGCTTCGACAACATTTGAAGGCAAGGTCCGGCTTGGAAAATTGAGTTCCGGACGATTTTATGCTTGAGGTATACTCTGCCACCATCAACCACCCTTCCATGAGCACACCTACGGGCTAATATATGGACAATAACATATAGAACAATGCACCATCCTTCCATTACACACTAGAAAGACTACAGGAGGAGACTCTTTTGTCATATCGAAACCCAAGAATTGATGCTTTACATGGTCTATGACCCATCTCGCTACCACACTCACGTTTTCACCAGCGGATGCATTATTCTTCGAGCATAAAGAACCTAACAGTTCATCCTTATCCATTTATGCACCCGAAAAATTATAGGTCATTCCGAGTTGTGCAAGATGGCTCGTCGGTGCGATCAACTTACCTTGAAAGTTGTATTCACGGTCTGTCCCACGATGTTGTATCCATAAACCGGCAACAATTTTTCCACAAAAACTCCGTTGGAGCTCCATGACCCGCCAATACTATCACAACCAAAAGTTTTATGCGCCCGTAACCAACTCTCGTGCTTTGACAACATTTTGAAAGCAAGTTCCGGCTTGGAAAATTGAGTTCCGGACGATTTTATGCTTGAGGTATACTCTGCCACCATCTACCACCCTTCCGTGAGCTCACCTACGGGCTAATATATGGACAATAACATATAGAACAATGCACCATCCTTCCATTACACACTAGAAAGACTACAGGAGGAGGCTCTTTGTCGTATCGAAACCCAAGAATTGATGCTTTACATGGTCTATGACCCATCTCGCTACCACACTCACGTTTTCACCAGCGGATGCATTATTCCTGGAGCATAAAGTACATAATACTTCATCCTCACTCCATTTATGCACCCGAAAAATTATAGGTCATTCCGAGTTGTGCAAGATGGCTCGTCGGTGCGATCAACTTACCTTGAAAGTTGTATTCACAGTCTATCCCATGATGTTGTATCCATAAACCGACAACAATTTTGCCACAAAAACTCCATTGGAGCTCCATGACCCACCAATACTATCACAACCAAAAGTTTTATGCGCCCGTAACCAACTCTCGTGCTTCGACAACATTTTGAAGGCAAGATCCGGCTTGGAAAATTGAGTTCCAGACGATTTTATGCTTGAGGTATACTCTGCCACCATCAACCACCATTCCGTGAGCTCACCTACGGGCTAATATATGGACAATAACAAATAGAATAATGCACCATCCTTCCATTACACACTAGAAAGACTACAGGAGGAGGCTCTTCGTCGTATCAAAACCCAACAATTGATGCTTTACATGGTCTATGACCCATCTCGCTACCACACTCACATTTTCACCAGCGGATGCATTATTCTTGGAGCATAAAGTACATAACAGTTCATCCTCACTCCATTTATACACCCGAAAAATTATAGGTCATTCCGAGTTGTGCCAGATGGCTCGTCGGTGCGATCAACTTACCTTGAAAGTTGTATTCACAGTCTATCCCATGATGTTGTATCCATAAACCGACAACAATTTTGCCACAAAAACTCCATTGGAGCTCCATGACCCACCAATACTATCACAACCAAAAGTTTTATGCGCCCGTAACCAACTCTCGTGCTTCGACAACATTTTGAAGGCAAGATCCGGCTTGGAAAATTGAGTTCCGGATGATCTTATGCTTGAGGTGTACTCTGCCACCATCTACCACCCTTCCGTGAGCTCACCTACGGGCTAATATATGGACAATAACATATAGAACAATGCACCATCCTTCCATTACACACTAGAAAGACTACAGGTTCAGTCACGACACAAGGAGGAGGATCTTCGTCGCACCGAAACCCAAGAATTGATGCTTTACATGGTCAATCACACATCACACTACCACCCTCACGTTTTCACCAGCGGATGCATTATTCTTGGAGCATAAAGTACATAACAGTTCATCCTCACTCCATTTATGCACCCGAAAAATTATAGGTCATTCCGAGTTGTGCAAGATGGCTCGTCGGTGCGATCAACTTACCTTGAAAGTTGTATTCACGGTCTGTATCCCGATGTTGTATCCATAAACCGACAACAATTTGGCCACAAAAATTCCATTGGAGATCCATGACCCGCCAATACTATCAGAACCAAAAGTTTTATGCGCCCGTAACCAACTCTCGTGCTTCGACAACATTTGAAGGCAAGGTCCGGCTTGGAAAATTGAGTTCCGGACGATTTTATGCTTGAGGTATACTCTGCCACCATCAACCACCCTTCCATGAGCACACCTACGGGCTAATATATGGACAATAACATATAGAACAATGCACCATCCTTCCATTACACACTAGAAAGACTACAGGAGGAGACTCTTTTGTCATATCGAAACCCAAGAATTGATGCTTTACATGGTCTATGACCCATCTCGCTACCACACTCACGTTTTCACCAGCGGATGCATTATTCTTCGAGCATAAAGAACCTAACAGTTCATCCTTATCCATTTATGCACCCGAAAAATTATAGGTCATTCCGAGTTGTGCAAGATGGCTCGTCGGTGCGATCAACTTACCTTGAAAGTTGTATTCACGGTCTGTCCCACGATGTTGTATCCATAAACCGGCAACAATTTTTCCACAAAAACTCCGTTGGAGCTCCATGACCCGCCAATACTATCACAACCAAAAGTTTTATGCGCCCGTAACCAACTCTCGTGCTTTGACAACATTTTGAAAGCAAGTTCCGGCTTGGAAAATTGAGTTCCGGACGATTTTATGCTTGAGGTATACTCTGCCACCATCTACCACCCTTCCGTGAGCTCACCTACGGGCTAATATATGGACAATAACATATAGAACAATGCACCATCCTTCCATTACACACTAGAAAGACTACAGGAGGAGGCTCTTTGTCGTATCGAAACCCAAGAATTGATGCTTTACATGGTCTATGACCCATCTCGCTACCACACTCACGTTTTCACCAGCGGATGCATTATTCCTGGAGCATAAAGTACATAATACTTCATCCTCACTCCATTTATGCACCCGAAAAATTATAGGTCATTCCGAGTTGTGCAAGATGGCTCGTCGGTGCGATCAACTTACCTTGAAAGTTGTATTCACAGTCTATCCCATGATGTTGTATCCATAAACCGACAACAATTTTGCCACAAAAACTCCATTGGAGCTCCATGACCCACCAATACTATCACAACCAAAAGTTTTATGCGCCCGTAACCAACTCTCGTGCTTCGACAACATTTTGAAGGCAAGATCCGGCTTGGAAAATTGAGTTCCAGACGATTTTATGCTTGAGGTATACTCTGCCACCATCAACCACCATTCCGTGAGCTCACCTACGGGCTAATATATGGACAATAACAAATAGAATAATGCACCATCCTTCCATTACACACTAGAAAGACTACAGGAGGAGGCTCTTCGTCGTATCAAAACCCAACAATTGATGCTTTACATGGTCTATGACCCATCTCGCTACCACACTCACATTTTCACCAGCGGATGCATTATTCTTGGAGCATAAAGTACATAACAGTTCATCCTCACTCCATTTATACACCCGAAAAATTATAGGTCATTCCGAGTTGTGCAAGATGGCTCGTCGGTGCGATCAACTTACCTTGAAAGTTGTATTCACAGTCTATCCCATGATGTTGTATCCATAAACCGACAACAATTTTGCCACAAAAACTCCATTGGAGCTCCATGACCCACCAATACTATCACAACCAAAAGTTTTATGCGCCCGTAACCAACTCTCGTGCTTCGACAACATTTTGAAGGCAAGATCCGGCTTGGAAAATTGAGTTCCGGACGATCTTATGCTTGAGGTATACTCTGCCACCATCAACCAACCTTCCATGAGCACACCTACGGGCTAATATATGGACAATAACATATAGAACAATGCACCATCCTTCCATTACACACTAGAAAGACTACAGGAGGAGGCTCTTTTGTCGTATCGAAACCCAAGAATTGATGCTTTACATGGTCTATGACCCATCTCGCTACCACACTCACGTTTTCACCAGCGGATGCATTATTCTTCGAGCATAAAGAACATAACAGTTCATCCTTATCCATTTATGCACCCGAAAAATTATAGGTCATTCCGAGTTGTGCAAGATGGCTCGTCGGTGCGATCAACTTACCTTGAAAGTTGTATTCACGGTCTGTCCCACGATGTTGTATCCATAAACCGGCAACAATTTTTCCACAAAAACTCCGTTGGAGCTCCATGACCCGCCAATACTATCACAACCAAAAGTTTTATGCGCCCGTAACCAACTCTCGTGCTTTGACAACATTTTGAAAGCAAGACCCGGCTTGGAAAATTGAGTTCCGGACGATTTTATGCTTGAGGTATACTCTGCCACCATCTACCACCCTTCCGTGAGCTCACCTACGGGCTAATATATGGACAATAACATATAGAACAATGCACCATCCTTCCATTACACACTAGAAAGACTACAGGAGGAGGCTCTTCGTCGTATCGAAACCCAAGAATTGATGCTTTACATGGTCTATGACCCATCTCGCTACCACACTCACGTTTTCACCAGCGGATGCATTATTCCTGGAGCATAAAGTACATAATACTTCATCCTCACTCCATTTATGCACCCGAAAAATTATAGGTCATTCCGAGTTGTGCAAGATGGCTCGTCGGTGCGATCAACTTACCTTGAAAGTTGTATTCACAGTCTATCCCATGATGTTGTATCCATAAACCGACAACAATTTTGCCACAAAAACTCCATTGGAGCTCCATGACCCACCAATACTATCACAACCAAAAGTTTTATGCGCCCGTAACCAACTCTCGTGCTTCGACAACATTTTGAAGGCAAGATCCGGCTTGGAAAATTGAGTTCCGGACGATTTTATGCTTGAGGTATACTCTGCCACCATCAACCAACCTTCCATGAGCACACCTACGGGCTAATATATGGACAATAACATATAGAACAATGCACCATCCTTCCATTACACACTAGAAAGACTACAGGAGGAGGCTCTTTTGTCGTATCGAAACCCAAGAATTGATGCTTTACATGGTCTATGACCCATCTCGCTACCACACTCACGTTTTCACCAGCGGATGCATTATTCTTCGAGCATAAAGAACATAACAGTTCATCCTTATCCATTTATGCACCCGAAAAATTATAGGTCATTCCGAGTTGTGCAAGATGGCTCGTCGGTGCGATCAACTTACCTTGAAAGTTGTATTCACGGTCTGTCCCACGATGTTGTATCCATAAACCGGCAACAATTTTTCCACAAAAACTCCGTTGGAGCTCCATGACCCGCCAATACTATCACAACCAAAAGTTTTATGCGCCCGTAACCAACTCTCGTGCTTTGACAACATTTTGAAAGCAAGATCCGGCTTGGAAAATTGAGTTCCGGACGATTTTATGCTTGAGGTATACTCTGCCACCATCTACCACCCTTCCGTGAGCTCACCTACGGGCTAATATATGGACAATAACATATAGAACAATGCACCATCCTTCCATTACACACTAGAAAGACTACAGGAGGAGGCTCTTTGTCGTATCGAAACCCAAGAATTGATGCTTTACATGGTCTATGACCCATCTCGCTACCACACTCACGTTTTCACCAGCGGATGCATTATTCCTGGAGCATAAAGTACATAATACTTCATCCTCACTCCATTTATGCACCCGAAAAATTATAGGTCATTCCGAGTTGTGCAAGATGGCTCGTCGGTGCGATCAACTTACCTTGAAAGTTGTATTCACAGTCTATCCCATGATGTTGTATCCATAAACCGACAACAATTTTGCCACAAAAACTCCATTGGAGCTCCATGACCCACCAATACTATCACAACCAAAAGTTTTATGCGCCCGTAACCAACTCTCGTGCTTCGACAACATTTTGAAGGCAAGATCCGGCTTGGAAAATTGAGTTCCGGATGATCTTATGCTTGAGGTGTACTCTGCCACCATCTACCACCCTTCCGTGAGCTCACCTACGGGCTAATATATGGACAATAACATATAGAACAATGCACCATCCTTCCATTACACACTAGAAAGACTACAGGTTCAGTCACGACACAAGGAGGAGGATCTTCGTCGCACCGAAACCCAAGAATTGATGCTTTACATCGTCAATCACACATCACACTACCACCCTCACGTTTTCACCAGCGGATGCATTATTCTTGGAGCATAAAGTACATAACAGTTCATCCTCACTCCATTTATGCACCCGAAAAATTATAGGTCATTCCGAGTTGTGCAAGATGGCTCGTCGGTGCGATCAACTTACCTTGAAAGTTGTATTCACGGTCTGTATCCCGATGTTGTATCCATAAACCGACAACAATTTGGCCACAAAAATTCCATTGGAGATCCATGACCCGCCAATACTATCAGAACCAAAAGTTTTATGCAACCGTAACCAACTCTCGTGCTTCGACAACATTTGAAGGCAAGATCCGGCTTGGAAAATTGAGTTCCGGACGATTTTATGCTTGAGGTATACTCTGCCACCATCAACCACCCTTCCATGAGCACACCTACGGGCTAATATATGGACAATAACATATAGAACAATGCACCATCCTTCCATTACACACTAGAAAGACTACAGGAGGAGGCTCTTTTGTCATATCGAAACCCAAGAATTGATGCTTTACATGGTCTATGACCCATCTCGCTACCACACTCACGTTTTCACCAGCGGATGCATTATTCTTCGAGCATAAAGAACATAACAGTTCATCCTTATCCATTTATGCACCCGAAAAATTATAGGTCATTCCGAGTTGTGCAAGATGGCTCGTCGGTGCGATCAACTTACCTTGAAAGTTGTATTCACGGTCTGTCCCACGATGTTGTATCCATAAACCGGCAACAATTTTTCCACAAAAACTCCGTTGGAGCTCCATGACCCGCCAATACTATCACAACCAAAAGTTTTATGCGCCCGTAACCAACTCTCGTGCTTTGACAACATTTTGAAAGCAAGTTCCGGCTTGGAAAATTGAGTTCCGGACGATTTTATGCTTGAGGTATACTCTGCCACCATCTACCACCCTTCCGTGAGCTCACCTACGGGCTAATATATGGACAATAACATATAGAACAATGCACCATCCTTCCATTACACACTAGAAAGACTACAGGAGGAGGCTCTTTGTCGTATCGAAACCCAAGAATTGATGCTTTACATGGTCTATGACCCATCTCGCTACCACACTCACGTTTTCACCAGCGGATGCATTATTCCTGGAGCATAAAGTACATAATACTTCATCCTCACTCCATTTATGCACCCGAAAAATTATAGGTCATTCCGAGTTGTGCAAGATGGCTCGTCGGTGCGATCAACTTACCTTGAAAGTTGTATTCACAGTCTATCCCATGATGTTGTATCCATAAACCGACAACAATTTTGCCACAAAAACTCCATTGGAGCTCCATGACCCACCAATACTATCACAACCAAAAGTTTTATGCGCCCGTAACCAACTCTCGTGCTTCGACAACATTTTGAAGGCAAGATCCTGCTTGGAAAATTGAGTTCCAGACGATTTTATGCTTGAGGTATACTCTGCCACCATCAACCACCATTCCGTGAGCTCACCTACGGGCTAATATATGGACAATAACAAATAGAATAATGCACCATCCTTCCATTACACACTAGAAAGACTACAGGAGGAGGCTCTTCGTCGTATCAAAACCCAACAATTGATGCTTTACATGGTCTATGACCCATCTCGCTACCACACTCACATTTTCACCAGCGGATGCATTATTCTTGGAGCATAAAGTACATAACAGTTCATCCTCACTCCATTTATACACCCGAAAAATTATAGGTCATTCCGAGTTGTGCAAGATGGCTCGTCGGTGCGATCAACTTACCTTGAAAGTTGTATTCACAGTCTATCCCATGATGTTGTATCCATAAACCGACAACAATTTTGCCACAAAAACTCCATTGGAGCTCCATGACCCACCAATACTATCACAACCAAAAGTTTTATGCGCCCGTAACCAACTCTCGTGCTTCGACAACATTTTGAAGGCAAGATCCGGCTTGGAAAATTGAGTTCCGGACGATCTTATGCTTGAGGTGTCCTCTGCCACCATCTACCACCCTTCCGTGAGCTCACCTACGGGCTAATATATGGACAATAACATATAGAACAATGCACCATCCTTCCATTACACACTAGAAAGACTACAGGTTCAGTCACGACACAAGGAGGAGGCTCTTCGTCGCATCCAAACCCAAGAATTGATGCTTTACATGGTCAATCACCCATCACACTACCACCCTCACGTTTTCACCAGCGGATGCATTATTCTTGGAGCATAAAGTACATAGCAGTTCATCCTCACTCCATTTATGCACCCGAAAAATTATAGGTCATTCCGAGTTGTGCAAGATGGCTCGTCGGTGCGATCAACTTACCTTGAAAGTTATATTCACGGTCTGTCTCGCGATGTTGTATCCATAAACCGACAACAATTTGGCCACAAAAACTCCATTGGAGCTCCATGACCCGCCAATACTATCACAACCAAAAGTTTTATGCGCCCGTAACCAACTCTCGTGCTTCGACAACATTTTGAAGGCAAGATCCGGCTTGGAAAATTGAGTTCCGGACGATTTTATGCTTGAGGTATACTCTGCCACCATCAACCACCCTTCCGTGAGCTCACCTATGGGCTAATATATGGACAATAACATATAGAACAATGCACCATCCTTCCATTACACACTAGAAAGACTACAGGAGGAGGCTCTTCGTCGTATCAAAACCCAAGAATTGATGCTTTACATGGTCTATGACCCATCTCGCTACCACACTCACATTTTCACCAGCGGATGCATTATTCTTGGATCATAAAGTACATAACAGTTCATCCTCACTCCAATTATGCACTCAAAAAATTATAGGTCATTCCGAGTTGTGCAAGATCGCTTGTTGGTGCGATCATCTTACCTTGGAAGTTGTATTCATTGTCTATCCCGTGATGTTGTATCCATAAGACGGCAACAATTTTCCCACAAAAACTCCATTGGAGCTCCAAGACCCGCCAATACTATCACAACCAAAAGTTTTATGCGCCCGTAACCAACTCTCCTGCTTCGACAACATTTTGAAGGCAAGATCCGGCTTGGAAAATTGAGTTCCGAACGATCTTATGCTTGAGGTGTACTCTGCCACCATCTACCACCCTTCCGTGAGCTCACCTATGGGCTAATATATGGACAATAACATATAGAACAATGCACCATCCTTCCATTACACACTAGAAAGACTACAGGTTCAGTCACGACACAAGGAGGAGGCTCTTCGTCGCATCGAAACCCAAGAATTGATGCTTTACATGGTCAATCACCCATCACACTACCACCCTCACGTTTTCACCAGCGGATGCATTATTCTTGGAGCATAAAGTACATAACAGTTCATCCTCACTCCATTTATGCACCCGAAAAATTATAGGTCATTCCGAGTTGTGCAAGATGGCTCGTCGGTGCGATCAACTTACCTTGAAAGTTATATTCACGGTCTGTCTCGCGATGTTGTATCCATAAACCGACAACAATTTGGCCACAAAAAATCCATTGGAGCTCCATGACCCGCCAATACTATCACAACCAAAAGTTTTATGCGCCCGTAACCAACTCTCGTGCTTCGACAACATTTTGAAGGCAAGATCCGGCTTGGAAAATTGAGTTCCGGACGATTTTATGCTTGAGGTATACTCTGCCACCATCAACCACCCTTCCGTGAGCTCACCTACGGGCTAATATATGGACAATAACATATAGAACAATGCACCATCCTTCCATTACACACTAGAAAGACTATAGGAGGAGGGTCTTTTTTCGTATCGAAACCCAAGATCTGATGCTTTACATGGTCTATGACCCGTCTCGCTACCACACTCATGTTTTCACCAGCGGAGGCATTATTCTTGGAGCATAAAGTACATAACAGTTCATCCTCACTCCATTTATGCACCCGAAAAATTATAGGTCATTCCGAGTTGTGTAAAATGGCTCATCGGTGCGATCAACTTACCTTGAAAGTTGTATTCACGGTCTGTCCCACGATGTTGTATCCATAAACCGGCAACAATTTTTCCACAAAAACTCCATTGGAGCTCCATGACCCGCCAATACTATCACAACCAAAAGTTTTATGCGCCCGTAACCAACTCTCGTGCTTCGACAACATTTTGAAGGCAAGATCCGGCTTGGAAAATTGAGTTCCGGACGATCTTATGCTTGAGGTGTACTCTGCCACCATCTACCACCCTTCCGTGAGCTCACCTATGGGCTAATATATGGACAATAACATATAGAACAATGCACCATCCTTCCATTACACACTAGAAAGACTACAGGTTCAGTCACGACACAAGGAGGAGGCTCTTCATCGCATCGAAACCCAAGAATTGATGCTTTACATGGTCCATCACCCATCACACTACCACCCTCACGTTTTCACCAGCGGATCCATTATTCTTGGAGCATAAAGTACATAACAGTTCATCCTCACTCCATTTATGCACCCGAAAAATTATAGGTCATTCCGAGTTGTGCAAGATGGCTCGTCGGTGCGATCAACTTACCTTGAAAGTTATATTCACGGTCTGTCTCGCGATGTTGTATCCATAAACCGACAACAATTTGGCCACAAAAACTCCATTGGAGCTCCATGACCCGCCAATACTATCACAACCAAAAGTTTTATGCGCCCGTAACCAACTCTCGTGCTTCGACAACATTTTGAAGGCAAGATCCGGCTTGGAAAATTGAGTTCTGGACGATTTTATGCTTGAGGTATACTCTGCCACCATCAACCACCCTTCCGTGAGCTCACCTACGGGCTAATATATGGACAATAACATATAGAACAATGCACCATCCTTCCATTACACACTAGAAAGACTATAGGAGGACGGTCTTTTTTCGTATCGAAACCCAAGATCTGATGCTTTACATGGTCTATGACCCGTCTCGCTACCACACTCACGTTTACACCAGCGGAGGCATTATTCTTGGAGCATAAAGTACATAACAGTTCATCCTCACTCCATTTATGCACCCGAAAAATTATAGGTCATTCCGAGTTGTGTAAAATGGCTCATCGGTGCGATCAACTTACCTTGAAAGTTGTATTCACGGTCTGTCCCACGATGTTGTATCCATAAACCGGCAACAATTTTTCCACAAAAACTCCATTGGAGCTCCATGACCCGCCAATACTATCACAACCAAAAGTTTTATGCGCCCGTAACCAACTCTCATGCTTCGACAACATTTTGAAGGCAAGATCCGGCTTGGAAAATTGAGTTCCGGACGATCTTATGCTTGAGGTGTACTCTGCCACCATCTACCACCCTTCCGTGAGCTCACCTACGGGCTAATATATGGACAATAACATATAGAACAATGCACCATCCTACCATTAGACACTAGAAAGACTACAGGTTCAGTCACGACACAAGGAGGAGGCTCTTCGTCGCATCGAAACCCAAGAATTGATGCTTTACATGGTCAATCACCCATCACACTACCACCCTCACGTTTTCACCAGCGGATGCATTATTCTTGGAGCATAAAGTACATAACAGTTCATCCTCACTCCATTTATGCACCCGAAAAATTATAGGTCATTCCGAGTTGTGCAAGATGGCTCGTCGGTGCGATCAACTTACCTTGAAAGTTATATTCACGGTCTGTCTCGCGATGTTGTATCCATAAACCGACAACAATTTGGCCACAAAAAATCCATTGGAGCTCCATGACCCGCCAATACTATCACAACCAAAAGTTTTATGCGCCCGTAACCAACTCTCGTGCTTCGACAACATTTTGAAGGCAAGATCCGGCTTGGAAAATTGAGTTCCGGACGATTTTATGCTTGAGGTATACTCTTCCACCATCAATCACCCTTCCGTGAGCTCACCTACGGGCTAATATATGGACAATAACATATAGAACAATGCACCATCCTTCCATTACACACTAGAAAGACTATAGGAGGAGGGTCTTTTTTCGTATCGAAACCCAAGATCTGATGCTTTACATGGTCTATGACCCGTCTCGCTACCACACTCATGTTTTCACCAGCGGAGGCATTATTCTTGGAGCATAAAGTACATAACAGTTCATCCTCACTCCATTTATGCACCCGAAAAATTATAGGTCATTCCGAGTTGTGTAAAATGGCTCATCGGTGCGATCAACTTACCTTGAAAGTTGTATTCACGGTCTGTCCCACGATGTTGTATCCATAAACCGGCAACAATTTTTCCACAAAAACTCCATTGGAGCTCCATGACCCGCCAATACTATCACAACCAAAAGTTTTATGCGCCCGTAACCAACTCTCGTGCTTCGACAACATTTTGAAGGCAAGATCCGGCTTGGAAAATTGAGTTCCGGACGATCTTATGCTTGAGGTGTACTCTGCCACCATCTACCACCCTTCCGTGAGCTCACCTATGGGCTAATATATGGACAATAACATATAGAACAATGCACCATCCTTCCATTACACACTAGAAAGACTACAGGTTCAGTCACGACACAAGGAGGAGGCTCTTCATCGCATCGAAACCCAAGAATTGATGCTTTACATGGTCAATCACCCATCACACTACCACCCTCACGTTTTCACCAGCGGATGCATTATTCTTGGAGCATAAAGTACATAACAGTTCATCCTCACTCCATTTATGCACCCGAAAAATTATAGGTCATTCCGAGTTGTGCAAGATGGCTCGTCGGTGCGATCAACTTACCTTGAAAGTTATATTCACGGTCTGTCTCGCGATGTTGTATCCATAAACCGACAACAATTTGGCCACAAAAACTCCATTGGAGCTCCATGACCCGCCAATACTATCACAACCAAAAGTTTTATGCGCCCGTAACCAACTCTCGTGCTTCGACAACATTTTGAAGGCAAGATCCGGCTTGGAAAATTGAGTTCTGGACGATTTTATGCTTGAGGTATACTCTGCCACCATCAACCACCCTTCCGTGAGCTCACCTACGGGCTAATATATGGACAATAACATATAGAACAATGCACCATCCTTCCATTACACACTAGAAAGACTATAGGAGGACGGTCTTTTTTCGTATCGAAACCCAAGATCTGATGCTTTACATGGTCTATGACCCGTCTCGCTACCACACTCACGTTTACACCAGCGGAGGCATTATTCTTGGAGCATAAAGTACATAACAGTTCATCCTCACTCCATTTATGCACCCGAAAAATTATAGGTCATTCCGAGTTGTGTAAAATGGCTCATCGGTGCGATCAACTTACCTTGAAAGTTGTATTCACGGTCTGTCCCACGATGTTGTATCCATAAACCGGCAACAATTTTTCCACAAAAACTCCATTGGAGCTCCATGACCCGCCAATACTATCACAACCAAAAGTTTTATGCGCCCGTAACCAACTCTCGTGCTTCGACAACATTTTGAAGGCAAGATCCGGCTTGGAAAATTGAGTTCCGGACGATTTTATGCTTGAGGTATACTCTGCCACCATCAACCACCATTCCGTGAGCTCACCTACGGGCTAATATATGGACAATAACATATAGAACAATGCACCATCCTTCCATTACACACTAGAAAGACTACAGGAGGAGGCTCTTCGTCGTATCAAAACCCAAGAATTGATGCTTTACATGGTCTATGACCCATCTCGCTACCACACTCACATTTTCACCAGCGGATGCATTATTCTTGGATCATAAAGTACATAACAGTTCATCCTCACTCCATTTATGCACTCAAAAAATTATAGGTCATTCCGAGTTGTGCAAGATCGCTCGTCGGTGCGATCATCTTACCTTGGAAGTTGTATTCATTGTCTGTCCCGTGATGTTGTATCCATAAGACGGCAACAATTTTCCCACAAAAACTCCATTGGAGCTCCAAGACCCGCCAATACTTTCACAACCAAAAGTTTTATGCGCCCGTAACCAACTCTCGTGCTTCGACAACATTTTGAAGGCAAGATCCGGCTTGGAAAATTGAGTTCTGGACGATCTTATGCTTGAGGTGTACTCTGCCACCATCTACCACCCTTCCGTGAGCTCACCTACGGGCTAATATATGGACAATAACATATAGAACAATGCACCATCCTTCCATTACACACTAGAAAGACTACAGGTTCAGTCACAACACAAGGAGGAGGCTCTTCGTCGCATCAAAACCCAAGAATTGATGCTTTACATGGTCAATCACCCATCACACTACCACCCTCACGTTTTCACCAGCGGATGCATTATTCTTGGAGCATAAAGTACATAACAGTTCATCCTCACTCCATTTATGCACCCGAAAAATTATAGGTCATTCCGAGTTGTGCAAGATGGCTCGTCGGTGCGATCAACTTACCTTGAAAGTTATATTCACGGTCTGTCTCGCGATGTTGTATCCATAAACCGACAACAATTTGGCCACAAAAACTCCATTGGAGCTCCATGACACGCCAATACTATCACAACCAAAAGTTTTATGCGCCCGTAACCAACTCTCGTGCTTCGACAACATTTTGAAGGCAAGATCCGGCTTGGAAAATTGAGTTCCGGACGATTTTATGCTTGAGGTATACTCTGCCACCATCAACCACCCTTCCGTGAGCTCACCTACGGGCTAATATATGGACAATAACATATAGAACAATGCACCATCCTTCCATTACACACTAGAAAGACTATAGGAGGAGGGTCTTTTGTCGTATCGAAACCCAAGAATTGATGCTTTACATGGTCTATGACCCATCTCGCTACCACACTCACATTTTCACCAGCGGATGCATTATTCTTGGATCATAAAGTACATAACAGTTCATCCTCACTCCATTTATGCACTCAAAAAATTATAGGTCATTCCGAGTTGTGCAAGATCGCTCGTCGGTGCGATCATCTTACCTTGGAAGTTGTATTCATTGTCTGTCCCGTGATGTTGTATCCATAAGACGGCAACAATTTTTCCACAAAAATTCCATTGGAGCTCCATGACCCGCCAATACTATCACAACCAAAAGTTTTATGCGCCTGTAACCAACTCTCGTGCTTTGACAACATTTTGAAGGCAAGATGCGGCTTGGAAAATTGAGTTCCGGACGAATTTATGCTTGAGGTATACTCTGACACCATCAACCACCCTTCCGTGAGCTCACCTACGGGCTAATATATGGACAATAACATATAGAACAATGCACCATCCTTCCATTACACACTAGAAAGACTACAGGAGGAGGCTCTTTTGTCGTATCAAAACCCAAGAATTGATGCTTTACATGGTCTATGACCCATCTCGCTACCACACTCACATTTTCACCAGCGGATGCATTATTCTTGGATCATAAAGTACATAACAGTTCATCCTCACTCCATTTATGCACTCAAAAAATTATAGGTCATTCCGAGTTGTGCAAGATCGCTCGTCGGTGCGATCATCTTACCTTGGAAGTTGTATTCATTGTCTGTCCCGTGATGTTGTATCCATAAGACGGCAACAATTTTCCCACAAAAACTCCATTGGAGCTCCAAGACCCGCCAATACTATCACAACCAAAAGTTTTATGCGCCTGTAACCAACTCTCGTGCTTCGACAACATTTTGAAGGCAAGATCCGGCTTGGAAAATTGAGTTCCGGACGATCTTATGCTTGAGGTGTTCTCTGCCACCATCTTCCACCCTTCCGTGAGCTCACCTACGGGCTAATATATGGACAATAACATATACAACAATGCACCATCCTTCCATTACACACTAGAAAGACTACAGGTTCAGTCACGCCACAAGGAGGAGGCTCTTCGTCGCATCGAAACCCAAGAATTGATGCTTTACATGGTCAATCACCCATCACACTACCACCCTCACGTTTTCACCAGCGGATGCATTATTCTTGGAGCATAAAGTACATACCAGTTCATCCTCACTCCATTTATGCACCCGAAAAATTATAGGTCATTCCGAGTTGTGCAAGATGGCTCGTCGGTGCGATCACTTACCTTGAAAGTTGTATTCACGGTCTGTCTCGCGATGTTGTATCCATAAACCGACAACAATTTGGCCACAAAAACTCCATTGGAGCTCCATGACCCGCCAATACTATCACAACCAAAAGTTTTATGCGCCCGTACCCAACTCTCGTGCTTCGACAACATTTTGAAGGCAAGATCCGGCTTGGAAAATTGAGTTCCGGACGATTTTATGCTTGAGGTATACTCTGCCACCATCAACCACCCTTCCGTGAGCTCACCTACGGGCTAATATATGGACAATAACATATAGAACAATGCACCATGCTTCCATTACACACTAGAAAGACTATAGGAGGAGGGTCTTTTGTCGTATCGAAACCCAAGAATTGATGCTTTACATGGTCTATGACCCATCTCGCTACCACACTCACGTTTTCACCAGCGGATGCATTATTCTTGGAGCATAAAGTACATAACAGTTCATCCTCACTCCATTTATGCACCCGAAAAATTATAGGTCATTCTGAGTTGTGCAAGATGGCTCGTCGGTGCGATCAACTTACCTTGAAAGTTGTATTCACGGTCTGTCCCACGATGTTGTATCCATAAACCGGCAACAATTTTTCCACAAAAACTCCACTGGAGCTCCATGACCCGCCAATACTATCACAACCAAAAGTTTTATGCGCCCGTAACCAACTCTTGTGCTTCGACAACATTTTGAAGGCAAGATCCGGCTTGGAAAATTGAATTCCGGACGATTTTATGCTTGAGGTATACTCTGCCACCATCAACCACCCTTCCGTGAGCTCACCTACGGGCTAATATATGGACAATAACATATAGAACAATGCACCATCCTACCATTACACACTAGAAAGACTACAGGTTCAGTCACGACACAAGGAGGAGGCTCTTCGTCGCATCGAAACCCAAGAATTGATGCTTTACATGGTCAATCACCCATCACACTACCACCCTCACGTTTTCACCAGCGGATGCATTATTCTTGGAGCATAAAGTACATAACAGTTCATCCTCACTCCATTTATGCACCCGAAAAATTATAGGTCATTTCGAATTGTGCAAGATGGCTCATCGGTGCGATCAACTTACCTTGAAAGTTATATTCACGGTCTGTCTCGCGATGTTGTATCCATAAACCAACAACAATTTGGCCACAAAAACTCCATTGGAGCTCCATGACCCACCAATACTATCACAACCAAAAGTTTTATGCGCCCGTAACCAACTCTCGTGCTTCGACAACATTTTGAAGGCAAGATCTGGCTTGGAAAATTGAGTTCCGGACGATTTTATGCTTGAGGTATACTCTGCCACCATCAACCACCCTTCCGTGAGCTCACCTACGGGCTAATATATGGACAATAACATATAGAACAATGCACCATCCTTCCATTACACACTAGAAAGACTATAGGAGGAGGGTCTTTTGTCGTATCGAAACCCAAGATCTGATGCTTTACATGGTCTATGACCCGTCTCGCTACCACACTCACGTTTTCACCAGCGGAGGCATTATTCTTGGAGCATAAAGTACATAACAGTTCATCCTCACTCCATTTATGCACCCGAAAAATTATAGGTCATTCCGAGTTGTGTAAAATGGCTCATCGGTGCGATCAACTTACCTTGAAAGTTGTATTCACGGTCTGTCCCACGATGTTGTATCCATAAACCGGCAACAATTTTTCCACAAAAAATCCATTGGAGCTCCATGACCCGCCAATACTATCACAACCAAAAGTTTAATGCCCCCGTAACCAACTCTCGTGCTTCGACAACATTTTGAAGGCAAGATCCGGCTTGGAAAATTGAGTTCCGGACGATTTTATGCTTGAGGTATACTCTGCCACCATCAACCACCATTCCGTGAGCTCACCTACGGGCTAATATATGGACAATAACATATAGAACAATGCACCATCCTTCCATTACACACTAGAAAGACTACAGGAGGAGGCTCTTCGTCGTATCAAAACCCAAGAATTGATGCTTTACATGGTCTATGACCCATCTCGCTACCACACTCACATTTTCACCAGCGGATGCATTATTCTTGGATCATAAAGTACATAACAGTTCATCCTCACTCCATTTATGCACTCAAAAAATTATAGGTCATTCCGAGTTGTGCAAGATCGCTCGTCGATGCGATCATCTTACCTTGGAAGTTGTATTCATTGTCTGTCCCGTGATGTTGTATCCATAAGACGGCAACAATTTTCCCACAAAAACTCCATTGGAGCTCCAAGACCCGCCAATACTATCACAACCAAAAGTTTTATGCGCCCGTAACCAACTCTGGTGCTTCAACAACATTTTGAAGGCAAGATCCGGCTTGGAAAATTGAGTTCCGGACGATCTTATGCTTGAGGTGTACTCTGCCACCATCTACCACCCTTCCGTGAGCTCACCTACGGGCTAATATATGGACAATAACATATAGAACAATGCACCATCCTTCCATTACACACTAGAAAGACTACAGGTTCAGTCACGACACAAGGAGGAGGCTCTTCGTCGCATCGAAACCCAAGAATTGATGCTTTACATGGTCAATCACCCATCACACTACCACCCTCACGTTTTCACCAGCGGATGCATTATTCTTGGAGCATAAAGTACATAACAGTTCATCCTCACTCCATTTATGCACCCGAAAAATTATAGGTCATTCCGAGTTGTGCAAGATGGCTCGTCGGTGCGATCAACTTACCTTGAAAGTTATATTCACGGTCTGTCTCGCGATGTTGTATCCATAAACCGACAACAATTTGGCCACAAAAACTCCATTGGAGCTCCATGACCCGCCAATACTATCACAACCAAAAGTTTTATGCGCCCGTAACCAACTCTCGTGCTTCGACAACATTTTGAAGGCAAGATCCGGCTTGGAAAATTGAGTTCTGGACGATTTTATGCTTGAGGTATACTCTGCCACCATCAACCACCCTTCCGTGAGCTCACCTACGGGCTAATATATGGACAATAACATATAGAACAATGCACCATCCTTCCATTACACACTAGAAAGACTATAGGAGGACGGTCTTTTTTCGTATCGAAACCCAAGATCTGATGCTTTACATGGTCTATGACCCGTCTCGCTACCACACTCACGTTTACACCAGCGGAGGCATTATTCTTGGAGCATAAAGTACATAACAGTTCATCCTCACTCCATTTATGCACCCGAAAAATTATAGGTCATTCCGAGTTGTGTAAAATGGCTCATCGGTGCGATCAACTTACCTTGAAAGTTGTATTCACGGTCTGTCCCACGATGTTGTATCCATAAACCGGCAACAATTTTTCCACAAAAACTCCATTGGAGCTCCATGACCCGCCAATACTATCACAACCAAAAGTTTTATGCGCCCGTAACCAACTCTCGTGCTTCGACAACATTTTGAAGGCAAGATCCGGCTTGGAAAATTGAGTTCCGGACGATTTTATGCTTGAGGTATACTCTGCCACCATCAACCACCATTCCGTGAGCTCACCTACGGGCTAATATATGGACAATAACATATAGAACAATGCACCATCCTTCCATTACACACTAGAAAGACTACAGGAGGAGGCTCTTCGTCGTATCAAAACCCAAGAATTGATGCTTTACATGGTCTATGACCCATCTCGCTACCACACTCACATTTTCACCAGCGGATGCATTATTCTTGGATCATAAAGTACATAACAGTTCATCCTCACTCCATTTATGCACTCAAAAAATTATAGGTCATTCCGAGTTGTGCAAGATCGCTCGTCGGTGCGATCATCTTACCTTGGAAGTTGTATTCATTGTCTGTCCCGTGATGTTGTATCCATAAGACGGCAACAATTTTCCCACAAAAACTCCATTGGAGCTCCAAGACCCGCCAATACTTTCACAACCAAAAGTTTTATGCGCCCGTAACCAACTCTCGTGCTTCGACAACATTTTGAAGGCAAGATCCGGCTTGGAAAATTGAGTTCTGGACGATCTTATGCTTGAGGTGTACTCTGCCACCATCTACCACCCTTCCGTGAGCTCACCTACGGGCTAATATATGGACAATAACATATAGAACAATGCACCATCCTTCCATTACACACTAGAAAGACTACAGGTTCAGTCACAACACAAGGAGGAGGCTCTTCGTCGCATCAAAACCCAAGAATTGATGCTTTACATGGTCAATCACCCATCACACTACCACCCTCACGTTTTCACCAGCGGATGCATTATTCTTGGAGCATAAAGTACATAACAGTTCATCCTCACTCCATTTATGCACCCGAAAAATTATAGGTCATTCCGAGTTGTGCAAGATGGCTCGTCGGTGCGATCAACTTACCTTGAAAGTTATATTCACGGTCTGTCTCGCGATGTTGTATCCATAAACCGACAACAATTTGGCCACAAAAACTCCATTGGAGCTCCATGACACGCCAATACTATCACAACCAAAAGTTTTATGCGCCCGTAACCAACTCTCGTGCTTCGACAACATTTTGAAGGCAAGATCCGGCTTGGAAAATTGAGTTCCGGACGATTTTATGCTTGAGGTATACTCTGCCACCATCAACCACCCTTCCGTGAGCTCACCTACGGGCTAATATATGGACAATAACATATAGAACAATGCACCATCCTTCCATTACACACTAGAAAGACTATAGGAGGAGGGTCTTTTGTCGTATCGAAACCCAAGAATTGATGCTTTACATGGTCTATGACCCATCTCGCTACCACACTCACATTTTCACCAGCGGATGCATTATTCTTGGATCATAAAGTACATAACAGTTCATCCTCACTCCATTTATGCACTCAAAAAATTATAGGTCATTCCGAGTTGTGCAAGATCGCTCGTCGGTGCGATCATCTTACCTTGGAAGTTGTATTCATTGTCTGTCCCGTGATGTTGTATCCATAAGACGGCAACAATTTTTCCACAAAAATTCCATTGGAGCTCCATGACCCGCCAATACTATCACAACCAAAAGTTTTATGCGCCTGTAACCAACTCTCGTGCTTTGACAACATTTTGAAGGCAAGATGCGGCTTGGAAAATTGAGTTCCGGACGAATTTATGCTTGAGGTATACTCTGACACCATCAACCACCCTTCCGTGAGCTCACCTACGGGCTAATATATGGACAATAACATATAGAACAATGCACCATCCTTCCATTACACACTAGAAAGACTACAGGAGGAGGCTCTTTTGTCGTATCAAAACCCAAGAATTGATGCTTTACATGGTCTATGACCCATCTCGCTACCACACTCACATTTTCACCAGCGGATGCATTATTCTTGGATCATAAAGTACATAACAGTTCATCCTCACTCCATTTATGCACTCAAAAAATTATAGGTCATTCCGAGTTGTGCAAGATCGCTCGTCGGTGCGATCATCTTACCTTGGAAGTTGTATTCATTGTCTGTCCCGTGATGTTGTATCCATAAGACGGCAACAATTTTCCCACAAAAACTCCATTGGAGCTCCAAGACCCGCCAATACTATCACAACCAAAAGTTTTATGCGCCTGTAACCAACTCTCGTGCTTCGACAACATTTTGAAGGCAAGATCCGGCTTGGAAAATTGAGTTCCGGACGATCTTATGCTTGAGGTGTTCTCTGCCACCATCTTCCACCCTTCCGTGAGCTCACCTACGGGCTAATATATGGACAATAACATATACAACAATGCACCATCCTTCCATTACACACTAGAAAGACTACAGGTTCAGTCACGCCACAAGGAGGAGGCTCTTCGTCGCATCGAAACCCAAGAATTGATGCTTTACATGGTCAATCACCCATCACACTACCACCCTCACGTTTTCACCAGCGGATGCATTATTCTTGGAGCATAAAGTACATACCAGTTCATCCTCACTCCATTTATGCACCCGAAAAATTATAGGTCATTCCGAGTTGTGCAAGATGGCTCGTCGGTGCGATCACTTACCTTGAAAGTTGTATTCACGGTCTGTCTCGCGATGTTGTATCCATAAACCGACAACAATTTGGCCACAAAAACTCCATTGGAGCTCCATGACCCGCCAATACTATCACAACCAAAAGTTTTATGCGCCCGTACCCAACTCTCGTGCTTCGACAACATTTTGAAGGCAAGATCCGGCTTGGAAAATTGAGTTCCGGACGATTTTATGCTTGAGGTATACTCTGCCACCATCAACCACCCTTCCGTGAGCTCACCTACGGGCTAATATATGGACAATAACATATAGAACAATGCACCATGCTTCCATTACACACTAGAAAGACTATAGGAGGAGGGTCTTTTGTCGTATCGAAACCCAAGAATTGATGCTTTACATGGTCTATGACCCATCTCGCTACCACACTCACGTTTTCACCAGCGGATGCATTATTCTTGGAGCATAAAGTACATAACAGTTCATCCTCACTCCATTTATGCACCCGAAAAATTATAGGTCATTCTGAGTTGTGCAAGATGGCTCGTCGGTGCGATCAACTTACCTTGAAAGTTGTATTCACGGTCTGTCCCACGATGTTGTATCCATAAACCGGCAACAATTTTTCCACAAAAACTCCACTGGAGCTCCATGACCCGCCAATACTATCACAACCAAAAGTTTTATGCGCCCGTAACCAACTCTTGTGCTTCGACAACATTTTGAAGGCAAGATCCGGCTTGGAAAATTGAATTCCGGACGATTTTATGCTTGAGGTATACTCTGCCACCATCAACCACCCTTCCGTGAGCTCACCTACGGGCTAATATATGGACAATAACATATAGAACAATGCACCATCCTACCATTACACACTAGAAAGACTACAGGTTCAGTCACGACACAAGGAGGAGGCTCTTCGTCGCATCGAAACCCAAGAATTGATGCTTTACATGGTCAATCACCCATCACACTACCACCCTCACGTTTTCACCAGCGGATGCATTATTCTTGGAGCATAAAGTACATAACAGTTCATCCTCACTCCATTTATGCACCCGAAAAATTATAGGTCATTTCGAATTGTGCAAGATGGCTCATCGGTGCGATCAACTTACCTTGAAAGTTATATTCACGGTCTGTCTCGCGATGTTGTATCCATAAACCAACAACAATTTGGCCACAAAAACTCCATTGGAGCTCCATGACCCACCAATACTATCACAACCAAAAGTTTTATGCGCCCGTAACCAACTCTCGTGCTTCGACAACATTTTGAAGGCAAGATCTGGCTTGGAAAATTGAGTTCCGGACGATTTTATGCTTGAGGTATACTCTGCCACCATCAACCACCCTTCCGTGAGCTCACCTACGGGCTAATATATGGACAATAACATATAGAACAATGCACCATCCTTCCATTACACACTAGAAAGACTATAGGAGGAGGGTCTTTTGTCGTATCGAAACCCAAGATCTGATGCTTTACATGGTCTATGACCCGTCTCGCTACCACACTCACGTTTTCACCAGCGGAGGCATTATTCTTGGAGCATAAAGTACATAACAGTTCATCCTCACTCCATTTATGCACCCGAAAAATTATAGGTCATTCCGAGTTGTGTAAAATGGCTCATCGGTGCGATCAACTTACCTTGAAAGTTGTATTCACGGTCTGTCCCACGATGTTGTATCCATAAACCGGCAACAATTTTTCCACAAAAAATCCATTGGAGCTCCATGACCCGCCAATACTATCACAACCAAAAGTTTAATGCCCCCGTAACCAACTCTCGTGCTTCGACAACATTTTGAAGGCAAGATCCGGCTTGGAAAATTGAGTTCCGGACGATTTTATGCTTGAGGTATACTCTGCCACCATCAACCACCATTCCGTGAGCTCACCTACGGGCTAATATATGGACAATAACATATAGAACAATGCACCATCCTTCCATTACACACTAGAAAGACTACAGGAGGAGGCTCTTCGTCGTATCAAAACCCAAGAATTGATGCTTTACATGGTCTATGACCCATCTCGCTACCACACTCACATTTTCACCAGCGGATGCATTATTCTTGGATCATAAAGTACATAACAGTTCATCCTCACTCCATTTATGCACTCAAAAAATTATAGGTCATTCCGAGTTGTGCAAGATCGCTCGTCGATGCGATCATCTTACCTTGGAAGTTGTATTCATTGTCTGTCCCATGATGTTGTATCCATAAGACGGCAACAATTTTCCCACAAAAACTCCATTGGAGCTCCAAGACCCGCCAATACTATCACAACCAAAAGTTTTATGCGCCCGTAACCAACTCTCGTGCTTCGACAACATTTTGAAGGCAAGATCCGGCTTGGAAAATTGAGTTCCGGACGATCTTATGCTTGAGGTGTACTCTGCCACCATCTACCACCCTTCCGTGAGCTCACCTACGGGCTAATATATGGACAATAACATATACAACAATGCACCATCCTTCCATTACACACTAGAAAGACTACAGGTTCAGTCACGCCACAAGGAGGAGGCTCTTCGTCGCATCGAAACCCAAGAATTGATGCTTTACATGGTCAATCACCCATCACACTACCACCCTCACGTTTTCACCAGCGGATGCATTATTCTTGGAGCATAAAGTACATACCAGTTCATCCTCACTCCATTTATGCACCCGAAAAATTATAGGTCATTCCGAGTTGTGCAAGATGGCTCGTCGGTGCGATCACTTACCTTGAAAGTTGTATTCACGGTCTGTCTCGCGATGTTGTATCCATAAACCGACAACAATTTGGCCACAAAAACTCCATTGGAGCTCCATGACCCGCCAATACTATCACAACCAAAAGTTTTATGCGCCCGTACCCAACTCTCGTGCTTCGACAACATTTTGAAGGCAAGATCCGGCTTGGAAAATTGAGTTCCGGACGATTTTATGCTTGAGGTATACTCTGCCACCATCAACCACCCTTCCGTGAGCTCACCTACGGGCTAATATATGGACAATAACATATAGAACAATGCACCATGCTTCCATTACACACTAGAAAGACTATAGGAGGAGGGTCTTTTGTCGTATCGAAACCCAAGAATTGATGCTTTACATGGTCTATGACCCATCTCGCTACCACACTCACGTTTTCACCAGCGGATGCATTATTCTTGGAGCATAAAGTACATAACAGTTCATCCTCACTCCATTTATGCACCCGAAAAATTATAGGTCATTCTGAGTTGTGCAAGATGGCTCGTCGGTGCGATCAACTTACCTTGAAAGTTATTCACGGTCTGTCCCACGATGTTGTATCCATAAACCGGCAACAATTTTTCCACAAAAACTCCACTGGAGCTCCATGACCCGCCAATACTATCACAACCAAAAGTTTTATGCGCCCGTAACCAACTCTTGTGCTTCGACAACATTTTGAAGGCAAGATCCGGCTTGGAAAATTGAATTCCGGACGATTTTATGCTTGAGGTATACTCTGCCACCATCAACCACCCTTCCGTGAGCTCACCTACGGGCTAATATATGGACAATAACATATAGAACAATGCACCATCATACCATTACACACTAGAAAGACTACAGGTTCAGTCACGACACAAGGAGGAGGCTCTTCGTCGCATCGAAACCCAAGAATTGATGCTTTACATGGTCAATCACCCATCACACTACCACCCTCACGTTTTCACCAGCGGATGCATTATTCTTGGAGCATAAAGTACATAACAGTTCATCCTCACTCCATTTATGCACCCGAAAAATTATAGGTCATTTCGAATTGTGCAAGATGGCTCATCGGTGCGATCAACTTACCTTGAAAGTTATATTCACGGTCTGTCTCGCGATGTTGTATCCATAAACCAACAACAATTTGGCCACAAAAACTCCATTGGAGCTCCATGACCCGCCAATACTATCACAACCAAAAGTTTTATGCGCCCGTAACCAACTCTCGTGCTTCGACAACATTTTGAAGGCAAGATCTGGCTTGGAAAATTGAGTTCCGGACGATTTTATGCTTGAGGTATACTCTGCCACCATCAACCACCCTTCCGTGAGCTCACCTACGGGCTAATATATGGACAATAACATATAGAACAATGCACCATCCTTCCATTACACACTAGAAAGACTATAGGAGGAGGGTCTTTTGTCGTATCGAAACCCAAGATCTGATGCTTTACATGGTCTATGACCCGTCTCGCTACCACACTCACGTTTTCACCAGCGGAGGCATTATTCTTGGAGCATAAAGTACATAACAGTTCATCCTCACTCCATTTATGCACCCGAAAAATTATAGGTCATTCCGAGTTGTGTAAAATGGCTCATCGGTGCGATCAACTTACCTTGAAAGTTGTATTCACGGTCTGTCCCACGATGTTGTATCCATAAACCGGCAACAATTTTTCCACAAAAAATCCATTGGAGCTCCATGACCCGCCAATACTATCACAACCAAAAGTTTAATGCCCCCGTAACCAACTCTCGTGCTTCGACAACATTTTGAAGGCAAGATCCGGCTTGGAAAATTGAGTTCCGGACGATTTTATGCTTGAGGTATACTCTGCCACCATCAACCACCATTCCGTGAGCTCACCTACGGGCTAATATATGGACAATAACATATAGAACAATGCACCATCCTTCCATTACACACTAGAAAGACTACAGGAGGAGGCTCTTCGTCGTATCAAAACCCAAGAATTGATGCTTTACATGGTCTATGACCCATCTCGCTACCACACTCACATTTTCACCAGCGGATGCATTATTCTTGGATCATAAAGTACATAACAGTTCATCCTCACTCCATTTATGCACTCAAAAAATTATAGGTCATTCCGAGTTGTGCAAGATCGCTCGTCGATGCGATCATCTTACCTTGGAAGTTGTATTCATTGTCTGTCCCGTGATGTTGTATCCATAAGACGGCAACAATTTTCCCACAAAAACTCCATTGGAGCTCCAAGACCCGCCAATACTATCACAACCAAAAGTTTTATGCGCCCGTAACCAACTCTGGTGCTTCAACAACATTTTGAAGGCAAGATCCGGCTTGGAAAATTGAGTTCCGGACGATCTTATGCTTGAGGTGTACTCTGCCACCATCTACCACCCTTCCGTGAGCTCACCTACGGGCTAATATATGGACAATAACATATAGAACAATGCACCATCCTTCCATTACACACTAGAAAGACTACAGGTTCAGTCACGACACAAGGAGGAGGCTCTTCGTCGCATCAAAACCCAAGAATTGATGCTTTACATGGTCAATCACCCATCACACTACCACCCTCACGTTTTCACCAGCGGATGCATTATTCTTGGAGCATAAAGTACATAACAGTTCATCCTCACTCCATTTATGCACCCGAAAAATTATAGGTCATTCCGAGTTGTGCAAGATGGCTCGTCGGTGCGATCAACTTACCTTGAAAGTTGTTTTCACGGTCTGTCTCGCGATGTTGTATCCATAAACCGACAACAATTTGGCCACAAAAACTCCATTGGAGCTCCATGACCCGCCAATACTATCACAACCAAAAGTTTTATGCGCCCGTACCCAACTGTCGTGCTTCGACAACATTTTGAAGGCAAGATCCGGCTTGGAAAATTGAGTTCCGGACGATTTTATGCTTGAGGTATACTCTGCCACCATCAACCACCCTTCCGTGAGCTCACCTACGGGCTAATATATGGACAATAACATATAGAACAATGCACCATGCTTCCATTACACACTAGAAAGACTATAGGAGGAGGGTCTTTTGTCGTATCGAAACCCAAGAATTGATGCTTTACATGGTCTATGACCCATCTCGCTACCACACTCACGTTTTCACCAGCGGATGCATTATTCTTGGAGCATAAAGTACATAACAGTTCATCCTCACTCCATTTATGCACCCGAAAAATTATAGGTCATTCTGAGTTGTGCAAGATGGCTCGTCGGTGCGATCAACTTACCTTGAAAGTTGTATTCACGGTCTGTCCCACGATGTTGTATCCATAAACCGGCAACAATTTTTCCACAAAAACTCCACTGGAGCTCCATGACCCGCCAATACTATCACAACCAAAAGTTTTATGCGCCCGTAACCAACTCTTGTGCTTCGACAACATTTTGAAGGCAAGATCCGGCTTGGAAAATTGAGTTCCGGACGATTTTATGCTTGAGGTATACTCTGCCACCATCAACCACCCTTCCGTGAGCTCACCTACGGGCTAATATATGGACAATAACATATAGAACAATGCACCATCCTACCATTACACACTAGAAAGACTACAGGTTCAGTCACGACACAAGGAGGAGGCTCTTCGTCCCATCGAAACCCAAGAATTGATGCTTTACATGGTCAATCACCCATCACACTACCACCCTCACGTTTTCACCAGCGGATGCATTATTCTTGGAGCATAAAGTACATAACAGTTCATCCTCACTCCATTTATGCACCCGAAAAATTATAGGTCATTTCGAATTGTGCAAGATGGCTCATCGGTGCGATCAACTTACCTTGAAAGTTATATTCACGGTCTGTCTCGCGATGTTGTATCCATAAACCAACAACAATTTGGCCACAAAAACTCCATTGGAGCTCCATGACCCGCCAATACTATCACAACCAAAAGTTTTATGCGCCCGTAACCAACTCTCGTGCTTCGACAACATTTTGAAGGCAAGATCTGGCTTGGAAAATTGAGTTCCGGACGATTTTATGCTTGAGGTATACTCTGCCACCATCAACCACCCTTCCGTGAGCTCACCTACGGGCTAATATATGGACAATAACATATAGAACAATGCACCATCCTTCCATTACACACTAGAAAGACTATAGGAGGAGGGTCTTTTGTCGTATCGAAACCCAAGATCTGATGCTTTACATGGTCTATGACCCGTCTCGCTACCACACTCACGTTTTCACCAGCGGAGGCATTATTCTTGGAGCATAAAGTACATAACAGTTCATCCTCACTCCATTTATGCACCCGAAAAATTATAGGTCATTCCGAGTTGTGTAAAATGGCTCATCGGTGCGATCAACTTACCTTGAAAGTTGTATTCACGGTCTGTCCCACGATGTTGTATCCATAAACCGGCAACAATTTTTCCACAAAAACTCCATTGGAGCTCCATGACCCGCCAATACTATCACAACCAAAAGTTTAATGCCCCCGTAACCAACTCTCGTGCTTCGACAACATTTTGAAGGCAAGATCCGGCTTGGAAAATTGAGTTCCGGACGATTTTATGCTTGAGGTATACTCTGCCACCATCAACCACCATTCCGTGAGCTCACCTACGGGCTAATATATGGACAATAACATATAGAACAATGCACCATCCTTCCATTACACACTAGAAAGACTACAGGAGGAGGCTCTTCGTCGTATCAAAACCCAAGAATTGATGCTTTACATGGTTTATGACCCATCTCGCTACCACACTCACATTTTCACCAGCGGATGCATTATTCTTGGATCATAAAGTACATAACAGTTCATCCTCACTCCATTTATGCACTCAAAAAATTATAGGTCATTCCGAGTTGTGCAAGATCGCTCGTCGATGCGATCATCTTACCTTGGAAGTTGTATTCATTGTCTGTCCCGTGATGTTGTATCCATAAGACGGCAACAATGTTCCCACAAAAACTCCATTGGAGCTCCAAGACCCGCCAATACTATCACAACCAAAAGTTTTATGCGCCCGTAACCAACTCTCGTGCTTCGACAACATTTTGAAGGCAAGATCCGGCTTGGAAAATTGAGTTCCGGACGATCTTATGCTTGAGGTGTACTCTGCCACCATCTACCACCCTTCCGTGAGCTCACCTACGGGCTAATATATGGACAATAACATATAGAACAATGCACCATCCTTCCATTACACACTAGAAAGACTACAGGTTCAGTCACGACACAAGGAGGAGGCTCTTCGTCGCATCAAAACCCAAGAATTGATGCTTTACATGGTCAATCACCCATCACACTACCACCCTCACGTTTTCACCAGCGGATGCATTATTCGTGGAGCATAAAGTACATAACAGTTCATCCTCACTCCATTTATGCACCCGAAAAATTATAGGTCATTCCGAGTTGTGCAAGATGGCTCGTTGGTGCGATCAACTTACCTTGAAAGTTATATTCACGGTCTGTCTCGCGATGTTGTATCCATAAACCGACAACAATTTGGCCACAAAAACTCCATTGGAGCTCCATGACCCGCCAATACTATCACAACCAAAAGTTTTATGCGCCTGTAACCAACTCTCGTGCTTCGACAACATTTTGAAGGCAAGATCCGGCTTGGAAAATTGAGTTCCGGACGATTTTATGCTTGAGGTATACTCTGCCACCATCAACCACCCTTCCGTGAGCTCACCTACGGGCTAATATATGGACAATAACATATAGAACAATGCACCATCCTTCCATTACACACTAGAAAGACTATAGGAGGAGGGTCTTTTGTCGTATCGAAACCCAAGAATTGATGCTTTACATGGTCTATGACCCGTCTCGCTACCACACTCACGTTTTCACCAGCGGAGGCATTATTCTTGGAGCATAAAGTACATAATAGTTCATCCTCACTCCATTTATGCACCCGAAAAATTATAGGTCATTCCGAGTTGTGTAAAATGGCTCATCGGTGCGATCAACTTACCTTGAAAGTTGTATTCACGGTCTGTCCCACGATGTTGTATCCATAAACCGGCAACAATTTTTCCACAAAAACTCCATTGGAGCTCCATGACCCGCCAATACTATCACAACCAAAAGTTTTATGTGCCCGTAACCAACTCTCGTGCTTTGACAACATTTTGAAGGCAAGATGCGGCTTGGAAAATTGAGTTCCGGATGATTTTATGCTTGAGGTATACTCTGCCACCATCAACCACCCTACCGTGAACTCACCTACGGGCTAATATATGGACAATAACATATAGAACAATGCACCATCCTTCCATTACACACTAGAAAGACTACAGGAGGAGGGTCTTTTGTCGTATCGAAACCCAAGAATTGATGCTTTACATGGTCTATGACCCATCTCGCTACCACACTCACGTTTTCACCAGCGGATGCATTATTCCTGGAGCATAAAGTACATAATACTTCATCCTCACTCCATTTATGCACCCGAAAAACTATAGGTCATTCGGAGTTGTGCAAGATGGCTCGTCGGTGCGATCAACTTACCTTGAAAGTTGTATTCACTGTCTATCCCATGATGTTGTATCCATGAACCGACAACAATTTTGCCACAAAAACTCCATTGGAGCTCCATGACCCACCAATACTATCACAACCAAAAGTTTTATGCGCCCGTAACCAACTCTCGTGCTTCAACAACATTTTGAAGGCAAGATCCGGCTTGGAAAATTGAGTTCCGGACGATTTTATGATTGAGGTATACTCAGCCACCATCAACCACCCTTCCGTGAGCTCACCTACGGGCTAATATATGGACAATAACATATAGAACAATGCACCATCCTTCCATTACACACTAGAAAGACTATAGGAGGAGGTTCTTCGTCGTATCAAAACCCAAGAATTGATGCTTTACATGGTCTATGACCCATCTCGCTACCACACTCACATTTTCACCAGCGGATGCATTATTCTTGGATCATAAAGTACATAACAGTTCATCCTCACTCCATTTATGCACTCAAAAAATTATAGGTCATTCCGAGTTGTGCAAGATCGCTCGTCGGTGCGATCATCTTACCTTGGAAGTTGTATTCATTGTCTGTCCCGTGATGTTGTATCCATAAGACGGCAACAATTTTCCCACAAAAACTCCATTGGAGCTCCAAGACCCGCCAATACTATCACAACCAAAAGTTTTATGCGCCTGTAACCAACTCTCGTGCTTCGACAACATTTTGAAGGCAAGATCCGGCTTGGAAAATTGAGTTCCGGACGATCTTATGCTTGAGGTGTTCTCTGCCACCATCTACCACCCTTCCGTGAGCTCACCAACGGGCTAATATATGGACAATAACATATACAACAATGCACCATCCTTCCATTACACACTAGAAAGACTACAGGTTCAGTCACGCCACAAGGAGGAGGCTCTTCGTCGCATCGAAACCCAAGAATTGATGCTTCACATGGTCAATCACCCATCACACTACCACCCTCACGTTTTCACCAGCGGATGCATTATTCTTGGAGCATAAAGTACATACCAGTTCATCCTCACTCCATTTACGCACCCGAAAAATTATAGGTCATTCCGAGTTGTGCAAGATGGCTCGTCGGTGCGATCAACTTACCTTGAAAGTTGTATTCACGGTCTGTCTCGCGATGTTGTATCCATAAACCGACAACAATTTGGCCACAAAAACTCCATTGGAGCTCCATGACCCGCCAATACTATCACAACCAAAAGTTTTATGCGCCCGTACCCAACTCTCGTGCTTCGACAACATTTTGAAGGCAAGATCCGGCTTGGAAAATTGAGTTCCGGACGATTTTATGCTTGAGGTATACTCTGCCACCATCAACCACCCTTCCGTGAGCTCACCTACGGGCTAATTTATGGACAATAACATATAGAACAATGCACCATCCTTCCATTACACACTAGAAAGACTATAGGAGGAGGGTCTTTTGTCGTATCGAAACCCAAGAATTGATGCTTTACATGGTCTATGACCCATCTCGCTACCACACTCACGTTTTCACCAGCGGATGCATTATTCTTGGAGCATAAAGTACATAGCAGTTCATCCTCACTCCATTTATGCACCCGAAAAATTATAGGTCATTCTGAGTTGTGCAAGATGGCTCGTCGGTGCGATCAACTTACCTTGAAAGTTGTATTCACGGTCTGTCCCACGATGTTGTATCCATAAACCGGCAACAATTTTTCCACAAAAACTCCACTGGAGCTCCATGACCCGCCAATACTATCACAACCAAAAGTTTTATGCGCCCGTAACCAACTCTTGTGCTTCGACAACATTTTGAAGGCAAGATCCGGCTTGGAAAATTGAGTTCCGGACGATTTTATACTTGAGGTATACTCTGCAACCAACAACCACCCTTCCGTGAGCTCACCTACGGGCTAATATATGGACAATAACATATAGAACAATGCACCATCCTTCCATTACATACTAGAAAGACTACAGGAGGAGGCTCTTCGTCGTATCGAAACCCAAGAATTGATGCTTTACATGGTCTATGACCCATCTCGCTACCACACTCACGTTTTCACCAGCAGATGCATTATTCTAGGAGCATAAAGTACATAATAATTTATCCTCACTCCATTTATGCACCCGAAAAATTATAGGTCATTCCGAGTTGTGCAAGATGGCTCGTCGGTGCGATCAACTTACCTTGAAAGTTGTATTCACGGTCTATCCCGCGATGTTGTATCCATAAACCGACAACAATTTTGCCACAAAAACTCCATTGGAGCTCCATGACCCACCAATACTATCACAACCAAAAGTTTTATGCGCCCGTAACCAACTCTCGTGCTTCGACAACATTTTGAAGGCAAGATCCGGCTTGGAAAATTGAGTTCCGGACGATTTTATGCTTGAGGTATACTCTTCCACCATCAACCACCCTTCCGTGAGCTCACCTTCGGGCTAATACATGGACAATAACATATAGAACAATGCACCATCCATCCATTACACACTAGAAAGACTACAGGAGGAGGCTCTTAGTCGTATCGAAACCCAAGAATTGATGCTTTACATGGTCTATGACCCATCTCGCTACCACACTCACATTTTCACCAGCGGATGCATTACTCTTGGATCATAAAGTACATAACAGTTCATCCTCACTCCATTTATGCACTCAAAAAATTATAGGTCATTCCGAGTTGTGCAAGATCGCTCGTTGGTGTGATCATCTTACCTTGAACGTTGTATTTACTGTCTGTCCCATGATGTTGTATCCATAAGACGGCAACAATTTTCCCACAAAAACTCCATTGGAGCTCCAAGACCCGCCAATACTATCACAACCAAAAGTTTTATGCGCCTGTAACCAACTCTCGTGCTTTGACAACATTTTGAAGGCAAGATCCGGCTTGGAAAATTGAGTTCCGGACGATTTTATGCTTGAGGTATACTCTGCCACCATCTACCACCCTTCCGTGAGCTCACCTACGGGCTAATATATGGAAAATGACATATAGAACAATGCACCATCCTTGCATTACACACCAGAAAGACTACAGGTTCAGTCACGACACAAGGAGGAGGCTCTTCGTCGCATCGAAACCCAAGAATTGATGCTTTACATGGTCAATCACCCATCACACTACCACCCTCACGTTTTCACCAGCGGATGCATTATTCTTGGAGCATAAAGTACATAACAGTTCATCCTCACTCCATTTATGCACCCGAAAAATTATAGGTAATTCCGAGTTGTGTAAGATGGCTCGTCGGTGCGATCAACTTACCTTGAAAGTTGTATTCACGGTCTGTCCTGCGATGTTGTATCCATAAACCGACAACAATTTTTCCACAAAAACTCCATTGGAGCTCCATGAATCGCCAATACTATCACAACCAAAAGTTTTATGCGCCCGTAACCAACTCTCGTGCTTCAACAACATTTTGAAGGCAAGATCCGGCTTGGAAAATTGAGTTCCGGACGATTTTATGCTTGAGGTATACTCTGCCACCATCAACCACCCTTCCGTGAGCTCACCTACGGGCTAATATATGGACAATAACATATAGAACAATGCACCATCCTTCCATTACACACTAGAAAGACTACAGGAGGAGGCTCTTCGTCGTATACAAACCCAAGAATTGATGCTTTACATGGTCTATGACCCATCTCGCTACCACACTCACGTTTTCACCAGCGGATGCATTATTCTTGGAGCATAAAGTACATAATAGTTCATCCTCACTCCATTTATGCACCCAAAAAATTATAGGTCATTCCGAGTTGTGCAAGATGGCTCGTCGGTGCGATCAACTTACCTTGAAAGTTGTATTCACGGTCTGTCCTGCGATGTTGTATCCATAAACCGACAACAATTTTTCCACAAAAACTCCATTGGAGCTCCATGAATCGCCAATACTATCACAACCAAAAGTTTTATGCGCCCGTAACCAACTCTCGTGCTTCAACAACATTTTGAAGGCAAGATCCGGCTTGGAAAATTGAGTTCCGGACGATTTTATGCTTGAGGTATACTCTGCCACCATCAACCACCCTTCCGTGAGCTCACCTACGGGCTAATATATGGACAATAACATATAGAACAATGCACCATCCTTCCATTACACACTAGAAAGACTACAGGAGGAGGCTCTTCGTCGTATACAAACCCAAGAATTGATGCTTTACATGGTCTATGACCCATCTCGCTACCACACTCACGTTTTCACCAGCGGATGCATTATTCTTGGAGCATAAAGTACATAATAGTTCATCCTCACTCCATTTATGCACTCAAAAAATTATAGGTCATTCCGAGTTGTGCAAGATGGCTCGTCGGTGCGATCAACTTACCTTGAAAGTTGTATTCACGGTCTATCCCGCGATTTTGTATCCATATACCGACAACAATTTTTCCACAAAAACTCCATTGGAGCTCCATGAATCGCCAATACTATCACAACAAAAAGTTTTATGCGCCCGTAACCAACTCTCGTGCTTCAACAACATTTTGAAGGCAAGATCCGGCTTGGAAAATTGAGTTCCGGACGATTTTATGCTTGAGGTATACTCTGCCACCATCAACCACCCTTCCGTGAGCTCACCTACGGGCTAATATATGGACAATAACATATAGAACAATGCACCATCCTTCCATTACACACTAGAAAGACTACAGGAGGAGGCTCTTCGTCGTATAGAAACCCAAGAATTGATGCTTTACATGGTCTATGACCCATCTCGCTACCACACTCACGTTTTCACCAGCGGATGCATTATTCTTGGAGCATAAAGTACATAATAGTTCATCCTCACTCCATTTATGCACCCGAAAAATTATAGGTCATTCCGAGTTGTGCAAGATGGCTCGTCGGTGCGATCAACTTACCTTGAAAGTTGTATTCACGGTCTATCCCGCGATTTTGTATCCATATACCGACAACAATTTTGCCACAAAAACTCCATTGGAGCTCCATGAATCGCCAATACTATCACAACCAAAAGTTTTATGCGCCCGTAACCAACTCTCGTGCTTCAACAACATTTTGGAGGCAAGATCCGGCTTGGAAAATTGAGTTCCGGACGATTTTATGCTTGAGGTATACTCTGCCACCATCAACCACCCTTCCGTGAGCTCACCTACGGGCTAATATATGGACAATAACATATAGAACAATGCACCATCCTTCCATTACACACTAGAAAGACTACAGGAGGAGGCTCTTCGTCGTATACAAACCCAAGAATTGATGCTTTACATGGTCTATGACCCATCTCGCTACCACACTCATGTTTTCACCAGCGGATGCATTATTCTTGGAGCATAAAGTACATAATAGTTCATCTTCACTCCATTTATGCACCCGAAAAATTATAGGTCATTCCGAGTTGTGCAAGATGGCTCGTCGGTGCGATCAACTTACCTTGAAAGTTGTATTCATGGTCTATCCCGCGATTTTGTATCCATAAACCGACAACAATTTTGCCACAAAAACTCCATTGGAGCTCCATGACCCACCAATACTATCACAACCAAAAGTTTTATGCGCCCGTAACCAACTCTCGTGCTTCGACAACATTTTGAAGGCAAGATCCGGCTTGGAAAATTGAGTTCCGGACGATTTTATGCTTGAGGTATACTCTGCCACCATCAACCACCATTCCGTGAGCTCACCTACGGGCTAATACATGGACAATAACATATAGAACAATGCACCATCCTTCCATTACACACTAGAAAGACTACAGGAGGAGGCTCTTTTGTCGTATCGAAACCCAAGAATTGATGCTTTACATGGTCTATGACCCATCTCGCTACCACACTCACGTTTTCACCAGCGGATGCATTATTCTTGGAGCATAAAGTACATAACAGTTCATCCTCACTCCATTTCTGCACCCGAAAAATTATAGGTCATTCCGAGTTGTGCAAGATGGCTCGTCGGAGCGATCAACGTACCTTGAAAGTTGTATTCACAGTCTGTCACGCGATGTTGTATCCATAAACCGGCAACAATTTTGCCACAAAAACTCCATTGGAGTTCATGACCCGGCAATACTATCACAACCAAAAGTTTCATGCGCCCGAAACCAACTCTCGTGCTTCGACAACATTTTGAAGGCAAGATCCGGCTTGGAAAATTGAGTTCCGGATGATTTTATGCTTGAGGTATACTCTGCCACCATCTACCACCCTTCCGTGAGCTCACCTACGGGCTAATATATGGAAAATGACATATAGAACAATGCACCATCCTTGCATTACACACCAGAAAGACTACAGGTTCAGTCACGACACAAGGAGGAGGCTCTTCGTCGCATCGAAACCCAAGAATTGATGCTTTACATGGTCAATCACCCATCACACTACCACCCTCACGTTTTCACCAGCGGATGCATTATTCTTGGAGCATAAAGTACATAACAGTTCATCCTCACTCCATTTATGCACCCGAAAAATTATAGGTAATTCCGAGTTGTGTAAGATGGCTCGTCGGTGCGATCAACTTACCTTGAAAGTTGTATTCACGGTCTGTCCTGCGATGTTGTATCCATAAACCGACAACAATTTTTCCACAAAAACTCCATTGGAGCTCCATGAATCGCCAATACTATCACAACCAAAAGTTTTATGCGCCCGTAACCAACTCTCGTGCTTCAACAACATTTTGAAGGCAAGATCCGGCTTGGAAAATTGAGTTCCGGACGATTTTATGCTTGAGGTATACTCTGCCACCATCAACCACCCTTCCGTGAGCTCACCTACGGGCTAATATATGGACAATAACATATAGAACAATGCACCATCCTTCCATTACACACTAGAAAGACTACAGGAGGAGGCTCTTCGTCGTATACAAACCCAAGAATTGATGCTTTACATGGTCTATGACCCATCTCGCTACCACACTCACGTTTTCACCAGCGGATGCATTATTCTTGGAGCATAAAGTACATAATAGTTCATCCTCACTCCATTTATGCACCCAAAAAATTATAGGTCATTCCGAGTTGTGCAAGATGGCTCGTCGGTGCGATCAACTTACCTTGAAAGTTGTATTCACGGTCTATCCCGCGATTTTGTATCCATATACCGACAACAATTTTGCCACAAAAACTCCATTGGAGCTCCATGAATCGCCAATACTATCACAACCAAAAGTTTTATGCGCCCGTAACCAACTCTCGTGCTTCAACAACATTTTGGAGGCAAGATCCGGCTTGGAAAATTGAGTTTCGGACGATTTTATGCTTGAGGTATACTCTGCCACCATCAACCACCCTTCCGTGAGCTCACCTACGGGCTAATATATGGACAATAACATATAGAACAATGCACCATCCTTCCATTACACACTAGAAAGACTACAGGAGGAGGCTCTTCGTCGTATACAAACCCAAGAATTGATGCTTTACATGGTCTATGACCCATCTCGCTACCACACTCACGTTTTCACCAGCGGATGCATTATTCTTGGAGCATAAAGTACATAATAGTTCATCTTCACTCCATTTATGCACCCGAAAAATTATAGGTCATTCCGAGTTGTGCAAGATGGCTCGTCGGTGCGATCAACTTACCTTGAAAGTTGTATTCACGGTCTATCCCGCGATTTTGTATCCATAAACCGACAACAATTTTGCCACAAAAACTCCATTGGAGCTCCATGACCCACCAATACTATCACAACCAAAAGTTTTATGCGCCCGTAACCAACTCTCGTGCTTCGACAACATTTTGAAGGCAAGATCCGGCTTGGAAAATTGAGTTCCGGACGATTTTATGCTTGAGGTATACTCTGCCACCATCAACCACCATTCCGTGAGCTCACCTACGGGCTAATACATGGACAATAACATATAGAACAATGCACCATCCTTCCATTACACACTAGAAAGACTACAGGAGGAGGCTCTTTTGTCGTATCGAAACCCAAGAATTGATGCTTTACATGGTCTATGACCCATCTTGCTACCACACTCACGTTTTCACCAGCGGATGCATTATTCTTGGAGCATAAAGTACATAACAGTTCATCCTCACTCCATTTCTGCACCCGAAAAATTATAGGTCATTCCGAGTTGTGCAAGATGGCTCGTCGGAGCGATCAACGTACCTTGAAAGTTGTATTCACAGTCTGTCACGCGATGTTGTATCCATAAACCGGCAACAATTTTGCCACAAAAACTCCATTGGAGTTCATGACCCGGCAATACTATCACAACCAAAAGTTTCATGCGCCCGAAACCAACTCTCGTGCTTCGACAACATTTTGAAGGCAAGATCCGGCTTGGAAAATTGAGTTCCGGATGATTTTATGCTTGAGGTATACTCTGCCACCATCTACCACCCTTCCGTGAGCTCACCTACGGGCTAATATATGGAAAATGACATATAGAACAATGCACCATCCTTGCATTACACACCAGAAAGACTACAGGTTCAGTCACGACACAAGGAGGAGGCTCTTCGTCGCATCGAAACCCAAGAATTGATGCTTTACATGGTCAATCACCCATCACACTACCACCCTCACGTTTTCACCAGCGGATGCATTATTCTTGGAGCATAAAGTACATAACAGTTCATCCTCACTCCATTTATGCACCCGAAAAATTATAGGTAATTCCGAGTTGTGTAAGATGGCTCGTCGGTGCGATCAACTTACCTTGAAAGTTGTATTCACGGTCTGTCCTGCGATGTTGTATCCATAAACCGACAACAATTTTTCCACAAAAACTCCATTGGAGCTCCATGAATCGCCAATACTATCACAACCAAAAGTTTTATGCGCCCGTAACCAACTCTCGTGCTTCAACAACATTTTGAAGGCAAGATCCGGCTTGGAAAATTGAGTTCCGGACGATTTTATGCTTGAGGTATACTCTGCCACCATCAACCACCCTTCCGTGAGCTCACCTACGGGCTAATATATGGACAATAACATATAGAACAATGCACCATCCTTCCATTACACACTAGAAAGACTACAGGAGGAGGCTCTTCGTCGTATACAAACCCAAGAATTGATGCTTTACATGGTCTATGACCCATCTCGCTACCACACTCACGTTTTCACCAGCGGATGCATTATTCTTGGAGCATAAAGTACATAATAGTTCATCCTCACTCCATTTATGCACCCAAAAAATTATAGGTCATTCCGAGTTGTGCAAGATGGCTCGTCGGTGCGATCAACTTACCTTGAAAGTTGTATTCACGGTCTATCCCGCGATTTTGTATCCATATACCGACAACAATTTTTCCACAAAAACTCCATTGGAGCTCCATGAATCGCCAATACTATCACAACAAAAAGTTTTATGCGCCCGTAACCAACTCTCGTGCTTCAACAACATTTTGAAGGCAAGATCCGGCTTGGAAAATTGAGTTCCGGACGATTTTATGCTTGAGGTATACTCTGCCACCATCAACCACCCTTCCGTGAGCTCACCTACGGGCTAATATATGGACAATAACATATAGAACAATGCACCATCCTTCCATTACACACTAGAAAGACTACAGGAGGAGGCTCTTCGTCGTATAGAAACCCAAGAATTGATGCTTTACATGGTCTATGACCCATCTCGCTACCACACTCACGTTTTCACCAGCGGATGCATTATTCTTGGAGCATAAAGTACATAATAGTTCATCCTCACTCCATTTATGCACCCGAAAAATTATAGGTCATTCCGAGTTGTGCAAGATGGCTCGTCGGTGCGATCAACTTACCTTGAAAGTTGTATTCACGGTCTATCCCGCGATTTTGTATCCATATACCGACAACAATTTTGCCACAAAAACTCCATTGGAGCTCCATGAATCGCCAATACTATCACAACCAAAAGTTTTATGCGCCCGTAACCAACTCTCGTGCTTCAACAACATTTTGGAGGCAAGATCCGGCTTGGAAAATTGAGTTCCGGACGATTTTATGCTTGAGGTATACTCTGCCACCATCAACCACCCTTCCGTGAGCTCACCTACGGGCTAATATATGGACAATAACATATAGAACAATGCACCATCCTTCCATTACACACTAGAAAGACTACAGGAGGAGGCTCTTCGTCGTATACAAACCCAAGAATTGATGCTTTACATGGTCTATGACCCATCTCGCTACCACACTCACGTTTTCACCAGCGGATGCATTATTCTTGGAGCATAAAGTACATAATAGTTCATCTTCACTCCATTTATGCACCCGAAAAATTATAGGTCATTCCGAGTTGTGCAAGATGGCTCGTCGGTGCGATCAACTTACCTTGAAAGTTGTATTCACGGTCTATCCCGCGATTTTGTATCCATAAACCGACAACAATTTTGCCACAAAAACTCCATTGGAGCTCCATGACCCACCAATACTATCACAACCAAAAGTTTTATGCGCCCGTAACCAACTCTCGTGCTTCGACAACATTTTGAAGGCAAGATCCGGCTTGGAAAATTGAGTTCCGGACGATTTTATGCTTGAGGTATACTCTGCCACCATCAACCACCATTCCGTGAGCTCACCTACGGGCTAATACATGGACAATAACATATAGAACAATGCACCATCCTTCCATTACACACTAGAAAGACTACAGGAGGAGGCTCTTTTGTCGTATCGAAACCCAAGAATTGATGCTTTACATGGTCTATGACCCATCTCGCTACCACACTCACGTTTTCACCAGCGGATGCATTATTCTTGGAGCATAAAGTACATAACAGTTCATCCTCACTCCATTTCTGCACCCGAAAAATTATAGGTCATTCCGAGTTGTGCAAGATGGCTCGTCGGTGCGATCAACTTACCTTGAAAGTTGTATTCACATTCTATCCCGCGATTTTGTATCCATAAACCGACAACAATTTTGCCACAAAAACTCCATTGGAGCTCCATGACCCACCAATACTATCACAACCAAAAGTTTTATGCGCCCGTAACCAACTCTCGTGCTTCGACAACATTTTGAAGGCAAGATCCGGCTTGGAAAATTGAGTTCCGGACGATTTTATGCTTGAGGTATACTCTGCCACCATCAACCACCATTCCGTGAGCTCACCTACGGGCTAATACATGGACAATAACATATAGAACAATGCACCATCCTTCCATTACACACTAGAAAGACTACAGGAGGAGGCTCTTTTGTCGTATCGAAACCCAAGAATTGATGCTTTACATGGTCTATGACCCATCTCGCTACCACACTCACGTTTTCACCAGCGGATGCATTATTCTTGGAGCATAAAGTACATAATAGTTCATCCTCACTCCATTTATGCACCCGAAAAATTATAGGTCATTCCGAGTTGTGCAAGATGGCTCGTCGGTGCGATCAACTTACCTTGAAAGTTGTATTCACGGTCTATCCCGCGATTTTGTATCCATATACCGACAACAATTTTGCCACAAAAACTCCATTGGAGCTCCATGAATCGCCAATACTATCACAACCAAAAGTTTTATGCGCCCGTAACCAACTCTCGTGCTTCAACAACATTTTGGAGGCAAGATCCGGCTTGGAAAATTGAGTTCCGGACGATTTTATGCTTGAGGTATACTCTGCCACCATCAACCACCCTTCCGTGAGCTCACCTACGGGCTAATATATGGACAATAACATATAGAACAATGCACCATCCTTCCATTACACACTAGAAAGACTACAGGAGGAGGCTCTTCGTCGTATACAAACCCAAGAATTGATGCTTTACATGGTCTATGACCCATCTCGCTACCACACTCACGTTTTCACCAGCGGATGCATTATTCTTGGAGCATAAAGTACATAATAGTTCATCTTCACTCCATTTATGCACCCGAAAAATTATAGGTCATTCCGAGTTGTGCAAGATGGCTCGTCGGTGCGATCAACTTACCTTGAAAGTTGTATTCACGGTCTATCCCGCGATTTTGTATCCATAAACCGACAACAATTTTGCCACAAAAACTCCATTGGAGCTCCATGACCCACCAATACTATCACAACCAAAAGTTTTATGCGCCCGTAACCAACTCTCGTGCTTCGACAACATTTTGAAGGCAAGATCCGGCTTGGAAAATTGAGTTCCGGACGATTTTATGCTTGAGGTATACTCTGCCACCATCAACCACCATTCCGTGAGCTCACCTACGGGCTAATACATGGACAATAACATATAGAACAATGCACCATCCTTCCATTACACACTAGAAAGACTACAGGAGGAGGCTCTTTTGTCGTATCGAAACCCAAGAATTGATGCTTTACATGGTCTATGACCCATCTCGCTACCACACTCACGTTTTCACCAGCGGATGCATTATTCTTGGAGCATAAAGTACATAACAGTTCATCCTCACTCCATTTCTGCACCCGAAAAATTATAGGTCATTCCGAGTTGTGCAAGATGGCTCGTCGGAGCGATCAACGTACCTTGAAAGTTGTATTCACAGTCTGTCACGCGATGTTGTATCCATAAACCGGCAACAATTTTGCCACAAAAACTCCATTGGAGTTCATGACCCGGCAATACTATCACAACCAAAAGTTTCATGCGCCCGAAACCAACTCTCGTGCTTCGACAACATTTTGAAGGCAAGATCCGGCTTGGAAAATTGAGTTCCGGATGATTTTATGCTTGAGGTATACTCTGCCACCATCTACCACCCTTCCGTGAGCTCACCTACGGGCTAATATATGGAAAATGACATATAGAACAATGCACCATCCTTGCATTACACACCAGAAAGACTACAGGTTCAGTCACGACACAAGGAGGAGGCTCTTCGTCGCATCGAAACCCAAGAATTGATGCTTTACATGGTCAATCACCCATCACACTACCACCCTCACGTTTTCACCAGCGGATGCATTATTCTTGGAGCATAAAGTACATAACAGTTCATCCTCACTCCATTTATGCACCCGAAAAATTATAGGTAATTCCGAGTTGTGTAAGATGGCTCGTCGGTGCGATCAACTTACCTTGAAAGTTGTATTCACGGTCTGTCCTGCGATGTTGTATCCATAAACCGACAACAATTTTTCCACAAAAACTCCATTGGAGCTCCATGAATCGCCAATACTATCACAACCAAAAGTTTTATGCGCCCGTAACCAACTCTCGTGCTTCAACAACATTTTGAAGGCAAGATCCGGCTTGGAAAATTGAGTTCCGGACGATTTTATGCTTGAGGTATACTCTGCCACCATCAACCACCCTTCCGTGAGCTCACCTACGGGCTAATATATGGACAATAACATATAGAACAATGCACCATCCTTCCATTACACACTAGAAAGACTACAGGAGGAGGCTCTTCGTCGTATACAAACCCAAGAATTGATGCTTTACATGGTCTATGACCCATCTCGCTACCACACTCACGTTTTCACCAGCGGATGCATTATTCTTGGAGCATAAAGTACATAATAGTTCATCCTCACTCCATTTATGCACCCAAAAAATTATAGGTCATTCCGAGTTGTGCAAGATGGCTCGTCGGTGCGATCAACTTACCTTGAAAGTTGTATTCACGGTCTATCCCGCGATTTTGTATCCATATACCGACAACAATTTTGCCACAAAAACTCCATTGGAGCTCCATGAATCGCCAATACTATCACAACCAAAAGTTTTATGCGCCCGTAACCAACTCTCGTGCTTCAACAACATTTTGGAGGCAAGATCCGGCTTGGAAAATTGAGTTCCGGACGATTTTATGCTTGAGGTATACTCTGCCACCATCAACCACCCTTCCGTGAGCTCACCTACGGGCTAATATATGGACAATAACATATAGAACAATGCACCATCCTTCCATTACACACTAGAAAGACTACAGGAGGAGGCTCTTTTGTCGTATCGAAACCCAAGAATTGATGCTTTACATGGTCTATGACCCATCTCGCTACCACACTCACGTTTTCACCAGCGGATGCATTATTCTTGGAGCGTAAAGTACATAACAGTTCATCCTCACTCCATTTCTGCACCCGAAAAATTATAGGTCATTCCGAGTTGTGCAAGATGGCTCGTCGGAGCGATCAACTTACCTTGAAAGTTGTATTCACAGTCTGTCACGCGATGTTGTATCCATAAACCGGCAACAATTTTGCCACAAAAACTCCATTGGAGTTCATGACCCGGCAATACTATCACAACCAAAAGTTCCATGCGCCCGTAACCAACTCTCGTGCTTCGACAACATTTTGAAGGCAAGATCCGGCTTGGAAAATTGAGTTCCGGATGATTTTATGCTTGAGGTATACTCTGCCACCATCTACCACCCTTCCGTGAGCTCGCCTACGGGCTAATATATGGAAAATGACATATAGAACAATGCACCATCCTTGCATAACACACCAGAAAGACTACAGGTTCAGTCACGACACAAGGAGGAGGCTCTTCGTCGCATCGAAACCCAAGAATTGATGCTTTACATGGTCAATCACCCATCACACTACCACCCTCACGTTTTCACCAGCGGATGCATTATTCTTGGAGCATAAAGTACATAACAGTTCATCCTCACTCCATTTGTGCACCCGAAAAATTATAGGTAATTCCGAGTTGTGTAAGATGGCTCGTCGGTGCGATCAACTTACCTTGAAAGTTGTATTCACGGTCTGTCCTGCGATGTTGTATCCATAAACCGACAACAATTTTTCCACAAAAACTCCATTGGAGCCCCATGAATCGCCAATACTATCACAACCAAAAGTTTTATGCGCCCGTAACCAACTCTCGTGCTTCAACAACATTTTGAAGGCAAGATCCGGCTTGGAAAATTGAGTTCCGGACGATTTTATGCTTGAGGTATACTCTGCCACCATCAACCACCCTTCCGTGAGCTCACCTACGGGCTAATATATGGACAATAACATATAGAACAATGCACCATCCTTCCATTACACACTAGAAAGACTACAGGAGGAGGCTCTTCGTCGTATAGAAACCCAAGAATTGATGCTTTACACGGTCTATGACCCATCTCGCTACCACACTCACGTTTTCACCAGCGGATGCATTATTCTTGGAGCATAAAGTACATAATAGTTCATCCTCACTCCATTTATGCACCCGAAAAATTATAGGTCATTCCGATTTGTGCAAGATGGCTCGTCGGTGCGATCAACTTACCTTGAAAGTTGTATTCACGGTCTATCCCGCGATTTTGTATCCATATACAGACAACAATTTTGCCACAAAAACTCCATTGGAGCTCCGTGAATCGCCAATACAATCACAACCAAAAGTTTTATGCGCCCGTAACCAACTCTCGTGCTTCAACAACATTTTGGAGGCAAGATCCGGCTTGGAAAATTGAGTTCCGGACGATTTTATGCTTGAGGTATACTCTGCCACCATCAACCACCCTTCCGTGAGCTCACCTACGGGCTAATATATGGACAATAACATATAGAACAATGCACCATCCTTCCATTACACACTAGAAAGACTACAGGAGGAGGCTCTTCGTCGTATAGAAACCCAAGAATTGATGCTTTACATGGTCTATGACCCATCTCGCTACCACACTCACGTTTTCACCAGCGGATGCATTATTCTTGGAGCATAAAGTACATAATAGTTCATCCTCACTCCATTTATGCACCCGAAAAATTATAGGTCATTCCGATTTGTGCAAGATGGCTCGTCGGTGCGATCAACTTACCTTGAAAGTTGTATTCACGGTCTATCCTGCGATTTTGTATCCATATACCGACAGCAATTTTGCCACAAAAACTCCATTGGAGCTCCGTAAATCGCCAATACAATCACAACCAAAAGTTTTATGCGCCCGTAACCAACTCTCGTGCTTCAACAACATTTTGGAGGCAAGATCCGGCTTGGAAAATTGAGTTCCGGACGATTTTATGCTTGAGGTATACTCTGCCACCATCAACCACCCTTCCGTGAGCTCACCTACGGGCTAATATATGGACAATAACATATAGAACAATGCACCATCCTTCCATTACACACTAGAAAGACTACAGGAGGAGGATCTTCGTCGTATAGAAACCCAAGAATTGATGCTTTACATGGTCTATGACCCATCTCGCTACCACACTCACGTTTTCACTAGCGGATGCATTATTCTTGGAGCATAAAGTACATTAGTTCATCCTCACTCCATTTATGCACCCGAAAAATTATAGGTCATACCGAGTTGTGCAAGATGGCTCGTCGGTGCGATCAACTTACCTTGAAAGTTGTATTCACGGTCTATCCCGCGATTTTGTATCAATAAACCGACAACAATTTTGCCACAAAAACTCCATTGGAGCTCCATGACCCACCAATACTATCACAACCAAAAGTTTTATGCGCCCATAACCAACTCTCGTGTTTCGACAACATTTTGAACGCAAGATCCGGCTTGGAAAATTGAGTTCCGGACGATTTTATGCTTGAGGTATACTCTGCCACCATCAACCACCCTTCCGTGAGCTCACCTACGGGCTAATACATGGACAATAACATATAGAACAATGCACCATCCTTCCATTACACACTATAAAGACTACAGGAGGAGGCTCTTTTGTCGTATCGAAACCCAAGAATTGATGCTTTACATGGTCTATGACCCATCTCGCTACCACACTCACGTTTTCACCAGCGGATGCATTATTCTTGGAGCATAAAGTACATAACAGTTCATCCTCACTCCATTTCTGCACCCGAAAAATTATAGGTCATTCCGAGTTGTGCAAGATGGCTCGTCGGAGCGATCAACTTACCTTGAAAGTTGTATTCACAGTCTGTCACGCGATGTTGTATCCATAAACCGGCAACAATTTTGCCACAAAAACTCCATTGGAGTTCATGACCCGGCAATACTATCACAACCAAAAGTTTCATGTGCCCGTAACCAACTCTCGTGCTTCGACAACATTTTGAAGGCAAGATCCGGCTTGGAAAATTGAGTTCCGGATGATTTTATGCTTGAGGTATACTCTGCCACCATCTACCACCCTTCCGTGAGCTCACCTACGGGCTAATATATGGAAAATGACATATAGAACAATGCACCATCCTTGCATTACACACCAGAAAGACTACAGGTTCAGTCACGACACAAGGAGGAGGCTCTTCGTCGCATCGAAACCCAAGAATTGATGCTTTACATGGTCAATCACCCATCACACTACCACCCTCACGTTTTCACCAGCGGATGCATTATTCTTGGAGCATAAAGTACATAACAGTTCATCCTCACTCCATTTATGCACCCGAAAAATTATAGGTAATTCCGAGTTGGGTAAGATGGCTCGTCGGTGCGATCAACTTACCTTGAAAGTTGTATTCACGGTCTGTCCTGCGATGTTGTATCCATAAACCGACAACAATTTGGCCACAAAAACTCCATTGGAGCTCCATGACCCGCCAATACTATCACAACCAAAAGTTGTATGCGCCCGTAACCAACTCTCGTGCTTCGACAACATTTTGAAGGCAAGATCCGGCTTGGAAAATTGAGTTCTGGATGATTTTATGCTTGAGGTATACTCTGCCACCATCAACCACCCTTTCGTGAGCTCACCTACGGGCTAATATATGGACAATCACATATAGAACAATGCACCATCCTTCCATTACACTCTAGAAAGACTACAGGAGGAGGCTCTTTTGTCGTATCGAAACCCAAGAATTGATGCTTTACATGGTCTATGACCCATCTCGCTACCACACTCACGTTTTCACCAGCGGATGCATTATTCTTGGAGCATAAAGTACATAACAGTTCATCCTCACTCCATTTATGCACCTGAAAAATTATAGGTCATTCCGAGTTGTGCAAGATGGCTCGTCGGTGCGATCAACTTACCTTGAAAGTTGTATTCACGGTCTGTCCCGCGATGTTGTATCCATAAACCGGCAACAATTTTGCCACAAAAACGCCATTGGAGCTCCATGACCCGCCAATACTATCACAACCAAAAGTTTCATGCGCTCGTAACCAAATCTCGTGCTTTGACAACATTTCGGAGGCAAGATCCGGCTTGGAAAATTGAGTTCCGGATGATTTTATGCTTGAGGTATACAATGCCACCATCTACCACCCTTCCGTGAGCTCACCTACGGGCTAATATATGCACAATAACATATAGAACAATGCACCATCCTTCCATTACACACTAGAAAGACTACAGGTTCAGTCACGACACAAGGAGGAGACTCTTCGTCGCATCGAAACCCAAGAATTGATGCTTTACATGGACAATCACCCATCACACTACCACCCTCACGTTTTCACCAGCGGATGCATTATTCTTGGAGCATAAAGTACATAACAGTTCAACCTCACTCCATTTATGCACCCGAAAAATTATAGGTCATTTCGAGTTGTGTAAGATGGCTCGTCGGTGCGATCAACTTACCTTGAAAGTTGTATTCACGGTCTGTCCTGCGATGTTGTATCCATAAACCGACAACAAATTGGCCACAAAAACTCCATTGGAGCTCCATGACCCGCCAATACTATCACAACCAAAAGTTGTATGCGCCCGTAACCAACTCTCGTGCTTCGACAACATTTTGAAGGCAAGATCCGGCTTGGAAAATTGAGTTCTGGAAGATTTTATGCTTGAGGTATACTCTGCCACCATCAACCACCCTTCCGTGAGCTCACCTACGGGCTAATATATGGACAATCACATATAGAACAATGCACCATCCTTCCATTACACACTAGAAAGACTACTGGAGGAGGCTCTTTTGTCGTATCGAAACCCAAGAATTGATGCTTTACAAGGTCTATGACCCATCTCGCTACCACACTCACGTTTTCACCAGCGGATGCATTATTCTTGGAGCATAAAGTACATAATAGTTCATCCTCACTCCATTTATGCACCCGAAAAATTATAGGTCATTCCGAGTTGTGCAAGATGGCTCGTCGGTGCGATCAACTTACCTTGAAAGTTGTATTCACGGTCTGTCCTGTGATGTTGTATCCATAAACCGACAACAATTTGGCCACAAAAACTCCATTGGAGCTCCATGACCCGCCAATACTATCACAACCAAAAGTTTTATGCGCCCGTAACCAACTCTCGTGCTTCGACAACATTTTGAAGGCAAGATCCGGCTTGGAAAATTGAGTTCCGGATGATTTTATGCTTGAGGTATACTCTGCCACCATCTACCACCCTTCCGTGAGCTCACCTACGGGCTAATATATGGAAAATGACATATAGAACAATGCACCATCCTTGCATTACACACCAGAAAGACTACAGGTTCAGTCACGACACAAGGAGGAGGCTCTTCGTCGCATCGAAACCCAAGAATTGATGCTTTACATGGTCAATCACCCATCACACTACCACCCTCACGTTTTCACCAGCGGATGCATTATTCTTGGAGCATAAAGTACATAACAGTTCATCCTCACTCCATTTATGCACCCGAAAAATTATAGGTAATTCCGAGTTGTGTAAGATGGCTCGTCGGTGCGATCAACTTACCTTGAAAGTTGTATTCACGGTCTGTCCTGCGATGTTGTATCCATAAACCGACAACAATTTGGCCACAAAAACTCCATTGGAGCTCCATGACCCGCCAATACTATCACAACCAAAAGTTGTATGCGCCCGTAACCAACTCTCGTGCTTCGACAACATTTTGAAGGCAAGATCCGGCTTGGAAAATTGAGTTCTGGATGATTTTATGCTTGAGGTATACTCTGCCACCATCAACCACCCTTCCGTGAGCTCACCTACGGGCTAATATATGGACAATCACATATAGAACAATGCACCATCCTTCCATTACACTCTAGAAAGACTACAGGAGGAGGCTCTTTTGTCGTATCGAAACCCAAGAATTGATGCTTTACATGGTCTATGACCCATCTCGCTACCACACTCACGTTTTCACCAGCGGATGCATTATTCTTGGAGCATAAAGTACATAACAGTTCATCCTCACTCCATTTATGCACCTGAAAAATTATAGGTCATTCCGAGTTGTGCAAGATGGCTCGTCGGTGCGATCAACTTACCTTGAAAGTTGTATTCACGGTCTGTCCCGCGATGTTGTATCCATAAACCGGCAACAATTTTGCCACAAAAACGCCATTGGAGCTCCATGACCCGCCAATACTATCACAACCAAAAGTTTCATGCGCTCGTAACCAAATCTCGTGCTTCGACAACATTTCGGAGGCAAGATCCGGCTTGGAAAATTGAGTTCCGGATGATTTTATGCTTGAGGTATACAATGCCACCATCTACCACCCTTCCGTGAGCTCACCTACGGGCTAATATATGGACAATAACATATAGAACAATGCACCATCCTTCCATTACACACTAGAAAGACTACAGGTTCAGTCACGACACAAGGAGGAGACTCTTCGTCGCATCGAAACCCAAGAATTGATGCTTTACATGGACAATCACCCATCACACTACCACCCTCACGTTTTCACCAGCGGATGCATTATTCTTGGAGCATAAAGTACATAACAGTTCAACCTCACTCCATTTATGCACCCGAAAAATTATAGGTCATTTCGAGTTGTGTAAGATGGCTCGTCGGTGCGATCAACTTACCTTGAAAGTTGTATTCACGGTCTGTCCTGCGATGTTGTATCCATAAACCGACAACAAATTGGCCACAAAAACTCCATTGGAGCTCCATGACCCGCCAATACTATCACAACCAAAAGTTGTATGCGCCCGTAACCAACTCTCGTGCTTCGACAACATTTTGAAGGCAAGATCCGGCTTGGAAAATTGAGTTCTGGAAGATTTTATGCTTGAGGTATACTCTGCCACCATCAACCACCCTTCCGTGAGCTCACCTACGGGCTAATATATGGACAATCACATATAGAACAATGCACCATCCTTCCATTACACACTAGAAAGACTACTGGAGGAGGCTCTTTTGTCGTATCGAAACCCAAGAATTGATGCTTTACAAGGTCTATGACCCATCTCGCTACCACACTCACGTTTTCACCAGCGGATGCATTATTCTTGGAGCATAAAGTACATAATAGTTCATCCTCACTCCATTTATGCACCCGAAAAATTATAGGTCATTCCGAGTTGTGCAAGATGGCTCGTCGGTGCGATCAACTTACCTTGAAAGTTGTATTCACGGTCTGTCCTGCGATGTTGTATCCATAAACCGACAACAATTTGGCCACAAAAACTCCATTGGAGCTCCATGACCCGCCAATACTATCACAACCAAAAGTTGTATGCGCCCGTAACCAACTCTCGTGCTTCGACAACATTTTGAAGGCAAGATCCAGCTTGGAAAATTGAGTTCTGGATGATTTTATGCTTGAGGTATACTCTGCCACCATCAACCACCCTTCCGTGAGCTCACCTACGGGCTAATATATGGACAATCACATATAGAACAATGCACCATCCTTCCATTACACTCTAGAAAGACTACAGGAGGAGGCTTTTTTGTCGTATCGAAACCCAAGAATTGATGCTTTACATGGTCTATGACCCATCTCGCTACCACACTCACGTTTTCACCAGCGGATGCATTATTCTTGGAGCATAAAGTACATAACAGTTCATCCTCACTCCATTTATGCACCTGAAAAATTATAGGTCATTCCGAGTTGTGCAAGATGGCTCGTCGGTGCGATCAACTTACCTTGAAAGTTGTATTCACGGTCTGTCCCGCGATGTTGTATCCATAAACCGGCAACAATTTTGCCACAAAAACGCCATTGGAGCTCCATGACCCGCCAATACTATCACAACCAAAAGTTTCATGCGCTCGTAACCAAATCTCATGCTTCGACAACATTTCGGAGGCAAGATCCGGCTTGGAAAATTGAGTTCCGGATGATTTTATGCTTGAGGTATACAATGCCACCATCTACCACCCTTCCGTGAGCTCACCTACGGGCTACTATATGGACAATAACATATAGAACAATGCACCATCCTTCCATTACACACTAGAAAGACTACAGGTTCAGTCACGACACAAGGAGGAGGCTCTTCGTCGCATCGAAACCCAAGAAATGATGCTTTACATGGACAATCACCCATCACACTACCACCCTCACGTTGTCACCAGCGGATGCATTATTCTTGGAGCATAAGGTACATAACAGTTCAACCTCACTCCATTTATGCACCCGAAAAATTATAGGTCATTCCGAGTTGTGTAAGATGGCTCGTCGGTGCGATCAACTTACCTTGAAAGTTGTATTCACGGTCTGTCCTGCGATGTTGTATCCATAAACCGACAACAATTTGGCCACAAAAACTCCATTGGAGCTCCATGACCCGCCAATACTATCACAACCAAAAGTTGTATGCGCCCGTAACCAACTCTCGTGCTTCGACAACATTTTGAAGGCAAGATCCGGCTTGGAAAATTGAGTTCTGGAAGATTTTATGCTTGAGGTATACTCTGCCACCATCAACCACCCTTCCGTGAGCTCACCTACGGGCTAATATATGGAAAATCACATATAGAACAATGCACCATCCTTTCATTACACACTAGAAAGACTACTGGAGGAGGCTCTTTTGTCGTATCGAAACCCAAGAATTGATGCTTTACATGGTCTATGACCCATCTCGCTACCACACTCACGTTTTCACCAGCGGATGCATTATTCTTGGAGCATAAAGTACATAATAGTTCATCCTCACTCCATTTATGCACCCGAAAAATTATAGGTCATTCCGAGTTGTGCAAGATGGCTCGTCGGTGCGATCTACTTACCTTGAATGTTGTATTCACGGTCTATCCCGCGATGTTGTATCCATAAACCGACAACAATTTTGCCACAAAAACTCCATTGGAGCTCCATGACCCACCAATACTATCACAACCAAAAGTTTTATGCGCCCGTAACCAACTCTCGTGCTTCGACAACATTTTGAAGGCAAGATCCGGCTTGGAAAATTGAGTTGCGGACGATTTTATGCTTGAGGTATACTCTGCCACCATCAACCACCCTTCCGTGAGCTCACCTACGGGCTAATACATGGACAATAACATATAGAACAATGCACCATCCTTCCATTACACACTAGAAAGACTACAGGAGGAGGCTCTTCGTCGTACCGAAACCCAAGAATTGATGCTTTACATGGTCTATGACCCATCTCGCTACCACACTCACATTTTCACCAACGGATGCATTACTCTTGGATCATAAAGTACATAACAGTTCATCCTCTTTCCATTTATGCACTCAAAAAATTATAGGTCATTCCGAGTTGTGCAAGATGGCTCGTTGGTGCGATCATCTTCCCTTGAAAGTTGTATTCACTGTCTGTCCCGTGATGTTGTATCCATAAGACGGCAACAATTTTCCCACAAAAACTCCATTGGACCTCCAAGACCCGCCAATACTATCACAACCAAAAGTTTTATGCGCCTGTAAACAACTCTCGTGCTTCGACAACATTTTGAAGGCAAGATCCGGCTTTGAAAATTGAGTTCCGGACGATTTTATGCTTGAGGTATAGTCTGCCACCATCTACCACCCTTCCGTGAGCTCACCTACGGGCTAATATATGGACAATAACATATAGAACAATGCACCATCCTTCCATTACACACTAGAAAGACTACAGGTTCAATCACGACACAAGGAGGAGGCTCTTCGTCGCATCGAAACCCAAGAATTGATGCTTTACATGGACAATCACCCATCACACTACCACCCTCACGTTTTCACCAGCGGATGCATTATTCTTGGAGCATAAAGTACATAGCAGTTCATCCTCACTCCATTTATGCACCCGAAAAATTATAGGTCATTCCGAGTTGTGCAAGATGGCTCCTCGGTGCGATCAACTTACCTTGAAAGTTGTATTCACGGTCTGTCTTGCGATGTTGTATCCATAAACCGACAACAATTTGGCCACAAAAACTCCATTGGAGCTCCATGACCCGCCAATACTATCACAACCAAAAGTTTTATGCGCCCGTAACCAACTCTCGAGCTTCGACAACATTTTGAAGGCAAGATCCGGCTTGGAAAATTGAGTTCTGGAAGATTTTATGCTTGAGGTATACTCTGCCACCATCAACCACCCTTCCGTGAGCTCACCTACGGGCTAATATATGGACAATAACATATAGAACAATGCACCATCCTTCCATTACACACTAGAAAGACTACAGGAGGAGGCTCTTTTGTCGTATCGAAACCCAAGAATTGATGCTTTACATGGTCTATGACCCATCTCGCTACCACACTCACGTTTTCACCAGCGGATGCACTATTCTTGGAGCATAAAGTACATAACAGTTCATCCTCACTCCATTTATGCACCCGAAAAATTATAGGTCATTCCGAGTTGTGCAAGATGGCTCATCGGAGCGATCAACTTACCTTGAAAGTTGTATTCACAGTCTGTCCCGCGATGTTGTATCCATAAACCGGCAACAATTTTGCCACAAAAACTCCATTGGAGCTCCATGACCCGGCAATACTATCACAACCAAAAGTTTCATGCGCCCGTAACCAACTCTCGTGCTTCGACAACATTTTGAAGGCAAGATCCGGCTTGGAAAATTGAGTTCCGGATGATTTTATGCTTGAGGTATACTCTGCCACCATCTACCACCCTTCCGTGAGCTCACCTACGGGCTAATATATGGAAAATGACATATAGAACGATGCACCATTCTTCCATTACACACCAGAAAGAGTACAGGTTCAGTCACGACACAAGGAGGAGGCTCTTCGTCGCATCGAAACCCAAGAATTGATGCTTTACATGGTCAATCACCCATCACACTACCACCCACACGTTTTCACCAGCGGATGCATTATTCTTGGAGCATAAAGTACATAACAGTTCATCCTCACTCCATTTATGCACCCGAAAAGTTATAGGTAATTCCGAGTTGTGTAAGATGGCTCGTCGGTGCAATCAACTTACCTTGAAAGTTGTATTCACGGTCTGTCCTGCGATGTTGTATCCATAAACCGACAACAATTTGGCCACAAAAACTCCATTGGAGCACCATGACCCGCCAATACTATCACAACCAAAAGTTGTATGCACCCGTAACCAACTCTCGTTCTTCGACAACATTTTGAAGGCAAGATCCGGCTTGGAAAATTGAGTTCCGGATTCTTTTATGCTTGAGGTATACTCTGCCACCATCAACCACCCTTCCATGAGCTCACCTACGGGCTAATATATGGACAATCACATATAGAACAATGCACCATCCTTCCATTACACACTAGAAAGACTACATGAGGAGGCTCTTTTGTCGTATCGAAACCCAAGAATAGATGCTTTAAGTGGTCAATCACCCATCTCGCTACCACCCTCACGTTTTCACAAGCGGATGCATTATTCTTCGAGCATAAGGTAAATAACAGTTCAACCTCACTCCATTTATGCACCCGAAAAATTATAGGTCATTCCGAGTTGTGCAAGATGGCTCGTCGGTGCGATCAACTTACCTTGAAAGTTGTATTCACGGTCTGTCCCGCGATGCTGTATCCATAAACCGACAACAATTTTGCCACAAAAACTCCATTGGAGCTCCATGACCCGCCATACTATCGCAACCAAAAGTTTGATGCGCTCGTGACCGAATCTCGTGCTTCGAAAAACATTTCGGAGGCAAGATCCGGCTTGGAAAATTGAGTTCCGGATGATTTTATGCTTGAGGTATACTCTGCCACCATCTACCACCCTCCCGTGAGCTCACCTACGGGGTAATATATGGACAATAACATATAGAACAATGCACCATCCTTCCATCACTCACTAGAAATACTACATGTTTAGTCACGACACAAGGAGGAGGCTCTTCGTCGCATCGAAACCCAAGAATTGATGCTTTACATGGTCAATCACCCATCTCGCTACCACACTCACGTTTTCACCAGGGGATGCATTATTCTTGGAGCATAAAGTACATAGCAGTTCGTCCTCACTCCATTTAGGCACCCGAAAAATTATAGGTCATTCCGAGTTGTGCAAGATGGCTCGTCGGTGCCATCAACTTACCTTGAAAGTTGTATTCACGGCCTGTCCCGCGATATTGTATCCATAAACCAGCAAAACTTTTGCCACAAAAACTCCATTGGAGCTCCATAACCCGCCAATCACATATAGAACAATGCACCATCCTTCCATTACACACTAGAAAGACTACTGGAGGAGGCTCTTTTGTCGTATCGAAACCCAAGAATTGATGCTTTACATGGTCTATGACCCATCTCGCTACCACACTCACGTTTTCACCAGCGGATGCATTATTCTTGGAGCATAAAGTACATAATAGTTCATCCTCACTCCATTTATGCACCCGAAAAATTATAGGTCATTCCGAGTTGTGCAAGATGGCTCGTCGGTGCGATCAACTTACCTTGAAAGTTGTATTCACGGTCTGTCCTGCGATGTTGTATCCATAAACCGACAACAATTTGGCCACAAAAACTCCATTGGAGCTCCATGACCCGCCAATACTATCACAACCAAAAGTTGTATGCGCCCGTAACCAACTCTCGTGCTTCGACAACATTTTGAAGGCAAGATCCGGCTTGGAAAATTGAGTTCTGGATGATTTTATGCTTGAGGTATACTCTGCCACCATCAACCACCCTTCCGTGAGCTCACCTACGGGCTAATATATGGACAATCACATATAGAACAATGCACCATCCTTCCATTACACTCTAGAAAGACTACAGGAGGAGGCTCTTTTGTCGTATCGAAACCCAAGAATTGATGCTTTACATGGTCTATGACCCATCTCGCTACCACACTCACGTTTTCACCAGCGGATGCATTATTCTTGGAGCATAAAGTACATAACAGTTCATCCTCACTCCATTTATGCACCTGAAAAATTATAGGTCATTCCGAGTTGTGCAAGATGGCTCGTCGGTGCGATCAACTTACCTTGAAAGTTGTATTCACGGTCTGTCCCGCGATGTTGTATCCATAAACCGGCAACAATTTTGCCACAAAAACGCCATTGGAGCTCCATGACCCGCCAATACTATCACAACCAAAAGTTTCATGCGCTCGTAACCAAATCTCGTGCTTCGACAACATTTCGGAGGCAAGATCCGGCTTGGAAAATTGAGTTCCGGATGATTTTATGCTTGAGGTATACAATGCCACCATCTACCACCCTTCCGTGAGCTCACCTACGGGCTAATATATGGACAATAACATATAGAACAATGCACCATCCTTCCATTACACACTAGAAAGACTACAGGTTCAGTCACGACACAAGGAGGAGGCTCTTCGTCGCATCGAAACCCAAGAATTGATGCTTTACATGGACAATCACCCATCACACTACCACCCTCACGTTTTCACCAGCGGATGCATTATTCTTGGAGCATAAAGTACATAACAGTTCAACCTCACTCCATTTATGCACCCGAAAAATTATAGGTCATTCCGAGTTGTGTAAGATAGCTCGTCGGTGCGATCAACTTACCTTGAAAGTTGTATTCACGGTCTGTCCTGCGATGTTGTATCCATAAACCGACAACAATTTGGCCACAAAAACTCCATTGGAGCTCCATTACCCGCCAATACTATCACAACCAAAAGTTGTATGCGCCCGTAACCAACTCTCGTGCTTCGACAACATTTTGAAGGCAAGATCCGGCTTGGAAAATTGAGTTCTGGAAGATTTTATGCTTGAGGTATACTCTGCCACCATCAACCACCCTTCCGTGAGCTCACCTACGGGCTAATATATGGACAATCACATATAGAACAATGCACCATCCTTCCATTACACACTAGAAAGACTACTGGAGGAGGCTCTTTTGTCGTATCGAAACCCAAGAATTGATGCTTTACATGGTCTATGACCCATCTCGCTACCACACTCACGTTTTCACCAGCGGATGCATTATTCTTGGAGCATAAAGTACATAATAGTTCATCCTCACTCCATTTATGCACCCGAAAAATTATAGGTCATTCCGAGTTGTGCAAGATGGCTCGTCGGTGCGATCAACTTACCTTGAATGTTGTATTCACGGTCTATCCCGCGATGTTGTATCCATAAACCGACAACAATTTTGCCACAAAAACTCCATTGGAGCTCCATGACCCACCAATACTATCACAACCAAAAGTTTTATGCGCCCGTAACCAACTCTCGTGCTTCGACAACATTTCGAAGGCAAGATCCGGCTTGGAAAATTGAGTTGCGGACGATTTTATGCTTGAGGTATACTCTGCCACCATCAACCACCCTTCCGTGAGCTCACCTACGGGCTAATACATGGACAATAACATATAGAACAATGCACCATCCTTCCATTACACACTAGAAAGACTACAGGAGGAGGCTCTTCATCGTACCGAAACCCAAGAATTGATGCTTTACATGGTCTATGACCCATCTCGCTACCACACTCACATTTTCACCAGCGGATGCATTACTCTTGGATCATAAAGTACATAACAGTTCATCCTCACTCCATTTATGCACTCAAAAAATTATAGGCCATTCCGAGTTGTGCAAGATGGCTCGTTGGTGCGATCATCTTCCCTTGAAAGTTGTATTCACTGTCTGTCCCGTGATGTTGTATCCATAAGACGGCAACAATTTTCCCACAAAAACTCCATTGGAGCTCCAAGACCCGCCAATACTATCACAACCAAAAGTTTTATGCGCCTGTAACCAACTCTCGTGCTTCGACAACATTTTGAAGGCAAGATCCGGCTTGGAAAATTGAGTTCCGGACGATTTTATGCTTGAGGTATACTCTGCCACCATCTACCACCCTTCCGTGAGCTCACCTACGGGCTAATATATGGACAATAACATATAGAACAATGCACCATCCTTCCATTACACACTAGAAAGACTACAGGTTCAGTCACGACACAAGGAGGAGGCTCTTCGTCGCATCGAAACCCAAGAATTGATGCTTTACATGGACAATCACCCATCACACTACCACCCTCACGTTTTCACCAGCGGATGCATTATTCTTGGAGCATAAAGTACATAGCAGTTCATGCTCACTCCATTTATGCACCCGAAAAATTATAGGTCATTCCGAGTTGTGCAAGATGGCTCCTCGGTGCGATCAACTTACCTTGAAAGTTGTATTCACGGTCTGTCTTGCGATGTTGTATCCATAAACCGACAACAATTTGGCCACAAAAACTCCATTGGAGCTCCATGACCCGCCAATACTATCACAACCAAAAGTTTTATGCGCCCGTAACCAACTCTCGTGCTTCGACAACATTTTGAAGGCAAGATCTGGCTTGGAAAATTGAGTTCTGGAAGATTTTATGCTTGAGGTATACTCTGCCACCATCAACCACCCTTCCGTGAGCTCACCTACGGGCTAATATATGGACAATAACATATAGAACAATGCACCATCCTTCCATTACACACTAGAAAGACTATAGGAGGAGGCTCATTTGTCGTATCGAAACCCAAGAATTGATGCTTTACATGGTCTATGACCCATCTCGCTACCACACTCACGTTTTCACCAGCGGATGCACTATTCTTGGAGCATAAAGTACATAACAGTTCATCCTCACTCCATTTATGCACCCGAAAAATTATAGGTCATTCCGAGTTGTGCAAGATGGCTCGTCGGAGCGATCAACTTACCTTGAAAGTTGTATTCACAGTCTGTCCCGCGATGTTGTATCCATAAACCGGCAACAATTTTGCCACAAAAACTCCATTGGAGCTCCATGACCCGGCAATACTATCACAACCAAAAGTTTCATGCGCCCGTAACCAACTCTCGTGCTTCGACAACATTTTGAAGGCAAGATCCGGCTTGGAAAATTGAGTTCCGGATGATTTTATGCTTGAGGTATACTCTGCCACCATCTACCACCCTTCCGTGAGCTCACCTACGGGCTAATATATGGAAAATGACATATAGAACGATGCACCATTCTTCCATTACACACCAGAAAGACTACAGGTTCAGTCACGACACAAGGAGGAGGCTCTTCGTCGCATCAAAACCCAAGAATTGATGCTTTACATGGTCAATCACCCATCACACTACCACCCACACGTTTTCACCAGCGGATGCATTATTCTTGGAGCATAAAGTACACAACAGTTCATCCTCACTCCATTTATGCACCCGAAAAGTTATAGGTAATTCCGAGTTGTGTAAGATGGCTCGTCGGTGCAATCAACTTACCTTGAAAGTTGTATTCATGGTCTGTCCTGCGATGTTGTATCCATAAACCGACAACAATTTGGCCACAAAAACTCCATTGGAGCTCCATGACCCGCCAATACTATCACAACCAAAAGTTGTATGCACCCGTAACCAACTCTCGTGCTTCGACAACATTTTGAAGGCAAGATCCGGCTTGGAAAATTGAGTTCCGGATTCTTTTATGCTTGAGGTATACTCTGCCACCATCAACCACCCTTCCATGAGCTCACCTACGGGCTAATATATGGACAATCACATATAGAACAATGCACCATCCTTCCATTACACACTAGAAAGACTACATGAGGAGGCTCTTTTGTCGTATCGAAACCCAAGAATTGATGCTTTACATGGTCTATGACCCATCTCGCTACCACACTCACGTTTTCACCAGTGGATGCATTATTCTTGGAGCATAAAGTACATAACAGTTCATCCTCACTCCATTTATGCACCCGAAAAATTATAGGTCATTCCGAGTTGTGCAAGATGGCTCGTCGGTGCGATCAACTTACCTTGAAAGTTGTATTCACGGTCTGTCCCGCGATGTTGTATCCATAAACCGGCAACAATTTTGCCACAAAAACTCCATTGGAGCTCCATGACCCGCCAATACTATCACAACCAAAAGTTTCATGCGCTCGTAACCAAATCTCGTGCTTCGACAACATTTCGGAGGCAAGATCCGGCTTGGAAAATTGAGTTCCGGATGATTTTATGCTTGAGGTATACTCTGCCACCATCTACCACCCTTCCGTGAGCTCACCTACGGGCTAATATATGGACAATAACATATAGAACAATGCACCATACTTCCATTACACAATAGAAAGTGTAACATCCCAAAATTCTAAATTTTGGAATGTTATATTAAATAATTAAATTGATTGATTGATGTGTGAATGGTTGTGTGAAATTGAGTGAAATTTGAAATTTTTTTGAAAGTTAAATGAGAGGGAATGAAATGACTTTCCCAAACTTTCACCTTGCATTTATGATCTCCATGAATTCAAATCCATTTCATCAAAAAAAACCCTAGAGTGAAGATGACATGACTTCCTCCATTTGAAATGAAAAGGGTTTTTGAAAAAAAAAATATTTGAATTCCATTTGAAAGTATTCCAAATTCATAAACTTTATGCAACTCAATGATTTTCAGGAGAGAAGATAAAATGACTTCTTCAAATATAGGAAATATGAGTTGGAAGTATGAAGAAAAGGTTTGAATTTTTTAAATTCAAAACCATTTGGAAGTTTTGGGTTTTATTTTCAAATTATTTTTCTCCAAAAATAAAACATATGGAAAATAGGGTAAAACGATTCCCTACATTATAAAAATGGAGAAAAATAAATTTTAAATAATTTTGGCATTTTAAAGAAATTTTATTTGAATTTTATTTACAGCAGTAGCACTATTTGTTTTATTAGAATTTGTGCGAATTTTATTTAATCTTGTAAAAATGTTCATGTTGAAGGATTTTTTTTTCCGGTCATTTTGATATATAATACTCCTATATTTTATTTTCATCTTATTTTCTAAAATGATCTTTCTTCACGGATTCTTTTTAAAAAGGAAAGGTATTTTTGTTTTGGGCCAAATCCGGCCCAATCGCGCCAGATCATCTCCTTCCTCACGAACAGGATTTCGTTCCCGAGCACAGCCGCGTCGGCCATCGCCGGAGATCACGGGATTCGCGAAATCCCTTGCCCCCTGCTCCAAACCGACCTACCCACCCTATAAATAGCCACCTCGCGCATCCATTCCCACCCCTAGTCCCTCCTCTCCTCGCCCCACATCGCCGAGCCGCCTTGCCGGAGTTCGCCGGACCACCGTCGCCATTGCCGCCCCGCCCCACCACCTCCGGCCATCCCCGCCAACTCCCACCACCACCACTCAAACCCCCTCGCTCCTCCACCCCCGCCCGTCCCCTCACCTCACCCGCAGGACCACCGGAGGACGTCGCCGGAGCTCCACCAGGACCCCATCACCGGACTGCTACAGTAAACCCGATCTACTGTTCACTTTTTTTTTTGTTCTGTTTTTAAAACAGAATAGTTTCAATCTTGTAAAATCCATAGTTAATTATCTACGAGGTATTTTTGAGTGATTCCAACTGCCTTGGATCACAAATTTTATGAAGTTTCTGTTAGTTCAATTTTATTTCACATTTGAGCTGTTTAAATTTGTGTTTGTATGAATTTTCTCAAATCACTAGATTTGAGCTATTTTGAGTTAGGAATATTATTTTTGACCGATTCTTTTTGCCCCTGGTCTCTAGGACCTTTGTTTATCCAGTAGTATTTAGTGTTTTATTTCTAGGTTAATTTAAATTAGGTTTTTAGCAAAACAGGACTGTTTTAGTTATAGTTTTGTCTTAGTCTTTTCTTTATTGTTTTTATTAGTTTTAAATTATTTCTTTTTGTCACTTTTGACAAATTTAGTTTTGTTTCTGTTAGTCAACCAAAGATTGTTTTTTTTTTTATAAAAAAAAAATTATTTTATTTAGTTTTGTATGAAAACTTCTATAGGTCATAGTTAGAGTTTTATTAAAGCTTTTTAATTGTTTCTTTTTGCAAATAAAATTTTATGAAAAACTACTTTCTGTTAACTTAGTTGTTTTACTTTTTATTTTCTGTTAATTTATTAGTTTAGTGTTTTAATTATTGTTAAGTTTTACTTAGGGCAAGACTATATTAGATGTTTGTAGCAAAGTCATAGATCTTCGTTAGTAGGTTTTCTTTCTAGTTTATTTGAAACTTCCTTGGAATTCGTTTGAGTTTTGTTATTGATTTTTCTTTGTTGTTTTACTGAGTGTTAGAATTGATTGCTAGGATGATTGCTTATATGATTGTCTGTTTAATATAGATTTTGAACGGAGTGACGAATAGTTCTACCAAGTCTTTATTTGAGTGCGACTATCTTCATCGACATACCAGGCAAGTTCACTTTGACCATGTTTTTCATACCAATGTTTTTATTGCATTTAGTGGCACCATTATTTCAATCCCTCCAGTAGTGATATTGAATTCTTGTAGTTGAGTAGAATGCATGAGGTAGGAACCCATCTTCCTGTTACCAAGCCCGGGACGTTGTTTACTTTTAAAGCTACGCTATAGTAGACGGGGTTGGTATGAGTGCTCGGGAGTGGTGTGAGAATGGAGGATTTTACGTCAAAGACGACAACTTCCTGATGGCACCTGCGAGGACAGCATCTTCGAGACCTCAAGACTTCAAGACTCGAGACAAGACTTCAATACACACTACTGGGTGGACTGGTTGTGAGGCACCCTGGAGTACCCAGTGGATTTGCCTAGTGAGCTGGGTTTTGGCCAGTACTCATGAGGAAAGTTCCACCCAGACTCAAAGAGACGGAAGAATACTTCATGACCAGAAGCTTACCTGTGCAACCGCAAGTCATTATGGGCTCTGGCTTGGTTGACCTTAGTTGTGACTCTGGCTGGGACGGTGCTAGCAGATGTAGAATGACGATAGGATTGGATGAGCACCGGACAGTGGTCAGGGGAACTCTTCGGAAGACCATGTTTCGGTCGTCTTGTTCTCAAACACCCTGAAGTGCGAGAACATAAAGAGAGGGATCGAATCTTGCGGGTAAAGTGTACAAACCTCTGCAGAGGGTTAAAACCTAATCGATTAGCCGTGTCCCCGGTTACGGACAATTTGAGTCTCTGGACTTGGATCTATCTCGGAACTCTCAACACCGGATTGATAACTTAATTGTGGGCAACTTATGATGATTTTGGGCTATGGGACATCGGTTGGCGGAACCATGTCATGTTAGAAAACTCCGTAGTACAGGCTCCTGATATTCCTTTGTTGTAGGAAAAGTAAAACCAGCTTTTATGCAAAACAAAAACTCAGACCCAGAGCCACAAAGCCATATTGCATATAGAATAGTTTTATCATCAGCTTTCTCTTATTGTGATCTTGCCGGTACATTCAATGTACTGACCTACACGGCTGCAACGTATCATGTTGCAGATATTTTCTTCGACGAGTAAGAGTTACGATACAGGGTTACGGCCTACACTCAACCTGCCGATGGCGTTGATGGGACTCCACACCCGTTTGATTGTTTCCGCTGAGTATTATGAGGTATATATCAGTTTTACGTTATTTATACATGTGATTGCACTTTGATATATACATTGATGTACTGTGTGTGCCAGCATACTGATCCAGGGATGGCACAGATACACAGAGGCTTGACCGTCTGAGGTCGGGTCGCTACAGATATGGTATCAGAGCACATGTTGACTGTAGGACGTGACCCTAGAAATCGGAAAGCCGTAGGACAGGAAATCTCTAAAACTTATTTTCAAAAAGATCCATTACTTCTCATCTTTTCTGATTTTATCAAATATCCTCTCTTACCTCAAATAGTTAGAATATACCCCTTTCCCTTTTGACCACACGGAGGATCAACTGAAGCCACTCCAAGAAGGACAAGATATCGGACAACCGATGACCATTTCAGAGTAAAGAGGATTTCACCATGGATTAGAAGAGTTGAAGCTACAACAGTTGAAGACTCCGAAGACTTGAAGAATTGGAAAACTCCGAAGATTTATTTGACGCTTAGAAGACCAAAAGCCTTTTATATACTTACGTTAGATGCGACGATTTGTGAGCTGTCATTTGTTTGATGTTTTTCCGACGGCCACAAAATAAAACCCATTTCTTTAAAACTATTGTTTGTATTGTGTGTATCCCTTTCTATCTTCTGGATCTCATCCTAAAACCCTTGGACCCAATAGATGATGAATGAAGAAGGACTAGTATTCTCTGGACCGATGACTCAACGGGAGGTAGAACTATGGATTCAGAATATGGAGGATCACTTCGGGAAAAATTTGATTGCAAGGAAGTATGAGGTTCAATATGCTCTTTAGTATTTTACCGAGTGTGCTGCAACCTGGTGGAAAATGCATCAAGCCATACAAGGATGCAACGGAGCAAAAACTTGGGAGGAATTCAAGAAGACTCTCTTGAGGTCCCGTCTTATCCGGAAGCACTACGATAACCCAAAGAAGAAACCTTGTGCTTGCAAGAATTGCGGAGAAATAGGACACACCCAGGAGGAACACAAGGATGGATGCCCTTATTGTGAGGAGAAACACCCAGCTGAGGAATGCCCAACTAGTCAGGTGACTTGTTTCTTGTGTGAAGGAACCACCCACTACCCGGCGCAGTGTCACATTTACCCCATGGTGCAACAAACTATTCAGAAGCAGGAAGAAGGAATGAAAGAAGCCCTCAAGGAAGGTCTAGAAGAACCTGTGATGAAGGAAGTTGTTGAAGACCCTGAAGAAGAAGGCCTAATCAGATTCTACTCCAACACTTGCTATTCATGTGGAGAAGAAGGACATTTTTCCCAGTATTGTACCAAGGAAAGAGAAGAGTATCTCAGAGACTTCCCGACAGCAGAAGTGAAGTTTGACCCTCGGGAAATAGAAGCTCTAATCATTACAAAGGAATCCAGGAAGAGAAAACGAAGGCATTCCCTGAACAAACCAGTCTCTGCAAAGAAGGATAAGAGTCATATTATCTGTTTTGAGTGTAATACCACAGGACATTATGCCAGTGATTGTCCAGAACAGAAGCAAAGAACCCAAGGAGGTAACCGGAAGCCCCTGGATTTGTCCGACGTCATTTGTTTACACTGCAAGCAAGCAGGACATTTTGCGAGGGAATGTTCAGATCAGGAGAAAAGCTGGAGCTAAGTAGTTGAGATTTTGATAGGGATAATAAGAGTGGTAGGAAGCAATTTTGTTTTCATAAGTTCGATGAGTTGAGTTATGTAATGAGTGCTCAGAGATTGTAATGCATTCGTGAAATCAATAAAGTTAATGTGTCATGATTTCATACGTGGATTGTTTTTGAGTTGTTACTCCATGAACAAAGACTTTGGACCAGTTTCGAGGATATGACAAATATGGTCCATGGATGAGATTGTGCATTTCATTTTAAGGGTGGTAGTACCCTATAAGAACACCCGACCAATGGAAAGGGAAATGTGTCCCACAGATTGGAGTTTGGAGAAAATGAGTTGGAGTTTTGTTTTTGATATGATGGATATGAAGAAAGGAAGTACTGATGGAATTAAAGTCGGTGTAATGTGCAATATGGAACAAGAGTTACTCCAAAGATGAGTTAAAGTTGTACAAGTATTGAAATGGGACAAAAACTCACAGGCCCAGGAATTAATAAGGATCAAGTACTCCCTCGAAGAAGAAATTTTGGAAGAAGCTGTGTTTTCATCAGCATACGTTTCGTAGGAGGTTACGTAAAACCCTGAGAGTTGTGAAGAAACGATAGATGTTTTGTTTGGCTTGCAGAACCAAAGGATTTACCCGAACCCAGCTCGTGGACAAGAGAAATTCTGCCATGCTTGTGAGAATGCCCGAGTGTTAGAAATGCGAGATTCGCTAAACCTTATACAAGGTAATGATTTGGGTGCGGAATGGATTGATCACCATACCGACTTACTCTTGTCATTCGCTCTTGCTATTTGGAATGGTAAATCTGAGTGACTTACCCATAGTAGAGAGACGACGATGTCAAACCTTGTTAAACCATAGAATGGTAGGACGATTTATCCATGTACAGGCAACCGTTGCCAATCGTAGGTTATACGGTGAGATTCAACCCCGCCATTTTTTTTCCTGCAGGAGAAACCATGAATTGTCGACCACCATGAGATTTTTGATAGTTGTTTAGTATTGGCGACAGACCCGTCAGATATGAAGACGCAGTCTCGGAAGAAACTCACCATGATTGAGGGGACAGAAGATTTTTGAGAACAGGTCATGCCCCGACCGAAAGAGCACCAGTAAAAGAGTTATTCCAGAAATTATGAGAAGACCGACACCATCAACCCAAAGGATGGAGTACATGAATTTTTCTCGGAACCGTAACCCCGCTTTTAAGTGTGGTAGCACACTAGACCATTCCGATCAGTGGCATTGCTGGAAGACCTCCAAACCCCTAACCTTTTCTTGCTAGCCTCTTCGAATCTCGAGGACGAGATTCATTTTAAGTGTGGTAGTTTGTAACATCCCAAAATTCTAAATTTTGGAATGTTATATTAAATAATTAAATTGATTGATTGATGTGAGAATGGTTGTGTGAAATTGAGTGAAATTTGAAATTTTTTTGAAAGTTAAATGAGAGGGAATGAAATGACTTTCCCAAACTTTCACCTTGCATTTATGATCTCCATGAATTCAAATCCATTTCATCAAAAAAAAACCCTAGAGTGAAGATGACATGACTTCCTCCATTTGAAATGAAAAGGGTTTTTGAAAAAAAAAAATATTTGAATTCCATTTGAAAGTATTCCAAATTCATAAACTTTATGCAACTCAATGATTTTCAGGAGAGAAGATAAAATGACTTCTTCAAATATAGGAAATATGAGTTGGAAGTATGAAGAAAAGGTTTGAATTTTTTAAATTCAAAACCATTTGGAAGTTTCGGGTTTTATTTTCAAATTATTTTTCTCCAAAAATAAAACATATGGAAAATAGGGTAAAACGATTCCCTACATTATAAAAATGGAGAAAAATAAATTTTAAATAATTTTGGCATTTTAAAGAAATTTTATTTGAATTTTATTTACAGCAGTAGCACTATTTGTTTTATTAGAATTTGTGCGAATTTTATTTAATCTTGTAAAAATGTTCATGTTGAAGGATTTTTTTTTTCCGGTCATTTTGATATATAATACTCCTATATTTTATTTTCATCTTATTTTCTAAAATGATCTTTCTTCACGGATTCTTTTTAAAAAGGAAAGGTATTTTTGTTTTGGGCCAAATCCGGCCCAATCGCGCCAGATCATCTCCTTCCTCACGAACAGGATTTCGTTCCCGAGCACAGCCGCGTCGGCCATCGCCGGAGATCACGGGATTCGCGAAATCCCTTGCCCCCTGCTCCAAACCGACCTACCCACCCTATAAATAGCCACCTCGCGCATCCATTCCCACCCCTAGTCCCTCCTCTCCTCGCCCCACATCGCCGAGCCGCCTTGCCGGAGTTCGCCGGACCACCGCCGCCATTGCCGCCCCGCCCCACCACCTCCGGCCATCCCCGCCAACTCCCACCACCACCACTCAAACCCCCTCGCTCCTCCACCCCCGCCCGTCCCCTCACCTCACCCGCAGGACCACCGGAGGACGTCGCCGGAGCTCCACCAGGACCCCATCACCGGACTGCTACAGTAAACCCGATCTACTGTTCACTTTTTTTTTTGTTCTGTTTTTAAAACAGAATAGTTTCAATCTTGTAAAATCCATAGTTAATTATCTACGAGGTATTTTTGAGTGATTCCAACTGCCTTGGATCACAAATTTTATGAAGTTTCTGTTAGTTCAATTTTATTTCACATTTGAGCTGTTTAAATTTGTGTTTGTATGAATTTTCTCAAATCACTAGATTTGAGCTATTTTGAGTTAGGAATATTATTTTTGACCGATTCTTTTTGCCCCTGGTCTCTAGGACCTTTGTTTATCCAGTAGTATTTAGTGTTTTATTTCTAGGTTAATTTAAATTAGGTTTTTAGCAAAACAGGACTGTTTTAGTTATAGTTTTGTCTTAGTCTTTTCTTTATTGTTTTTATTAGTTTTAAATTATTTCTTTTTGTCACTTTTGACAAATTTAGTTTTGTTTCTGTTAGTCAACCAAAGATTGTTTTTTTTTTATAAAAAAAAAATTATTTTATTTAGTTTTGTATGAAAACTTCTATAGGTCATAGTTAGAGTTTTATTAAAGCTTTTTAATTGTTTCTTTTTGCAAATAAAATTTTATGAAAAACTACTTTCTGTTAACTTAGTTGTTTTACTTTTTATTTTCTGTTAATTTATTAGTTTAGTGTTTTAATTATTGTTAAGTTTTACTTAGGGCAAGACTATATTAGATGTTTGTAGCAAAGTCATAGATCTTCGTTAGTAGGTTTTCTTTCTAGTTTATTTGAAACTTCCTTGGAATTCGTTTGAGTTTTGTTATTGATTTTTCTTTGTTGTTTTACTAAGTGTTAGAATTGATTGCTAGGATGATTGCTTATATGATTGTCTGTTTAATATAGATTTTGAACGGAGTGACGAATAGTTCTACCAAGTCTTTATTTGAGTGCGACTATCTTCATCGACATACCAGGCAAGTTCACTTTGACCATGTTTTTCATACCAATGTTTTTATTGCATTTAGTGGCACCATTATTTCAATCCCTCCAGTAGTGATATTGAATTCTTGTAGTTGAGTAGAATGCATGAGGTAGGAACCCATCTTCCTGTTACCAAGCCCGGGACGTTGTTTACTTTTAAAGCTACGCTATAGTAGACGGGGTTGGTATGAGTGCTCGGGAGTGGTGTGAGAATGGAGGATTTTACGTCAAAGACGACAACTTCCTGATGGCACCTGCGAGGACAGCATCTTCGAGACCTCAAGACTTCAAGACTCGAGACAAGACTTCAATACACACTACTGGGTGGACTGGTTGTGAGGCACCCTGGAGTACCCAGTGGATTTGCCTAGTGAGCTGGGTTTTGGCCAGTACTCATGAGGAAAGTTCCACCCAGACTCAAAGAGACGGAAGAATACTTCATGACCAGAAGCTTACCTGTGCAACCGCAAGTCATTATGGGCTCTGGCTTGGTTGACCTTAGTTGTGACTCTGGCTGGGACGGTGCTAGCAGATGTAGAATGACGATAGGATTGGATGAGCACCGGACAGTGGTCAGGGGAACTCTTCGGAAGACCATGTTTCGGTCGTCTTGTTCTCAAACACCCTGAAGTGCGAGAACATAAAGAGAGGGATCGAATCTTGCGGGTAAAGTGTACAAACCTCTGCAGAGGGTTAAAACCTAATCGATTAGCCGTGTCCCCGGTTACGGACAATTTGAGTCTCTGGACTTGGATCTATCTCGGAACTCTCAACACCGGATTGATAACTTAATTGTGGGCAACTTATGATGATTTTGGGCTATGGGACATCGGTTGGCGGAACCATGTCATGTTAGAAAACTCCGTAGTACAGGCTCCTGATATTCCTTTGTTGTAGGAAAAGTAAAACCAGCTTTTATGCAAAACAAAAACTCAGACCCAGAGCCACAAAGCCATATTGCATATAGAATAGTTTTATCATCAGCTTTCTCTTATTGTGATCTTGCCGGTACATTCAATGTACTGACCTACACGGCTGCAACGTATCATGTTGCAGATATTTTCTTCGACGAGTAAGAGTTACGATACAGGGTTACGGCCTACACTCAACCTGCCGATGGCGTTGATGGGACTCCACACCCGTTTGATTGTTTCCGCTGAGTATTATGAGGTATATATCAGTTTTACGTTATTTATACATGTGATTGCACTTTGATATATACATTGATGTACTGTGTGTGCCAGCATACTGATCCAGGGATGGCACAGATACACAGAGGCTTGACCGTCTGAGGTCGGGTCGCTACAGATATGGTATCAGAGCACATGTTGACTGTAGGACGTGACCCTAGAAATCGGAAAGCCGTAGGACAGGAAATCTCTAAAACTTATTTTCAAAAAGATCCATTACTTCTCATCTTTTCTGATTTTATCAAATATCCTCTCTTACCTCAAATAGTTAGAATATACCCCTTTCCCTTTTGACCACACGGAGGATCAACTGAAGCCACTCCAAGAAGGACAAGATATCGGACAACCGATGACCATTTCAGAGTAAAGAGGATTTCACCATGGATTAGAAGAGTTGAAGCTACAACAGTTGAAGACTCCGAAGACTTGAAGAATTGGAAAACTCCGAAGATTTATTTGACGCTTAGAAGACCAAAAGCCTTTTATATACTTACGTTAGATGCGACGATTTGTGAGCTGTCATTTGTTTGATGTTTTTCCGACGGCCACAAAATAAAACCCATTTCTTTAAAACTATTGTTTGTATTGTGTGTATCCCTTTCTATCTTCTGGATCTCATCCTAAAACCCTTGGACCCAATAGATGATGAATGAAGAAGGACTAGTATTCTCTGGACCGATGACTCAACGGGAGGTAGAACTATGGATTCAGAATATGGAGGATCACTTCGGGAAAAATTTGATTGCAAGGAAGTATGAGGTTCAATATGCTCTTCAGTATTTTACCGAGTGTGCTGCAACCTGGTGGAAAATGCATCAAGCCATACAAGGATGCAACGGAGCAAAAACTTGGGAGGAATTCAAGAAGACTCTCTTGAGGTCCCGTCTTATCCGGAAGCACTACGATAACCCAAAGAAGAAACCTTGTGCTTGCAAGAATTGCGGAGAAATAGGACACACCCAGGAGGAACACAAGGATGGATGCCCTTATTGTGAGGAGAAACACCCAGCTGAGGAATGCCCAACTAGTCAGGTGACTTGTTTCTTGTGTGAAGGAACCACCCACTACCCGGCGCAGTGTCACATTTACCCCATGGTGCAACAAACTATTCAGAAGCAGGAAGAAGGAATGAAAGAAGCCCTCAAGGAAGGTCTAGAAGAACCTGTGATGAAGGAAGTTGTTGAAGACCCTGAAGAAGAAGGCCTAATCAGATTCTACTCCAACACTTGCTATTCATGTGGAGAAGAAGGACATTTTTCCCAGTATTGTACCAAGGAAAGAGAAGAGTATCTCAGAGACTTCCCGACAGCAGAAGTGAAGTTTGACCCTCGGGAAATAGAAGCTCTAATCATTACAAAGGAATCCAGGAAGAGAAAACGAAGGCATTCCCTGAACAAACCAGTCTCTGCAAAGAAGGATAAGAGTCATATTATCTGTTTTGAGTGTAATACCACAGGACATTATGCCAGTGATTGTCCAGAACAGAAGCAAAGAACCCAAGGAGGTAACCGGAAGCCCCTGGATTTGTCCGACGTCATTTGTTTACACTGCAAGCAAGCAGGACATTTTGCGAGGGAATGTTCAGATCAGGAGAAAAGCTGGAGCTAAGTAGTTGAGATTTTGATAGGGATAATAAGAGTGGTAGGAAGCAATTTTGTTTTCATAAGTTCGATGAGTTGAGTTATGTAATGAGTGCTCAGAGATTGTAATGCATTCGTGAAATCAATAAAGTTAATGTGTCATGATTTCATACGTGGATTGTTTTTGAGTTGTTACTCCATGAACAAAGACTTTGGACCAGTTTCGAGGATATGACAAATATGGTCCATGGATGAGATTGTGCATTTCATTTTAAGGGTGGTAGTACCCTATAAGAACACCCGACCAATGGAAAGGGAAATGTGTCCCACAGATTGGAGTTTGGAGAAAATGAGTTGGAGTTTTGTTTTTGATATGATGGATATGAAGAAAGGAAGTACTGATGGAATTAAAGTCGGTGTAATGTGCAATATGGAACAAGAGTTACTCCAAAGATGAGTTAAAGTTGTACAAGTATTGAAATGGGACAAAAACTCACAGGCCCAGGAATTAATAAGGATCAAGTACTCCCTCGAAGAAGAAATTTTGGAAGAAGCTGTGTTTTCATCAGCATACGTTTCGTAGGAGGTTACGTAAAACCCTGAGAGTTGTGAAGAAACGATAGATGTTTTGTTTGGCTTGCAGAACCAAAGGATTTACCCGAACCCAGCTCGTGGACAAGAGAAATTCTGCCATGCTTGTGAGAATGACCGAGTGTTAGAAATGCGAGATTCGCTAAACCTTATACAAGGTAATGATTTGGGTGCGGAATGGATTGATCACCATACCGACTTACTCTTGTCATTCGCTCTTGCTATTTGGAATGGTAAATCTGAGTGACTTACCCATAGTAGAGAGACGACGATGTCAAACCTTGTTAAACCATAGAATGGTAGGACGATTTATCCATGTACAGGCAACCGTTGCCAATCGTAGGTTATACGGTGAGATTCAACCCCGCCATTTTTTTTCCTGCAGGAGAAACCATGAATTGTCGACCACCATGAGATTTTTGATAGTTGTTTAGTATTGGCGACAGACCCGTCAGATATGAAGACGCAGTCTCGGAAGAAACTCACCATGATTGAGGGGACAGAAGATTTTTGAGAACAGGTCATGCCCCGACCGAAAGAGCACCAGTAAAAGAGTTATTCCAGAAATTATGAGAAGACCGACACCATCAACCCAAAGGATGGAGTACATGAATTTTTTTCGGAACCGTAACCCCGCTTTTAAGTGTGGTAGCACACTAGACCATTCCGATCAGTGGCATTGCTGGAAGACCTCCAAACCCCTAACCTTTTCTTGCTAGCCTCTTCGAATCTCGAGGACGAGATTCATTTTAAGTGTGGTAGTTTGTAACATCCCAAAATTCTAAATTTTGGAATGTTATATTAAATAATTAAATTGATTGATTGATGTGAGAATGGTTGTGTGAAATTGAGTGAAATTTGAAATTTTTTTGAAAGTTAAATGAGAGGGAATGAAATGACTTTCCCAAACTTTCACCTTGCATTTATGATCTCCATGAATTCAAATCCATTTCATCAAAAAAAAAACCCTAGAGTGAAGATGACATGACTTCCTCCATTTGAAATGAAAAGGGTTTTTGAAAAAAAAAAATATTTGAATTCCATTTGAAAGTATTCCAAATTCATAAACTTTATGCAACTCAATGATTTTCAGGAGAGAAGATAAAATGACTTCTTCAAATATAGGAAATATGAGTTGGAAGTATGAAGAAAAGGTTTGAATTTTTTAAATTCAAAACCATTTGGAAGTTTCGGGTTTTATTTTCAAATTATTTTTCTCCAAAAATAAAACATATGGAAAATAGGGTAAAACGATTCCCTACATTATAAAAATGGAGAAAAATAAATTTTAAATAATTTTGGCATTTTAAAGAAATTTTATTTGAATTTTATTTACAGCAGTAGCACTATTTGTTTTATTAGAATTTGTGCGAATTTTATTTAATCTTGTAAAAATGTTCATGTTGAAGGATTTTTTTTTTCCGGTCATTTTGATATATAATACTCCTATATTTTATTTTCATCTTATTTTCTAAAATGATCTTTCTTCACGGATTCTTTTTAAAAAGGAAAGGTATTTTTGTTTTGGGCCAAATCCGGCCCAATCGCGCCAGATCATCTCCTTCCTCACGAACAGGATTTCGTTCCCGAGCACAGCCGCGTCGGCCATCGCCGGAGATCACGGGATTCGCGAAATCCCTTGCCCCCTGCTCCAAACCGACCTACCCACCCTATAAATAGCCACCTCGCGCATCCATTCCCACCCCTAGTCCCTCCTCTCCTCGCCCCACATCGCCGAGCCGCCTTGCCGGAGTTCGCCGGACCACCGCCGCCATTGCCGCCCCGCCCCACCACCTCCGGCCATCCCCGCCAACTCCCACCACCACCACTCAAACCCCCTCGCTCCTCCACCCCCGCCCGTCCCCTCACCTCACCCGCAGGACCACCGGAGGACGTCGCCGGAGCTCCACCAGGACCCCATCACCGGACTGCTACAGTAAACCCGATCTACTGTTCACTTTTTTTTTTGTTCTGTTTTTAAAACAGAATAGTTTCAATCTTGTAAAATCCATAGTTAATTATCTACGAGGTATTTTTGAGTGATTCCAACTGCCTTGGATCACAAATTTTATGAAGTTTCTGTTAGTTCAATTTTATTTCACATTTGAGCTGTTTAAATTTGTGTTTGTATGAATTTTCTCAAATCACTAGATTTGAGCTATTTTGAGTTAGGAATATTATTTTTGACCGATTCTTTTTGCCCCTGGTCTCTAGGACCTTTGTTTATCCAGTAGTATTTAGTGTTTTATTTCTAGGTTAATTTAAATTAGGTTTTTAGCAAAACAGGACTGTTTTAGTAATAGTTTTGTCTTAGTCTTTTCTTTATTGTTTTTATTAGTTTTAAATTATTTCTTTTTGTCACTTTTGACAAATTTAGTTTTGTTTCTGTTAGTCAACCAAAGATTGTTTTTTTTTTATAAAAAAAAAATTATTTTATTTAGTTTCGTATGAAAACTTCTATAGGTCATAGTTAGAGTTTTATTAAAGCTTTTTAATTGTTTCTTTTTGCAAATAAAATTTTATGAAAAACTACTTTCTGTTAACTTAGTTGTTTTACTTTTTATTTTCTGTTAATTTATTAGTTTAGTGTTTTAATTATTGTTAAGTTTTACTTAGGGCAAGACTATATTAGATGTTTGTAGCAAAGTCATAGATCTTCGTTAGTAGGTTTTCTTTCTAGTTTATTTGAAACTTCCTTGGAATTCGTTTGAGTTTTGTTATTGATTTTTCTTTGTTGTTTTACTGAGTGTTAGAATTGATTGCTAGGATGATTGCTTATATGATTGTCTGTTTAATATAGATTTTGAACGGAGTGACGAATAGTTCTACCAAGTCTTTATTTGAGTGCGACTATCTTCATCGACATACCAGGCAAGTTCACTTTGACCATGTTTTTCATACCAATGTTTTTATTGCATTTAGTGGCACCATTATTTCAATCCCTCCAGTAGTGATATTGAATTCTTGTAGTTGAGTAGAATGCATGAGGTAGGAACCCATCTTCCTGTTACCAAGCCCGGGACGTTGTTTACTTTTAAAGCTACGCTATAGTAGACGGGGTTGGTATGAGTGCTCGGGAGTGGTGTGAGAATGGAGGATTTTACGTCAAAGACGACAACTTCCTGATGGCACCTGCGAGGACAGCATCTTCGAGACCTCAAGACTTCAAGACTCGAGACAAGACTTCAATACACACTACTGGGTGGACTGGTTGTGAGGCACCCTGGAGTACCCAGTGGATTTGCCTAGTGAGCTGGGTTTTGGCCAGTACTCATGAGGAAAGTTCCACCCAGACTCAAAGAGACGGAAGAATACTTCATGACCAGAAGCTTACCTGTGCAACCGCAAGTCATTATGGGCTCTGGCTTGGTTGACCTTAGTTGTGACTCTGGCTGGGACGGTGCTAGCAGATGTAGAATGACGATAGGATTGGATGAGCACCGGACAGTGGTCAGGGGAACTCTTCGGAAGACCATGTTTCGGTCGTCTTGTTCTCAAACACCCTGAAGTGCGAGAACATAAAGAGAGGGATCGAATCTTGCGGGTAAAGTGTACAAACCTCTGCAGAGGGTTAAAACCTAATCGATTAGCCGTGTCCCCGGTTACGGACAATTTGAGTCTCTGGACTTGGATCTATCTCGGAACTCTCAACACCGGATTGATAACTTAATTGTGGGCAACTTATGATGATTTTGGGCTATGGGACATCGGTTGGCGGAACCATGTCATGTTAGAAAACTCCGTAGTACAGGCTCCTGATATTCCTTTGTTGTAGGAAAAGTAAAACCAGCTTTTATGCAAAACAAAAACTCAGACCCAGAGCCACAAAGCCATATTGCATATAGAATAGTTTTATCATCAGCTTTCTCTTATTGTGATCTTGCCGGTACATTCAATGTACTGACCTACACGGCTGCAACGTATCATGTTGCAGATATTTTCTTCGACGAGTAAGAGTTACGATACAGGGTTACGGCCTACACTCAACCTGCCGATGGCGTTGATGGGACTCCACACCCGTTTGATTGTTTCCGCTGAGTATTATGAGGTATATATCAGTTTTACGTTATTTATACATGTGATTGCACTTTGATATATACATTGATGTACTGTGTGTGCCAGCATACTGATCCAGGGATGGCACAGATACACAGAGGCTTGACCGTCTGAGGTCGGGTCGCTACAGATATGGTATCAGAGCACATGTTGACTGTAGGACGTGACCCTAGAAATCGGAAAGCCGTAGGACAGGAAATCTCTAAAACTTATTTTCAAAAAGATCCATTACTTCTCATCTTTTCTGATTTTATCAAATATCCTCTCTTACCTCAAATAGTTAGAATATACCCCTTTCCCTTTTGACCACACGGAGGATCAACTGAAGCCACTCCAAGAAGGACAAGATATCGGACAACCGATGACCATTTCAGAGTAAAGAGGATTTCACCATGGATTAGAAGAGTTGAAGCTACAACAGTTGAAGACTCCGAAGACTTGAAGAATTGGAAAACTCCGAAGATTTATTTGACGCTTAGAAGACCAAAAGCCTTTTATATACTTACGTTAGATGCGACGATTTGTGAGCTGTCATTTGTTTGATGTTTTTCCGACGGCCACAAAATAAAACCCATTTCTTTAAAACTATTGTTTGTATTGTGTGTATCCCTTTCTATCTTCTGGATCTCATCCTAAAACCCTTGGACCCAATAGATGATGAATGAAGAAGGACTAGTATTCTCTGGACCGATGACTCAACGGGAGGTAGAACTATGGATTCAGAATATGGAGGATCACTTCGGGAAAAATTTGATTGCAAGGAAGTATGAGGTTCAATATGCTCTTCAGTATTTTACCGAGTGTGCTGCAACCTGGTGGAAAATGCATCAAGCCATACAAGGATGCAACGGAGCAAAAACTTGGGAGGAATTCAAGAAGACTCTCTTGAGGTCCCGTCTTATCCGGAAGCACTACGATAACCCAAAGAAGAAACCTTGTGCTTGCAAGAATTGCGGAGAAATAGGACACACCCAGGAGGAACACAAGGATGGATGCCCTTATTGTGAGGAGAAACACCCAGCTGAGGAATGCCCAACTAGTCAGGTGACTTGTTTCTTGTGTGAAGGAACCACCCACTACCCGGCGCAGTGTCACATTTACCCCATGGTGCAACAAACTATTCAGAAGCAGGAAGAAGGAATGAAAGAAGCCCTCAAGGAAGGTCTAGAAGAACCTGTGATGAAGGAAGTTGTTGAAGACCCTGAAGAAGAAGGCCTAATCAGATTCTACTCCAACACTTGCTATTCATGTGGAGAAGAAGGACATTTTTCCCAGTATTGTACCAAGGAAAGAGAAGAGTATCTCAGAGACTTCCCGACAGCAGAAGTGAAGTTTGACCCTCGGGAAATAGAAGCTCTAATCATTACAAAGGAATCCAGGAAGAGAAAACGAAGGCATTCCCTGAACAAACCAGTCTCTGCAAAGAAGGATAAGAGTCATATTATCTGTTTTGAGTGTAATACCACAGGACATTATGCCAGTGATTGTCCAGAACAGAAGCAAAGAACCCAAGGAGGTAACCGGAAGCCCCTGGATTTGTCCGACGTCATTTGTTTACACTGCAAGCAAGCAGGACATTTTGCGAGGGAATGTTCAGATCAGGAGAAAAGCTGGAGCTAAGTAGTTGAGATTTTGATAGGGATAATAAGAGTGGTAGGAAGCAATTTTGTTTTCATAAGTTCGATGAGTTGAGTTATGTAATGAGTGCTCAGAGATTGTAATGCATTCGTGAAATCAATAAAGTTAATGTGTCATGATTTCATACGTGGATTGTTTTTGAGTTGTTACTCCATGAACAAAGACTTTGGACCAGTTTCGAGGATATGACAAATATGGTCCATGGATGAGATTGTGCATTTCATTTTAAGGGTGGTAGTACCCTATAAGAACACCCGACCAATGGAAAGGGAAATGTGTCCCACAGATTGGAGTTTGGAGAAAATGAGTTGGAGTTTTGTTTTTGATATGATGGATATGAAGAAAGGAAGTACTGATGGAATTAAAGTCGGTGTAATGTGCAATATGGAACAAGAGTTACTCCAAAGATGAGTTAAAGTTGTACAAGTATTGAAATGGGACAAAAACTCACAGGCCCAGGAATTAATAAGGATCAAGTACTCCCTCGAAGAAGAAATTTTGGAAGAAGCTGTGTTTTCATCAGCATACGTTTCGTAGGAGGTTACGTAAAACCCTGAGAGTTGTGAAGAAACGATAGATGTTTTGTTTGGCTTGCAGAACCAAAGGATTTACCCGAACCCAGCTCGTGGACAAGAGAAATTCTGCCATGCTTGTGAGAATGCCCGAGTGTTAGAAATGCGAGATTCGCTAAACCTTATACAAGGTAATGATTTGGGTGCGGAATGGATTGATCACCATACCGACTTACTCTTGTCATTCGCTCTTGCTATTTGGAATGGTAAATCTGAGTGACTTACCCATAGTAGAGAGACGACGATGTCAAACCTTGTTAAACCATAGAATGGTAGGACGATTTATCCATGTACAGGCAACCGTTGCCAATCGTAGGTTATACGGTGAGATTCAACCCCGCCATTTTTTTTCCTGCAGGAGAAACCATGAATTGTCGACCACCATGAGATTTTTGATAGTTGTTTAGTATTGGCGACAGACCCGTCAGATATGAAGACGCAGTCTCGGAAGAAACTCACCATGATTGAGGGGACAGAAGATTTTTGAGAACAGGTCATGCCCCGACCGAAAGAGCACCAGTAAAAGAGTTATTCCAGAAATTATGAGAAGACCGACACCATCAACCCAAAGGATGGAGTACATGAATTTTTTTCGGAACCGTAACCCCGCTTTTAAGTGTGGTAGCACACTAGACCATTCCGATCAGTGGCATTGCTGGAAGACCTCCAAACCCCTAACCTTTTCTTGCTAGCCTCTTCGAATCTCGAGGACGAGATTCATTTTAAGTGTGGTAGTTTGTAACATCCCAAAATTCTAAATTTTGGAATGTTATATTAAATAATTAAATTGATTGATTGATGTGAGAATGGTTGTGTGAAATTGAGTGAAATTTGAAATTTTTTTGAAAGTTAAATGAGAGGGAATGAAATGACTTTCCCAAACTTTCACCTTGCATTTATGATCTCCATGAATTCAAATCCATTTCATCAAAAAAAAACCCTAGAGTGAAGATGACATGACTTCCTCCATTTGAAATGAAAAGGGTTTTTGAAAAAAAAATATTTGAATTCCATTTGAAAGTATTCCAAATTCATAAACTTTATGCAACTCAATGATTTTCAGGAGAGAAGATAAAATGACTTCTTCAAATATAGGAAATATGAGTTGGAAGTATGAAGAAAAGGTTTGAATTTTTTAAATTCAAAACCATTTGGAAGTTTCGGGTTTTATTTTCAAATTATTTTTCTCCAAAAATAAAACATATGGAAAATAGGGTAAAACGATTCCCTACATTATAAAAATGGAGAAAAATAAATTTTAAATAATTTTGGCATTTTAAAGAAATTTTATTTGAATTTTATTTACAGCAGTAGCACTATTTGTTTTATTAGAATTTGTGCGAATTTTATTTAATCTTGTAAAAATGTTCATGTTGAAGGATTTTTTTTTTCCGGTCATTTTGATATATAATACTCCTATATTTTATTTTCATCTTATTTTCTAAAATGATCTTTCTTCACGGATTCTTTTTAAAAAGGAAAGGTATTTTTGTTTTGGGCCAAATCCGGCCCAATCGCGCCAGATCATCTCCTTCCTCACGAACAGGATTTCGTTCCCGAGCACAGCCGCGTCGGCCATCGCCGGAGATCACGGGATTCGCGAAATCCCTTGCCCCCTGCTCCAAACCGACCTACCCACCCTATAAATAGCCACCTCGCGCATCCATTCCCACCCCTAGTCCCTCCTCTCCTCGCCCCACATCGCCGAGCCGCCTTGCCGGAGTTCGCCGGACCACCGCCGCCATTGCCGCCCCGCCCCACCACCTCCGGCCATCCCCGCCAACTCCCACCACCACCACTCAAACCCCCTCGCTCCTCCACCCCCGCCCGTCCCCTCACCTCACCCGCAGGACCACCGGAGGACGTCGCCGGAGCTCCACCAGGACCCCATCACCGGACTGCTACAGTAAACCCGATCTACTGTTCACTTTTTTTTTTGTTCTGTTTTTAAAACAGAATAGTTTCAATCTTGTAAAATCCATAGTTAATTATCTACGAGGTATTTTTGAGTGATTCCAACTGCCTTGGATCACAAATTTTATGAAGTTTCTGTTAGTTCAATTTTATTTCACATTTGAGCTGTTTAAATTTGTGTTTGTATGAATTTTCTCAAATCACTAGATTTGAGCTATTTTGAGTTAGGAATATTATTTTTGACCGATTCTTTTTGCCCCTGGTCTCTAGGACCTTTGTTTATCCAGTAGTATTTAGTGTTTTATTTCTAGGTTAATTTAAATTAGGTTTTTAGCAAAACAGGACTGTTTTAGTTATAGTTTTGTCTTAGTCTTTTCTTTATTGTTTTTATTAGTTTTAAATTATTTCTTTTTGTCACTTTTGACAAATTTAGTTTTGTTTCTGTTAGTCAACCAAAGATTGTTTTTTTTTTATAAAAAAAAAATTATTTTATTTAGTTTTGTATGAAAACTTCTATAGGTCATAGTTAGAGTTTTATTAAAGCTTTTTAATTGTTTCTTTTTGCAAATAAAATTTTATGAAAAACTACTTTCTGTTAACTTAGTTGTTTTACTTTTTATTTTCTGTTAATTTATTAGTTTAGTGTTTTAATTATTGTTAAGTTTTACTTAGGGCAAGACTATATTAGATGTTTGTAGCAAAGTCATAGATCTTCGTTAGTAGGTTTTCTTTCTAGTTTATTTGAAACTTCCTTGGAATTCGTTTGAGTTTTGTTATTGATTTTTCTTTGTTGTTTTACTGAGTGTTAGAATTGATTGCTAGGATGATTGCTTATATGATTGTCTGTTTAATATAGATTTTGAACGGAGTGACGAATAGTTCTACCAAGTCTTTATTTGAGTGCGACTATCTTCATCGACATACCAGGCAAGTTCACTTTGACCATGTTTTTCATACCAATGTTTTTATTGCATTTAGTGGCACCATTATTTCAATCCCTCCAGTAGTGATATTGAATTCTTGTAGTTGAGTAGAATGCATGAGGTAGGAACCCATCTTCCTGTTACCAAGCCCGGGACGTTGTTTACTTTTAAAGCTACGCTATAGTAGACGGGGTTGGTATGAGTGCTCGGGAGTGGTGTGAGAATGGAGGATTTTACGTCAAAGACGACAACTTCCTGATGGCACCTGCGAGGACAGCATCTTCGAGACCTCAAGACTTCAAGACTCGAGACAAGACTTCAATACACACTACTGGGTGGACTGGTTGTGAGGCACCCTGGAGTACCCAGTGGATTTGCCTAGTGAGCTGGGTTTTGGCCAGTACTCATGAGGAAAGTTCCACCCAGACTCAAAGAGACGGAAGAATACTTCATGACCAGAAGCTTACCTGTGCAACCGCAAGTCATTATGGGCTCTGGCTTGGTTGACCTTAGTTGTGACTCTGGCTGGGACGGTGCTAGCAGATGTAGAATGACGATAGGATTGGATGAGCACCGGACAGTGGTCAGGGGAACTCTTCGGAAGACCATGTTTCGGTCGTCTTGTTCTCAAACACCCTGAAGTGCGAGAACATAAAGAGAGGGATCGAATCTTGCGGGTAAAGTGTACAAACCTCTGCAGAGGGTTAAAACCTAATCGATTAGCCGTGTCCCCGGTTACGGACAATTTGAGTCTCTGGACTTGGATCTATCTCGGAACTCTCAACACCGGATTGATAACTTAATTGTGGGCAACTTATGATGATTTTGGGCTATGGGACATCGGTTGGCGGAACCATGTCATGTTAGAAAACTCCGTAGTACAGGCTCCTGATATTCCTTTGTTGTAGGAAAAGTAAAACCAGCTTTTATGCAAAACAAAAACTCAGACCCAGAGCCACAAAGCCATATTGCATATAGAATAGTTTTATCATCAGCTTTCTCTTATTGTGATCTTGCCGGTACATTCAATGTACTGACCTACACGGCTGCAACGTATCATGTTGCAGATATTTTCTTCGACGAGTAAGAGTTACGATACAGGGTTACGGCCTACACTCAACCTGCCGATGGCGTTGATGGGACTCCACACCCGTTTGATTGTTTCCGCTGAGTATTATGAGGTATATATCAGTTTTACGTTATTTATACATGTGATTGCACTTTGATATATACATTGATGTACTGTGTGTGCCAGCATACTGATCCAGGGATGGCACAGATACACAGAGGCTTGACCGTCTGAGGTCGGGTCGCTACAGATATGGTATCAGAGCACATGTTGACTGTAGGACGTGACCCTAGAAATCGGAAAGCCGTAGGACAGGAAATCTCTAAAACTTATTTTCAAAAAGATCCATTACTTCTCATCTTTTCTGATTTTATCAAATATCCTCTCTTACCTCAAATAGTTAGAATATACCCCTTTCCCTTTTGACCACATGGAGGATCAACTGAAGCCACTCCAAGAAGGACAAGATATCGGACAACCGATGACCATTTCAGAGTAAAGAGGATTTCACCATGGATTAGAAGAGTTGAAGCTACAACAGTTGAAGACTCCGAAGACTTGAAGAATTGGAAAACTCCGAAGATTTATTTGACGCTTAGAAGACCAAAAGCCTTTTATATACTTACGTTAGATGCGACGATTTGTGAGCTGTCATTTGTTTGATGTTTTTCCGACGGCCACAAAATAAAACCCATTTCTTTAAAACTATTGTTTGTATTGTGTGTATCCCTTTCTATCTTCTGGATCTCATCCTAAAACCCTTGGACCCAATAGATGATGAATGAAGAAGGACTAGTATTCTCTGGACCGATGACTCAACGGGAGGTAGAACTATGGATTCAGAATATGGAGGATCACTTCGGGAAAAATTTGATTGCAAGGAAGTATGAGGTTCAATATGCTCTTCAGTATTTTACCGAGTGTGCTGCAACCTGGTGGAAAATGCATCAAGCCATACAAGGATGCAACGGAGCAAAAACTTGGGAGGAATTCAAGAAGACTCTCTTGAGGTCCCGTCTTATCCGGAAGCACTACGATAACCCAAAGAAGAAACCTTGTGCTTGCAAGAATTGCGGAGAAATAGGACACACCCAGGAGGAACACAAGGATGGATGCCCTTATTGTGAGGAGAAACACCCAGCTGAGGAATGCCCAACTAGTCAGGTGACTTGTTTCTTGTGTGAAGGAACCACCCACTACCCGGCGCAGTGTCACATTTACCCCATGGTGCAACAAACTATTCAGAAGCAGGAAGAAGGAATGAAAGAAGCCCTCAAGGAAGGTCTAGAAGAACCTGTGATGAAGGAAGTTGTTGAAGACCCTGAAGAAGAAGGCCTAATCAGATTCTACTCCAACACTTGCTATTCATGTGGAGAAGAAGGACATTTTTCCCAGTATTGTACCAAGGAAAGAGAAGAGTATCTCAGAGACTTCCCGACAGCAGAAGTGAAGTTTGACCCTCGGGAAATAGAAGCTCTAATCATTACAAAGGAATCCAGGAAGAGAAAACGAAGGCATTCCCTGAACAAACCAGTCTCTGCAAAGAAGGATAAGAGTCATATTATCTGTTTTGAGTGTAATACCACAGGACATTATGCCAGTGATTGTCCAGAACAGAAGCAAAGAACCCAAGGAGGTAACCGGAAGCCCCTGGATTTGTCCGACGTCATTTGTTTACACTGCAAGCAAGCAGGACATTTTGCGAGGGAATGTTCAGATCAGGAGAAAAGCTGGAGCTAAGTAGTTGAGATTTTGATAGGGATAATAAGAGTGGTAGGAAGCAATTTTGTTTTCATAAGTTCGATGAGTTGAGTTATGTAATGAGTGCTCAGAGATTGTAATGCATTCGTGAAATCAATAAAGTTAATGTGTCATGATTTCATACGTGGATTGTTTTTGAGTTGTTACTCCATGAACAAAGACTTTGGACCAGTTTCGAGGATATGACAAATATGGTCCATGGATGAGATTGTGCATTTCATTTTAAGGGTGGTAGTACCCTATAAGAACACCCGACCAATGGAAAGGGAAATGTGTCCCACAGATTGGAGTTTGGAGAAAATGAGTTGGAGTTTTGTTTTTGATATGATGGATATGAAGAAAGGAAGTACTGATGGAATTAAAGTCGGTGTAATGTGCAATATGGAACAAGAGTTACTCCAAAGATGAGTTAAAGTTGTACAAGTATTGAAATGGGACAAAAACTCACAGGCCCAGGAATTAATAAGGATCAAGTACTCCCTCGAAGAAGAAATTTTGGAAGAAGCTGTGTTTTCATCAGCATACGTTTCGTAGGAGGTTACGTAAAACCCTGAGAGTTGTGAAGAAACGATAGATGTTTTGTTTGGCTTGCAGAACCAAAGGATTTACCCGAACCCAGCTCGTGGACAAGTTCACCTACGGACTGGTATATGAACAATAATATATAGAACAATGCACCATCCTTCCATTACACACTAGAAAGACTACAGGTTCAGTCACGACACAAGGAGGAGGCTCTTCGTCGCATCAAAACCAGAGAATTGATGCTTTACATGGTCAATCACCCATCTAGCTACCACCCTCGCGTTTTCACCATCGGATGCATTATTCTTGGAGCATAAAGTACATAACAGTTCATCCACACTCCATATATGCACCCGAAAAATTATAGGCCATTCCGAGTTGTGCAAGATGGCTCGTCGGTGCGATCAACTTACCTTGAAAGTTGTATTCACGGTCTGTCCCGCGATGTTGTATCCATAAACCGGCAACAATTTTGCCACAAAAACTCCATTGGAGCTCCATGACCCGCCAATACTATCGCAACCAAAAGTTTCATGCGCTCGTAACCAAATCTCGTGCTTCGACAACATTTCGGAGGCAAGATCCGACTTGGAAAATTGAGTTCCGGACGATTTTATGCTTGAGGTATACTCTGCTACCATCTACCACCCTTCTGTGAGCTCACCTATGGGCTAATATATGGATAATAACATATAGAACAATGCACCATCCCTCCATTACACACTAGAAAGACTACAGGTTCAGTCACGACGCAAGGAGGAGGCTCTTCGTCGCATCGAAAACAAATAATTGATGCTTTACATGGTCTATCACCCATCTCGCTACCACCCTCACGTTTTCACCAGCGGATGCATTATTCTTGGAGCATAAAGTACATAACAGTTCATCCTCACTCCATTTATGCACCCAAAAAATTATAGGTCATTCTGAATTGTGCAAGATGGCTCATCGGTGCGATCAACTTACCTTGAATGTTGTATTCACGGTCCGTCCCACGATGTTGTATCCATAAACCGGCAACAATTTTGCAACAAAAACTCGATTGGAGCTCCATGACCCGCCAATACTATCGCAACCAAAAGTTTCGTGCGCTCATAACCAAATCTCGTGCTTCGACAACATTTCAGAGGCAAGATTCGGCTTGGAAAATTGAGTTCCAGACGATTTTATACTTGAGGTTTACTCTGCCACCATCTACCACCCTTCCGTGATCTCACCTACGGGCTAATATATGGACAATAACATATAGAACAATGCACCATCCTTCCATTACACACTAGAAAGACTACAGGTTCAGTCACGAGACAAGGAGGAGGCTCTTCATCGCATCGAAACCCAAGAATAGATGCTTTACATTGTCAATCACCCATCTCGCTACCACCCTCACGTTTTCACCGGCGGATGCATTATTCTTGGAGCATAAAGTACATAAAAGTTCATCCTCACTCCATTTATGCACCCGAAAAATTATAGGTCATTCCGAGTTGTGCAAGATGGCTCGTCGGTGCGATCAACTTACCTTGAAAGTTGTATCACTGTCTGTCCCGCGATGTTATATCCATAAACCGGCAACAATTTTGCCACAAAAACTCCATTGGAGCTCCATGACCCGCCTGTACTATCGCAACCAATTGTTTCATGCGCTCGTAACCAAATCTCGTGCTTCGAAAAACATTTCGGAGGCAAGATCCGGCTTGGAAAATTGAGTTCCGGATGATTTTATGCTTGAGGTATACTCTGCCACCATCTACCACCCTTCCGTGAGCTCACCTACGGGCTAATATGTGGATAATAACATATAGAACCATGCACCATCCCTTCATTACACACTAGAAAGACTACATGTTCAGTCACGACACAAGGAGGAGGATCTTCGTCGCATCGAAACCCAAGAATAGATGCTTTACATGGTCAATCACCCATCTCGCTACCACCCTCACGTTTTCACCTGCGGATGCATTATTCTTTGAGCATAAACTACATCAAAGTTCATCCTCACTCCATTTATGCACCCGAAAAATTATAGGACATTCCGAGTTGTGCATGATGGCTCGTCGGTGCGATCAACTTACCTTGAAAATTGTATCACGGTCTGTCCCGCGATGTTGTATCCATAAACCGGCAACAATTTTGCCACAAAAACTCCATTGGAGCTCCATGGCCCGCCTGTACTATCGCAACCAAATGTTTCATGCGCTCGTAACCAAATTTCGTTCTTCGAAAAACATTTCGGAGGCAAGATCCGGCTTGGAAAATTGAGTTCCATATGATTTTATGCTTGAGGTATACTCTGCCACCATCTACCACCGTTCCGTGAGCTCACCTACGGGCTAATGTATGGATAATAACATATAGAACCATGCACCATCCCTCCATTACACACTAGAAATACTACAGGTTCAGTGACGACACAAGGAGGAGGCTCTTCGTCGCATCGAAACCCAAGAATTGATGCTTTACATGGTCTATCACCCATCTTGCTACCACACTCATGTTTTCACCAGCGGATGCATTATTCTTGGAGCATAAAGTACATAACAGTACATGCTCACTCTATTTAAGCACCCAAAAAATTATAGGTCATTCGAGTTGTGCAAGACGGCTCGTCGGTGCGATCAACTTACCTTGAAAGTTGTATTCATTCTCTGCCCCGCGATGTTGTATCCATAAACCGGCAACAATTTTGCAACAAAAACTCCATTGAAGCTCCACGACGCGCCAATACTATCGCAACCAAAAGTTTCATGCACTCATAACCAAATCTCGTGCTTCGACAACATTTCAGAGGCTAGATTCCGCTTGGAAAATTGAGTTCCAGATGATTTTATAGTTGAGGTTTACTCTGCCACCATCTACCACCCTTCTGTGAGCTCACCTACGGGCTAATATATGGACAATAACATATAGAACAATGCACCATCCTTCCATTACACACTAGAAAGACTACAGGTTCAGTCACGACACAAGGAGGAGGCTCTTCGTCACGTCGAAACCCAAGAATAGATGCTTTAAGTGGTCAATCACCCATCTCGCTACCACCCTCACGTTTTCACAAGCGGATGCATTATTCTTTGAGCATAAGTTAAATAACAGTTCAACCTCACTCCATTTATGCACCCGAAAAATTATAGGTCATTCCGAGTTGTGCAAGATGGCTCGTCGGTGCGATCAACTTACCTTGAAAGTTGTATTCACGGTCTGTCCCGCGATGCTGTATCCATAAACCGGCAACAATTTTGCCACAAAAACTCCATTGGAGCTCCATGACCCGCCATACTATCGCAACCAAAAGTTTGATGCGCTCGTGACCGAATCTCGTGCTTCGAAAACATTTCGGAGGCAAGATCCGGCTTGGAAAATTGAGTTCCGGATGATTTTATGCTTGAGGTATACTCTGCCACCATCTAGCACCCTCCCGTGAGCTCACCTACGGGGTAATATATGGACAATAACATATAGAACAATGCACCATCCTTCCATCACTCACTAGAAATACTACATGTTTAGTCACGACACAAGGAGGAGGCTCTTCGTCGCATCGAAACCCAAGAATTGATGCTTTACATGGTCAATCACCCATCTCGCTACCACACTCACGTTTTCACCAGGGGATGCATTATTCTTGGAGCATAAAGTACATAGCAGTTCGTCCTCACTCCATTTAGGCACCCGAAAAATTATAGGTCATTCCGAGTTGTGCAAGATGGCTCGTCGGTGCCATCAACTTACCTTGAAAGTTGTATTCACGGTCTGTCCTGCGATGTTGTATCCATAAACCGGCAACAATTTTGCCACCAAAACTCCATTGGAGCTCCATGACCCGCTGATACTATCACAACCAAAAGTTTTATGTGCCCGTAACCAACTCTCGTGCTTCGACAACATTTTGAAGGCAAGATCCGGCTTGGAAAATTGAGTTCTGGACGATTTTATGCTTGAGGTACACTCTGCCACCATCTACCACCCTTCCGTGAGCTCACCTACGGGCTAATATATGGACAATAACATATAGAACAATGCACCATCCTTCCATTACACACTAGAAAGACTACAGGTTCAGTCACGACACAAGAAGGAGGCTCTTCGTCGCATCGAAACCCAAGAATTGATGCTTTACATGGTCTATCACCCATCTCTCTACCACACTCACGTTTTCACCAGCGGATGCATTATTCTTGGAGCATAAAGAACATAACAGTTCATCCTCACTCCATTTATGCACCCAAAAAATTATAGGTCATTCCGAGTTGTGCAAGATGGCTCGTCGGTGCGATCAACTTACCTTGAAAGTTGTATTCACGGTCTGTCCCGCATTGTTGTATCCATAAACCGGCAACAATTTTGACACAAAAACTCCATTGGAGCTCCATGTCCCGCCAATACTATCGCAACCAAAAGTTTCATGCGCTCGTAACCAAATCTCCTGCTTCGACAACATTTCGGAGGCAAGATCCGGCTTGGAAAATTGAGTTCCGGACGATTTTATGCTTGAGGTATACTCTGCCACCATCTACCACCCTTCCGTGAGCTCACCTACGGGCTAATATATGGACAATAACATATAGAACAATGCACCATCCTTCGATTACACACTAGAAACACTACAGGTTCAGTCACGACACAAGGAGGAGGCTCTTCGTCGCATCGAAACCCAAGAATAGATGCTTTACATGGTCGTTCACCCATCTCGCTACCGCCCTCACGTTTTCACCAGCGGATGCATTATTCTTGGAGCATAAAGTACATAACAGTTCATCCTCACTCCATTTGTGCACCCGAAAGATTGTAGGTCATTTCGAGTTGTGCATGATGGCTCGTCGGTACGATCAAGTTACCTTGAAAGTTGTATTCACGGCCTGTCCCGCGATGTTGTATCCATAAACCAGCAACAATTTTGCCACAAAAACTCCATTGGAGCTCCATAACCCGCCAATACTATCACAACCAAAAGTTTCATGCGCTCGTAAAAAAAATCTCGTGCTTCGACAACATTTCGGAGGCAAGATCCGGCTTGGAAAATTGAGTTCCGGACGATTTTATGCTTGAGGTTGCCACCATCTACCACCCTTCCGTGAGGTCACCTACGGGCTAATATATGGACAATAACATATAGAACAATGCACCATCCTTCCATTACACACTAGAAAGACTACAGGTTCAGTCATGACACAAGGAGGAGACTCTTCGTCGCATCGAAACCCAAGAATTGATGCTTTACATGGTCAATCACCCATCTAGCTACCACCCTCACGTTTTCACCAGGGGATGCATTATTCTTGGAGCATAAAGTACATAACAGTTCATCCTCACTCCAGTTATGCACCCGAAAAATTATAGGTCGTTCAGAGTTGTGCAAGATGGCTCGTCGGTGCGATCAACTTACCTTGAAAGATGAATTCACGGTTTGTCCCGCGATGTTGTATCCATAAACCGGCAACAATTTTGCCGCAAAAACTCCATTGGAGCTCCATGACACGCCAATACTATCACAACCAAAAGTTTCATGCGCTCGTAACCAACTCTCGTGCTTCGACAACATTTCGGAGGCAAGATCCGGCTTGGAAAATTGAGTTCCGGACGATTTTATGCTTGAGGTATACTCTGCCACCATCTACCACCCTTCTGTGAGCTCACCTATGGGCTAATATATGGATAGTAACATATAGAACAATGCACCATCCCTCCATTACACACTAGAAAGACTACAGGTTCAGTCACGACGCAAGGAGGAGGCTCTTCGTCGCATCGAAAACAAAGAATTGATGCTTTACATGGTCTATCACCCATCTCGCTACCACCCTCACGTTTTCACTAGCGGATGCATTATTCTTGGAGCATAAAGTACATAACAGTTCATCCTCACTCCATTTATGCACCCAAAAAATTATAGGTCATTTCGAATTGTGCAAGATGGCTCATCGGTGCGATCAACTTACCTTGAATGTTGTATTCACGGTCCGTCCCACGATGTTGTATCCATAAACCGGCAACAATTTTGCAACAAAAACTCGATTGGAGCTCCATGACCCGCCAATACTATCGCAACCAAAAATTTCGTGCGCTCATAACCAAATCTCGTGCTTCGACAACATTTCAGAGGCAAGATTCGGCTTGGAAAATTGAGTTCCAGACGATTTTATACTTGAGGTTTACTCTGCCACCATCTACCACCCTTCCGTGAGCTCACCTACGGGCTAATATATGGACAATAACATATAGAACAATGCACCATCCTTCCATTACACACTAGAAAGACTACAGGTTCAGTCACGAGACAAGGAGGAGGCTCTTCATCGCATCGAAACCCAAGAATAGATGCTTTACATTGTCAATCACCCATCTCGCTACCACCCTCACGTTTTCACCGGCGGATGCATTATTCTTGGAGCATAAAGTACATAAAAGTTCATCCTCACTCCATTTATGCACCCGAAAAATTATAGGTCATTCCGAGTTGTGCAACATGGCTCGTCGGTGCGATCAACTTACCTTGAAAGTTGTATCACTGTCTGTCCCGCGATGTTATATCCATAAACCGGCAACAATTTTGCCACAAAAACTCCATTGGAGCTCCATGACCCGCCTGTACTATCACAACCAAATGTTTCATGCGCTCGTAACCAAATCTCGTGCTTCGAAAAACATTTCAGAGGCAAGATTCCGCTTGGAAAATTGAGTTCCAGATGATTTTATAGTTGAGGTTTACTCTGCCACCATCTACCACCCTTCTGTGAGCTCACCTACGGGCTAATATATGGACAATAACATATAGAACAATGCACCATCCTTCCATTACACACTAGAAAGACTACAGGTTCAGTCACGACACAAGGAGGAGGCTCTTCGTCACGTCGAAACCCAAGAATAGATGCTTTAAGTGGTCAATCACCCATCTCGCTACCACCCTCACGTTTTCACAAGCGGATGCATTATTCTTCGAGCATAAAGTAAATAATAGTTCAACCTCACTCCATTTATGCACCCGAAAAATTATAGGTCATTCCGAGTTGTGCAAGATGGCTCGTCGGTGCGATCAACTTACCTTGAAAGTTGTATTCGCGGTCTGTCCCGCGATGCTGTATCCATAAACCGGCAACAATTTTGCCACAAAAACTCCATTGGAGCTCCATGACCCGCCATACTATCGCAACCAAAAGTTTCATGCGCTCGTGACCGAATGTCGTGCTTCGAAAAACATTTCGGAGGCAAGATCCGGCTTGGAAAATTGAGTTCCGGATGATTTTATGCTTGAGGTATACTCTGCCACCATCTACCACCCTCCCGTGAGCTCACCTACGGGGTAATATATGGACAATAACATATAGAACAATGCACCATCCTTCCATTACTCACTAGAAATACTACATGTTTAGTCACGACACAAGGAGGAGGCTCTTCGTCGCATCGAAACCTAAGAATTGATGCTTTACATGGTCAATCACCCATCTCACTACCACACTCACGTTTTCACCAGGGGATGCATTATTCTTGGAGCATAAAGTACATAGCAGTTCGTCCTCACTCCATTTAGGCACCCGAAAAATTATAGGTCATTCCGAGTTGTGCAAGATGGCTCGTCGGTGCCATCAACTTACCTTGAAAGTTGTATTCACGGTCTGTCCCACGATGTTGTATCCATAAACCGGCAACAATTTTGCCACCAAAACTCCATTGGAGCTCCATGACCCGCTGATACTATCACAACCAAAAGTTTTATGTGCCCGTAACCAACTCTCGTGCTTCGACAACATTTTGAAGGCAAGATCCGGCTTGGAAAATTGAGTTCCGGACGTTTTTATGCTTGAGGTACACTCTGCCACCATCTACCACCCTTCCGTGAGCTCACCTACGGGCTAATATATGGACAATAACATATAGAACAATGCACCATCCTTCCATTACACACTAGAAAGACTACATGTTCAGTCACGACACAAGAAGGAGGCTCTTCGTCGCATCGAAACCCAAGAATTGATGCTTTACATGGTCTATCACCCATCTCTCTACCACACTCACGTTTTCACCAGCGGATGCATTATTCTTGGAGCATAAAGAACATAACAGTTCATCCTCACTCCATTTATGCACCCAAAAAATTATAGGTCATTCCGAGTTGTGCAAGATGGCTCGTCGGTGCGATCAACTTACCTTGAAAGTTGTATTCACGGTATGTCCCGCATTGTCGTATCCATAAACCGGCAACAATTTTGACACAAAAACTCCATTGGAGCTCCATGTCCCGCCAATACTATCGCAACCAAAAGTTTCATGCGCTCGTAACCAAATCTCGGGCTTCGACAACATTTCGGAGGCAAGATCCGGCTTGGAAAATTGAGTTCCGGACGATTTTATGCTTGAGGTATACTCTGCCACCATCTACCACCCTTCCGTGAGCTCACCTATGGGCTAATATATGGACAATAACATATAGAACAATGCACCATCCTTCGATTACACACTAGAAACACTACAGGTTCAGTCACGACACAAGGAGGAGGCTCTTCGTCGCATCGAAACCCAAGAATAGATGCTTTACATGGTCGTTCACCCATCTCGCTACCGCCCTCACGTTTTCACCAGCGGATGCATTATTCTTGGAGCATAAAGTACATAACAGTTCATCCTCACTCCATTTATGCACCCGAAAAATTATAGGTCATTCCGAGTTGTGCAAGATGGCTTGTCGGTGCGGTCAACTTACCTTGAAAGTTGTATTCATGGTCTGTCGCGCGATCTTGTATCCATAAACCGGCAAAAAATTTGCCACAAAAACTCCATTGGAGCTCCATGACCCGCTAGTACTATCGCAACCAAAAGTTTCATGCGCTCGTAATTGAATCTCGTGCTTCGAAAAACATTTCGGAGGCAAGATCCGGCTTGGAAAATTGTGTTCCGGATGATTTTATGCTTGAGGTATACTTTGCCACCATCTACCACCCTCCCGTGAGCTCACCTACGGGCTAATATATGGACAATAACATATAGAACAATGCACCATCATTCCATTACACACTAGAAAGACTATAGGTTTAGTCACAACACAAGGAGGAGGCTCTTCGTCGCATCGAAACCCAAGAATTGATGCTTTACATGGTCAATCACCCATCTCGCTACCACACTCAAGGTTTCACCTGCGGATGCATTATTCTTGGAGCATAAAGTACATGACAGTTCATCCTCACTCCATTTATGCACCCAAAAAATTATAGGTCATTCCGAGTTGTGCAAGATGGCTCGTCGGTGCGATCAACTTACCTTGAAAGTTGTATTCACGGTCTATCCCGCGATGTTGTATCCATAAACCGGCAACAATTTTGCCACAAAAACTCCATTGGAGCTCCATGACCCGCCAATACTATCCCAACCAAAAGTTTCATGCGCTCGTAACCAAATCTCATGCTTCGACAACATTTCGGAGGCAAGATCCGGCTTGGAAAATTGAGTTCCGGACGATTTTATGCTTGAGGTATACTCTGACACCATCTACCACCCTTCCGTGAGCTCACCTACGGGCTAATATATGGACAATAACATATAGAACAATGCACCATCCTTCCATTACACACTAGAAAGACAACAGGTTCACTCACGATACAAGGAGGAGGCTCTTCGTCGCATCGAAACCCAAGAATTGAAGCTTTACATGGTCAATCACCCATCTTGCTACCACCCTCACGTTTTCACCAGCGGATGCATTATTCTTGGAGCATAAAGTACATAAAAGTTCATCCTCACTCCATTTATGCACCCAAAAAATTATAGGTCATTCTGAGTTGTGCAAGATGGCTCGTCGGTGCGATCAACTTACATTGAAAGTTGTATTCATGGTCTGTCCTGCGATGTTGTATCCATAAACCGGCAACAATTTTGCCACAAAAACTCCATTGGAGCTCCATGACCCGCCAATACTATCGCAACCAAAAGTTTCATGCGCTCGTAACCAAATCTCGTGCTTCGACAACATTTCGGAGGCAAGATCCGGCTTGGAAAATTGAGTTCTGGACGATTTTTTGCTTGAGGTATACTCTGCCACCATCTACCACCCTTCCGTGAGCTCACCTACGGGCTAATATATGGACAATAACATATAGAACAATGCACCATCCTTCCATTACACACTAGAAAGACTACAGGTTCAGTCACGACACAAGGAGGAGGCTCTTCGTCGCATCAAAACCCAAGAATTGATGCTTTACATGGTCAATCACCCATCTCGCTACCACCCTCACGTTTTCACCAGCGGATGCATTATTCTTGGAGCATAAAGTACATAACAGTTCATCCTCACTCCATTTATGCACCTGAAAAATTATAGGTCATTCTGAGTTGTGCAAGATGGCTTGTCGGTGCGATCAACTTACCCTTAAAGGTGTATTCACGGTCTATCCCGAGATGTTGTCTCCATAAACCGGCAATAATTTTGCCACAAAAACTCAATTGGATCACCATGACCTGCCAAAACAATCACAACCAAAAGTTGTATGCGCCCGCAACCCACTCGCGGTGTTCAACAACATTTCGGTGACAAGATCCGGCTTGTAAAATTGAGTTCCGGACGATTTTATGCTTGAAGTATACTATGCCACCCTCTACCACCCTTCCGTGAGTTCACCTACGGACTGGTATATGAACAATAATATATAGAACAATGCACCATCCTTCCATTACACACTAGAAAGACTACAGGTTCAGTCACGACACAAGGAGGAGGCTCTTCGTCGCATCAAAACCAGAGAATTGATGCTTTACATGGTCAATCACCCATCTAGCTACCACCCTCGCGTTTTCACCATCGGATGCATTATTCTTGGAGCATAAAGTACATAACAGTTCATCCACACTCCATATATGCACCCGAAAAATTATAGGCCATTCCGAGTTGTGCAAGATGGCTCGTCGGTGCGATTAACTTACCTTGAAAGTTGTATTCACGGTCTGTCCCGCGATGTTGTATCCATAAACCGGCAACAATTTTGCCACAAAAACTCCATTGGAGCTCCATGACCCGCCAATACTATCGCAACCAAAAGTTTCATGCGCTCGTAACCAAATCTCGTGCTTCGACAACATTTCGGAGGCAAGATCTGGCTTGGAAAATTGAGTTCCGGACGATTTTTTCCTTGAGGTATACTCTGCCACCATCTACCACCCTTCCGTGAGCTCACCTACGGGCTAATATATGGACGATAACATATAGAACAATGCACCATCCTTCCATTACACACTAGAAAGACTACAGGTTCAGTCACGACACAAGGAGGAGGCTCTTCGTCGCATCGAAACCCAAGAATTGATGCTTTACATCGTCAATCACCCATCTAGCTACCTCCCTCGCGTTTTCACCAGCGGATGCATTATTCTTGGAGCATAAAGTACATAACAGTTCATCCTCACTCCATTTATGCACCCGAAAAATTATAGGTCATTCCGAGTTGTGCAAGATGGCTCGTCGGTGCGATCAACTTACCTTGAAAGTTGTATTCACAGTTTGTCCCGCGATGTTGTATCCATAAAACGGCAACAATTTTGCCACAAAAACTACACTGGAGCTCCATGACACGCCAATACTATCACAACCAAAAGTTTCATGCGCTCCTATCCAAATCTGATGCTTCGACAACATTACGGAGGCAAGATCCGGCTTGGAAAAATGGAGTTCCGGACGATTTTATGCTTGAGGTATACTCTGCCACCATCTACCACCCTTCCGTGAGCTCACCTACGGGCTAATATATGGACAATAACATATAGAACAATGCACCATCCTTACATTACACACTAGAAAGACTACATGTTCAGTCACGACACAAGGAGGAGGCTCTTCGTCGCATCGAAACCCAAGAATTGATGCTTTACATGGTCAATCACCCATCTAGCTACCACCCTCGGGTTTTCACCAGCGGATGCATTATTCTTGGAGCATAAAGTACATAACAGTTCATCCTGACTCCATTTATGCACCCGAAAAATTATACGCCATTCCGAGTTGTGCAAGATGGCTCGTCGGTGCGATCAACTTACTTTGAAAGTTGTATTCACGGTCTGTCCCGCGATGTTGTATCCATAAACCGGCAACAATTTTGCCACAAAAACTCCATTGGATATCCATGACCGCCAATACTATCGCAACCAAAAGTTTCATGCGCTCGTAACCAAATCTCGTGCTTCGACAACATTTCGGAGGCAAGATCCGGCTTGGAAAATTGAGTTCCGGTCGATTTTTTGCTTGAGGTATACTCTGCCATCATCTACCGCCCTTCCGTGAGCTCACCTACGGGCTAATATATGGACAATAACATATAGAACAATGCACCATCCTTCCATTACACACTAGAAAGACTACAGGTTCAGTCACGACACAAGGAGGACGCTCTTCGTCGCATCGAAACCCAAGAATTGATGCTTTACATCGTCAATCACCCATCTAGCTACCACCCTCGCGTTTTCACCAGCGGATGCATTATTCTTGGAGCATAAAGTACATAACAGTTCATCCTCACTCCATTTATGCACCTGAAAAATTATAGGTCGTTCCGAGTTGTGCAAGATGGCTCGTCGGTGCGATCAACTTACCTTAAAAGTTGTATTCACAGTTTGTCCCGCGATGTTGTATCCATAAAACAGCAACAATTTTGCCACAAAAACTCCACTGGAGCTCCATGACACGCCAATACTATCACAACCAAAAGTTTCATGCGCTTGTAACCAAATCTTATGCTTCGACAACATTTCGGAGGCAAGATCCGGCTTGGAAAAATGGAGTTCCGGACGATTCTATGCTTGAGGTATACTCTGCCACCATCTACCACCCTTCCGTGAGCTCACCTACGGGCTAATATATGGATAATAACATATAGAACAATGCACCATCCTTCCATTACACACTAGAAAGACTACAGGTTCAATCACGACACAAGGAGGAGGCTCTTCGTCGCATCGAAACCCAAGAATTGATGCTTTACATGGTCAATCACCCATCTCGCTACCACCCCCACGTTTTCACCAGCGGGTGCATTATTCTTTGAGCAAAAAGTACATAACAGTTCATCCTCACTCCATTTATGCGCCTAAAAAATTATAGGTCATTCCGAGTTGTGCAAGATGGCTTGTCGGTGCGATCAACTTACCTTGAAAGTTTTATTCACGGTCTGTCCGTGATGTTGTATCCATAAGCCGGCAACAATTTTGCCACAAAAAGTCCATTGGAGCTCCATGACCCGCCAATACAATCACAACCAAAAATTTCATGCGCTCGTAACCAAATCTCGTGCTTCGACAACATTTCGGAGGCAAGATCCGGCTTGGAAAATTTAGTTCCGGACGATTTTATGCTTGAGGTATACTCTGCCACCATCTACCACCCTTCCGTGAGCTCACCTATGGCCTAATATATGGACAATAACATATAGAACAATGCAACATCCTTCCATTACACACTAGAAAGACTACAGGTTCAGTCACGACACAAGGAGGAGGCTCTACGTCGCATCGAAACCCAAGAATTGATGCTTTACATGGTCTATCACCCATCTTGATGAGGACATCAATACCATTGTTACACCCACAGCCCCTACTGTTACATATACTGGACCAATTACTCGAGCTCGCGCACGCCAATTAAATTACCAGGTACTTTCGTTTCTTGGTAATGCTTCTAATGTTCATGAGAATATGATGCTGCCTAAATTGGATACATTTGTTTTGCTTACAAATGAAGGGCCTAGCTTGGAGAAGGATGAACATTGGAGCAAGAACACGCATGGAGTTGATGGCATGCGCAAGGGGATCAAGAACGGAGTTACATGTGATGATTTCAGGACTTTGAAGCCACCCTAAGGAGTGTGTGAAGCCTTGGACGAAATATACAAGATGCCACTTCATAATATTCGTCCATAGGCTATGCTAGGTGCTCCGTCACCTTATTGTTGGGCCAGGCCCATGTATTTTCGAAATACTTAATTATATGCTGTTTTTAGAGTCCGTATGTGTGGGGAAACAAGAGTTAGGGTTGGTTTCGGACCCCACCTCCAAGGGCCACGAAATTCCCCCCCTCTTCCTCCATATATACAGCCCTTAGGGCGTCGTTTAGACTTTGGGTTTTGTTTAGATCAAAAGTTCGCCATAGCTGCAACTTCGCATACTTCATTTGTGTACAACGACCATACCAAGGCGTCACAGAATCCGACCTTCATTAATAAAGCTTTCCTCTTTTATTCGCAATATCCAGATTGCAATCTCAGTTTCTTGCTTGTTCTTCGTTTGCTCGTAGGAGATAGACCCTCGTGGTCAGGTTGATCGTGCTCCGGCGTGGTCAATAACCTCTCGGAGTTGGTTTCGCGATTGCTAAGGCGCGACGTCCTCGCACGTTCGTAGTCGGATCATCAAAGTCGACTTCCTCCAAAACGATAGCCACCATCTCATCGAAAGAAGGGACACCTTTGCCTCTATCACATCTCGCTACCACACTCACGTTTTCACCAGCGGATGCATTATTCTTGGAGCATAAAGTATGTAATAGTTCATTCTAACTCCATTTATGCACCCGAAAAATTATAGGTCGTTCCGAGTTGTGCAAGATGGCTCGTCGGTGCGATCAACTTACCTTGAAAGTTGTATTCACAGTTTGTCCCGCGATGTTGTATCCATAAAACGGCAACAATTTTGCCACGAAAACTCCACTGGAGCTCCATGACACGCCAATACTATCACAACCAAAAGTTTCATGCGCTCGTAACCAAATCTCGTGCTTCGACAACATTTCGGAGGAAAGATCCGGCTTGGAAAAATGGAGTTACGGACGATTTTATGCTTGAGGTATACTCTGCCACCATCTACCACCCTTCCGTGAGCTCACCTACGGGCTAATATATGGACAATAACATATAGAACAATGCACCATCCTTCCATTACACACTAGAAAGACTACAGGTTCAGTCACGACACAAGGAGGAGGCTCTTCGTCGCATCGAAACCCAAGAATTGATGCTCATGGTCAATCACCCATCTCGCTACCACCCCCACGTTTTCACCAGTGGATGCATTATTCTTGGAGCATAAAGTACATAACAGTTCATCCTCACTCCATTTATGCACCTAAAAAATTATAGGTCATTCCGAGTTGTGCAAGATGGCTTGTCGGTGCGATCAACTTACCTTGAAAGTTGTATTCACGGTCTGTCCACGATGTTGTATCCATAAACCGGCAACAATTTTGCCACAAAAAGTCCATTGGAGCTCCATGACCCGCCAAAACAATCACAACCAAAAATTTCATGCGCTCGTAACCAAATCTCGTGCTTCGACAACATTTCGGAGGCAAGATCCGGCTTGGAAAATTTAGTTCTGGACGATTTTATGCTTGAGGTATACTCTGCCACCATCTACCACCCTTCCGTGAGCTCACCTATGGGCTAATATATGGACAATAACATATAGAACAATGCAACGTCCTTCCATTACACACTAGAAAGACTACAGGTTCAGTCACGGCACAAGGAGGAGGCTCTTCGTCGCATCGAAACCCAAGAATTGATGATTTACATGGTCTACCACCCATCTCGCTACCACACTCACGTTTTCACTAGCGGATGCATTATTCTTGGAGCATAAAGTATGTAACAGTTCATTCTCACTCCATTTATGCACCCGAAAAATTATAGGTCGTTCCGAGTTGTGCAAGATGGCTCGTCGGTGCGATCAACTTACCTTGAAAGTTGTATTCACGGTCTGTCCCGCGATGTTGTATCCATAAACCGGCAACAATTTTGCCACAAAAACTCCACTGGAGCTCCATGACACGCCAATACTATCACAACCAAAAGTTTCATGCGCTCGTAACCAAATCTTGTGCTTCGACAACATTTCGGAGGCAAGATCCGGCTTGGAAAAATGGAGTTCTAGACGATTTTATGCTTGAGGTATACTCTGCCACCATCTACCACCCTTCCGTGAGCTCACCTACGGGCTAATATATGGACAATAACATATAGAACAATGCACCATCCTTCCATTACACACTAGGAAGACTACAGGTTCAGTCACGACACAAGGAGGAGGCTCTTCGACGCATCGAAACCCAAGAATTGATGCTTTACATGGTCAATCACCCATCTCACTACCACCCCCACGTTTTCACCAGCGGATGCATTATTCTTGGAGCATAAAGTACATAACAGTTCATCCTCACTCCATTTATGCACCTAAAAAATTATAGGTCATTCCGAGTTGTGCAAGATGGCTTGTCGGTGCGATCAACTTACCTTGAAAGTTGTATTCACGGTCTGTCCGCGATGTTGTATCCATAAACCGGCAACAATTTTGCCACAAAAAGTCCATTGGAGCTCCATGACCCGCCAAAACAATCACAACCAAAAATTTCATGCGCTCGTAACCAAATCTCGTGCTTCAACAACATTTCAGAGGCAAGATCCGGCTTGGAAAATTTAGTTCCGGATGATTTTATGCTTGAGGTATACTCTGCCACCATCTACCACCCTTTCGTGAGCTCACCTATGGGCTAATATATGGAAAATAAAATATAGAACAATGCAACATCCTTCCATTACACACTAGAAAGACTACAGGTTCAGTCACGACACAAGGAGGAGGCTCTTCGTCGCATCGAAACCCAAGAATTGATGCTTTACATGGTCTATCACCCATCTCGCTACCACACTCACGTTTTCACCAGCGGATGCATTATTCTTGGAGCATAAAGTATGTAACAGTTCATTCTCACTCAATTTATGCACCCGAAAAATTATAGGTCGTTCCGAGTTGTGCAAGATGGCTCGTCGGTGCGATCAACTTACCTTGAAAGTTGTATTCACAGTCTGTCCCGCGATGTTGTATCCATAAACCAGCAACAATTTTGCCACAAAAACTCCATTGGAGCTCCATGACCCGCCAGTACTATCGCAACCAAAAGTTTCATGCGCTCGTAACCAAATCTCGTGCTTCGACAACATTTCAGAGGCAAGATCCATCTTGGAAAATTGAGTTCCGGACGATTTTATGCTTGAGGTATACTTTGCCACCATCTACCACCCTTCCGTGAGCTCACCTACGGGCTAATATATGGACAATAACATATAGAACAATGCACCATCCTTCCGTTACACACTAGAAAGACTACAGGTTCAGTCACGACACAAGGAGGAGGCTCTTCGTTGCATCGAAACCCAAGAATTGATGCTTTACATGGTCAATCACCCATCTTGCTAACACCCTCACGTTTTCACAAGGGGATGCATTATTCTTGGAGCATAAAGTACATAACAGTTCATCCTCACTCCATTTATGCACCCGAAAAATTATAGGTCATTCCGAGTTGTGCAAGATGGCTCGTCGGTGCGATCAACTTACCTTGAAAGTTGTATTCACGGTTTGTCCCGTGATATTGTATCCATAAACCGGCAACAATTTTGCCACAAAAACTCCATTGGATCTCCATGACCCGCCAAAACAATCACAACCAAAAGTTTCATGCGCCCGCAACCAAATCTCGTGCTTCGACAACATTTCGGAGACAAGATCCGGCTTGTAAAATTGAGTTTCGAATGATTTTATGCTCGAAATATACTCTGCCACCCTCTACCACCCTTCCGTGAGTTCACCTACGGACTGATATATGGACAATAACATATAGAACAATGCACCATCCTTCCATTACACACTAGAAAGACTGCAGGTTCAGTCACGACACAAGGGGGAGGCTCGTCGTTGCGTCGAAACCCAAGAATTGATGCTTTACATGGTCTATCACCCATCTCGCTACCACCCTCACATTTTCACCAGCGGATGCATTATTCTTGGATCATAAAGTACATAACAGTTCATCCTCACTCCATTTATGCACTCAGAAAATTATAGGTCATTCCGAGTTGTGCAAGACGGCTCGTCGGTGCGATCATCTTACCTTGAAAGTTGTATTCATGGTCTGTCCCGCGATGTTGTATCCATAAAACGGCAACAATTTTCCCACAAAAACTCAATTGGAGCTCCATGACCCGCCAAAACAATCACAACCAAAAGTTTTATGCGGCCATAACCAACTCTCGTGCTTCGACAACATTTTGAAGGCAAGATCCAGCTTGGAAAATTGAGTTCCAGACGATTTTATGCTTGAGGTATAATCTGCCACACTCTACCACCCTTCCGTGAGCTCACATACGTTCTGATATATTGACAATAACATATAGAACAATGCACCATCCTTCCATTACAGACTAGGAAGACTACATGTTCACTCACGACACAAGCAGGAGGCTCTTAGTCACATCGAAACCTAAGAATTGATGCTTTACATGGTCAATCACCCATCTCGCTACCACCCCCACGTTTTCACCAGCGGATGCATTATTCTTGGAGCATGAAGTATGTAACAGTTCATTCTCACTCAATTTATGCACCCGAAAAATTATAGGTTGTTCCGAGTTGTGCAAGATGGCTCGTCGGTGCGATCAACTTACCTTGAAAGTTGTATTCATAGTCTGTCCCCCGATGTTGTATCCATAAACCAGCAACAATTTTTCCACAAAAACTCCATTGGAGCTCCATGACCCGCCAATACTATCGCAACCAAAAGTTTCATGCGCTCGTAACCAAATCTCGTGCTTCGACAACATTTCAGAGGCAAGATCCGGCTTGGAAAATTGAGTTCCGGACGATTTTATGCTTGAGGTATACTTTGCCACCATCTACCACCCTTCCGTGAGCTCACCTACGGGCTAATATATGGACAATAACATATAGAACAATGCACCATCCTTCCGTTACACACTAGAAAGACTACAGGTTCAGTCACGACACAAGGAGGAGGCTCTTCGTTGCATCGAAACCCAAGAATTGATGCTTTACATGGTCAATCAACCATCTTGCTAACACCCTCACGTTTTCACAAGCGGATGCATTATTCTTGGAGCATAAAGTACATAACAGTTCATCCTCACTCCATTTATGCACCCGAAAAATTATAGGTCATTCCGAGTTGTGCAAGATGGCTCGTCGGTGCGATCAACTTACCTTGAAAGTTGTATTCACGGTTTGTCCCGTGATATTGTATCCATAAACCGGCAACAATTTTGCCACAAAAACTCCATTGGATCTCCATGACCCGCCAAAACAATCACAACCAAAAGTTTCATGCGCCCGCAACCAAATCTCGTGCTTCGACAACATTTCGGAGACAAGATCCGGCTTGTAAAATTGAGTTTCGGACGATTTTATGCTTGAAATATACTCTGCCACCCTCTACCACCCTTCCGTGAGTTCACCTACGGACTGATATATGGACAATAACATATAGAACAATGCACCATCCTTCCATTACACACTAGAAAGACTGCAGGTTCAGTCACGACACAAGGGGGAGGCTCGTCGTTGCGTCGAAACCCGAGAATTGATGCTTTACATGGTCTATCACCCATCTCGCTACCACCCTCACATTTTCACCAGCGGATGCATTATTCTTGGATCATAAAGTACATAACAGTTCATCCTCACTCCATTTATGCACTCAGAAAATTATAGGTCATTCCGAGTTGTGCAAGATGGCTCGTCGGTGCGATCATCTTACCTTGAAAGTTGTACTCATGGTCTGTCCCGCGATGTTGTATCCATAAAACGGCAACAATTTTCCCACAAAAACTCAATTGGAGCTCCATGACCCGCCAAAACAATCACAACCAAAAGTTTAATGCGGCCATAACCAACTCTCGTGCTTCGACAACATTTTGAAGGCAAGATCCAGCTTGGAAAATTGAGTTCCAGACGATTTTATGCTTGAGGTATAATCTGCCACACTCTACCACCCTTCCGTGAGCTCACATACGGACTGATATATTGACAATAACATATAGAACAATGCACCATCCTTCCATTACAGACTAGGAAGACTACATGTTCAGTCACGACACAAGCAGGAGGCTCTTAGTCGCATCGAAACCTAAGAATTGATGCTTTACATGGTCAATCACCCATCTCGCTACCACCCCCACGTTTTCACCAGCGGATGCATTATTCTTGGAGCATAAAGTATGTAACAGTTCATTCTCACTCAATTTATGCACCCGAAAAATTATAGGTTGTTCCGAGTTGTGCAAGATGGCTCGTCGGTGCGATCAACTTACCTTGAAAGTTGTATTCATAGTCTGTCCCGCGATGTTGTATCCATAAACCAGCAACAATTTTGCCACAAAAACTCCATTGGAGCTCCATGACCCGCCAATACTATCGCAACCAAAAGTTTCATGCGCTCGTAACCAAATCTCGTGCTTCGACAACATTTCAGAGGCAAGATCCGACTTGGAAAATTGAGTTCCGGACGATTTTATGCTTGAGGTATACTTTGCCACCATCTACCACCCTTCCGTGAGCTCACCTACGGGCTAATATATGGACAATAACATATAGAGCAATGCACCATCCTTCCATTACACACTAGAAAGACTACAGGTTCAGTCACGACACAAGGAGGAGGCTCTTCGTTGCATCGAAACCCAAGAATTGATGCTTTACATGGTCAATCACCCATCTCTCTAACACCCTCACGTTTTCACAAGCGGATGCATTATTCTTGGAGCATAAAGTACATAACAGTTCATCCTCACTCCATTTATGCACCCGAAAAATTATAGGTCATTCCGAGTTGTGCAAGATGGCTCGTCGGTGCGATCAACTTACCTTGAAAGTTGTATTCACGGTTTGTCCCGTGATATTGTATCCATAAACCGGCAACAATTTTGCCACAAAAACTCCATTGGATCTCCATGACCCGCCAAAACAATCACAACCAAAAGTTGTATGCGCCCGCAACCCACTCGCGGGGTTCAACAACATTTCGGAGACAAGATCCGGCTTGTAAAATTGAGTTTCGGACGATTTTATGCTTGAAATATACTCTGCCACCCTCTACCACCCTTCCGTGAGTTCACCTACGGACTGATATATGGACAATAACATATAGAACAATGCACCATCCTTCCATTACACACTAGAAAGACTGCAGGTTCAGTCACGACACAAGGGGGAGGCTCGTCGTTGCGTCGAAACCCGAGAATTGATGCTTTACATGGTCTATCACCCATCTCGCTACCACCCTCACATTTTCACCAGCAGATGCATTATTCTTGGATCATAAAGTACATAACAGTTCATCCTCACTCCATTTATGCACTCAGAAAATTATAGGTCATTCCGAGTTGTGCAAGATGGCTCGTCGGTGCGATCAACTTACCTTGAAAGTTGTATTCACAGTCTGTCCCGCGATGTTGTATCCATAAACCAGCAACAATTTTGCCACAAAAACTCCATTGGAGCTCCATGACCCTCCAATACTATCGCAACCAAAAGTTTCATGCGCTCGTAACCAAATCTCGTGCTTCGACACATTTCAGAGGCAAGATCCGGCTTGGAAAGTTGAGTTCCGGACGATTTTATGCTTGAGGTATACTTTGCCACCATCTACCACCCTTCCGTGAGCTCACCTACGGGCTAATATATGGACAATCACATATAGAACAATGCACCGTCCTTCCATTACAGACTAGGAAGACTACATGTTCAGTCACGACACAAGCAGGAGGCTCTTAGTCGCATCGAAACCTAAGAATTGATGCTTTACATGGTCAATCACCCATCTCGCTACCACCCCCACGTTTTCACCAGCGGATGCATTATTCTTGGAGCATAAAGTATGTAACAGTTCATTCTCACTCAATTTATGCACCCGAAAAATTATAGGTTGTTCCGAGTTGTGCAAGATGGCTCGTCGGTGCGATCAACTTACCTTGAAAGTTGTATTCATAGTCTGTCCCGCGATGTTGTATCCATAAACCAGCAACAATTTTGCCACAAAAACTCCATTGGAGCTCCATGACCCGCCAATACTATCGCAACCAAAAGTTTCATGCGCTCGTAACCAAATCTCGTGCTTCGACAACATTTCAGAGGCAAGATCCGGCTTGGAAAATTGAGTTCCGGACGATTTTATGCTTGAGGTATACTTTGCCACCATCTACCACCCTTCCGTGAGCTCACCTACGGGCTAATATATGGACAATAACATATAGAACAATGCACCATCCTTCCATTACACACTAGAAAGACTACAGGTTCAGTCACGACACAAGGAGGAGGCTCTTCGTTGCATCGAAACCCAAGAATTGATGCTTTACATGGTCAATCACCCATCTCTCTAACACCCTCACGTTTTCACAAGCGGATGCATTATTCTTGGAGCATAAAGTACATAACAGTTCATCCTCACTCCATTTATGCACCCGAAAAATTATAGGTCATTCCGAGTTGTGCAAGATGGCTCGTCGGTGCGATCAACTTACCTTGAAAGTTGTATTCACGGTTTGTCCCGTGATATTGTATCCATAAACCGGCAACAATTTTGCCACAAAAACTCCATTGGATCTCCATGACCTGCCAAAACAATCACAACCAAAAGTTGTATGCGCCCGCAACCCACTCGCGGGGTTCGACAACATTTCAGAGGCAAGATCCGGCTTGGAAAGTTGAGTTCCGGACGATTTTATGCTTGAGGTATACTTTGCCACCATCTACCACCCTTCCGTGAGCTCACCTACGGGCTAATATATGGACAATAACATATAGAACAATGCACCATCCTTCCGTTACGCACTAGAAAGACTACAGGTTCAGTCACGACACAAGGAGGAGGCTCTTCGTTGCATCGAAACCCAAGAATTGATGCTTTACATGGTCAATCACCCATCTTGCTAACACCCTCACGTTTTCACAAGCGGATGCATTATTCTTGGAGCATAAAGTACATAACAGTTCATCCTCACTCCATTTATGCACCCGAAAAATTATATGTCATTCCGAGTTGTGCAAGATGGCTCGTCGGTGCGATCAACTTACCTTGAAAGTTGTATTCATGGTTTGTCCCGTGATATTGTATCCATAAACCGGCAACAATTTTGCCACAAAAACTCCATTGGATCTCCATGACACGCACAAACAATCACAACCAAAAGTTTCATGCGCCCGCAACCAAATCTCGTGCTTCGACAACATTTCGGAGACAAGATCCGGCTTGTAAAATTGAGTTTCGGACGATTTTATGCTTGAAATATACTCTGCCACCCTCTACCACCCTTCCGTGAGCTCACCTATGGGCTAATATATGGAATATAAAATATAGAACAATGCAACATCCTTCCATTACACACTAGAAAGACTACAGGTTCAGTCACGACACAAGGAGGAGGCTCTTCGTCGCATCGAAACCCAAGAATTGATGTTTTACATGGTCTATCACCCATCTCGCTACCACACTCACGTTTTCACCAGCGGATGCATTATTCTTGGAGCATAAAGTATGTAACAGTTCATTCTCACTCAATTTATGCACCCGAAAAATTATAGGTCGTTCCGAGTTGTGCAAGATGGCTCGTCGGTGCGATCAACTTACCTTGAAAGTTGTATTCACAGTCTGTCCCGCGATGTTGTATCCATAAACCAGCAACAATTTTGCCACAAAAACTCCATTGGAGCTCCATGAGCCGCCAATACTATCGCAACCAAAAGTTTCATGCGCTCGTAACCAAATCTCGTGCTTCGACAACATTTCAGAGGCAAGATCCGGCTTGGAAAGTTGAGTTCCGGACGATTTTATGCTTGAGGTATACTTTGCCACCATCTACCACCCTTCCGTGAGCTCACCTACGGGCTAATATATGGACAATAACATATAGAACAATGCACCGTCCTTCCGTTACGCACTAGAAAGACTACAGGTTCAGTCACGACACAAGGAGGAGGCTCTTCGTTGCATCGAAACCCAAGAATTGATGCTTTACATGGTCAATCACCCATCTTGCTAACACCCTCACATTTTCACAAGCGGATGCATTATTCTTGGAGCATAAAGTACATAACAGTTCATCCTCACTCCATTTATGCACCCGAAAAATTATATGTCATTCCGAGTTGTGCAAGATGGCTCGTCGGTGCGATCAACTTACCTTGAAAGTTGTATTCACGGTTTGTCCCGTGATATTGTATCCATAAACCGGCAACAATTTTGCCACAAAAACTCCATTGGATCTCCATGACCCGTACAAAGAATCACAACCAAAAGTTTCATGCGCCCGCAACCAAATCTCGTGCTTCGACAACATTTCGGAGACAAGATCCGGCTTGTAAAATTGAGTTTCAGACGATTTTATGCTTGAAATATACTCTGCCACCCTCTACCACCCTTCCGTGAGTTCACCTACGGACTGACATATGGACAATAACATATAGAACAATGCACCATCCTTCCATTACACACTAGAAAGACTGCAGGTTCAGTCACGACACAAGGGGGAGGCTCGTCGTTGCGTCGAAACCCGAGAATTGATGCTTTACATGGTCTATCACCCATCTCGCTACCACCCTCACATTTTCACCAGCGGATGCATTATTCTTGGATCATAAAGTACATAACAGTTCATCCTCACTCCATTTATGCACTCAGAAAATTATAGGTCATTCCGAGTTGTGCAAGATGGCTCGTCGGTGCGATCATCTTACCTTGAAAGTTGTATTCATGGTCTGTCCCGCGATGTTGTATCCATAAAACGGCAACAATTTTCCCACAAAAACTCAATTGGAGCTCCATGACCCGCCAATACTATCACAACCAAAAGTTTTATGCGGCCATAACCAACTCTCGTGCTTCGACAACATTTTGAAGGCAAGATCCAGCTTGGAAAATTGAGTTCCAGACGATTTTATGCTTGAGGTATAATCTGCCACACTCTACCACCCTTCCGTGAGCTCACCTACGGACTGATATGTTGACAATAACATATAGAACAATGCACCATCCTTCCATTACAGACTAGGAAGACTACATGTTCAGTCACGACACAAGCAGGAGGCTCTTGGTCGCATTGAAACCTAAGAATTGATGCTTTACATGGTCAATCACCCATCTTACTACCACCCCCACGTTTTCACCAGCGGATGCATTATTCTTGGAGCATAAAGTACATAACAGTTCATCCTCATTACATTTATGCACCTAAAAAATTATAGGTCATTCCGAGTTGTGCAAGATGGCTTGTCGTTGCGATCAACTTACCTTGAAAGTTGTATTCACGGTCTGTCCGTGATGTTGTATCCACAAACCGGCAACAATTTTGCCACAAAAAGTCCATTAGAGCTCCATGACCCGCCAAAACAATCACAACCAAAAATTTCATGCGCTCGTAACCAAATCTCGTGCTTCGACAACATTTCGGAGGCAAGATCCGGCTTGGAAAATTTAGTTCCGGATGATTTTATGCTTGAGGTATACTCTGCCACCATCTACCACCCTTCCGTGAGCTCACCTATGGGCTAATATATGGAAAATAAAATATGGAACAATGCAACATCCTTCCATTACACACTAGAAAGACTACAGGTTCAGTCACGACACAAGGAGGAGGCTCTTCGTCGCATCGAAACCCAAGAATTGATGCTTTACATGGTCTATCACCCATCTCGCTACCACACTCACGTTTTCACCAGCGGATGCATTATTCTTGGAGCACAAAGTATGTAATAGTTCATCCTCACTCCATTTATGCACCCGAAAAATTATAGGTCATTCCGAGTTGTGCAAGATGGCTCGTCGGTGCGATCAACTTACCTTGAAAGTTGTATTCACGGTTTGTCCCGTGATATTGTATCCATAAACCGGCAACAATTTTGCCACAAAAACTCCATTGGATCTCCATGACCCGCCAAAACAATCACAACCAAAAGTTGTATGCGCCCGCAACCCACTCGCGGGGTTCAACAACATTTCGGAGACAAGATCCGGCTTGTAAAATTGAGTTTCGGACGATTTTATGCTTGAAATATACTCTGACACCCTCTACCACCCTTCCGTGAGTTCACCTACGGACTGATATATGGACAATAACATATAGAACAATGCACCATCCTTCCATTACACACTAGAAAGACTGCAGGTTCAGTCACGACACAAGGGGGAGGCTCGTCGTTGCGTCGTAACCCGAGAATTGATGCTTTACATGGTCTATCACCCATCTCGCTACCACCCTCACATTTTCACCAGCGGATGCATTATTCTTGGAACATAAAGTACATAACAGTTCATCCTCACTCCATTTATGCACTCAGAAAATTATAGGTCATTCCGAGTTGTGCAAGATGGCTCGTCGGTGCGATCATCTTACCTTGAAAGTTGTATTCATGGTCTGTCCCGCGATGTTGTATCCATAAAACGGCAACAATTTTCCCACGAAAACTCCATTGGATCTCCTTGACCCGCCAAAACAATCACAACCAAAAGTTGTATGCGGCCATAACCAACTCTCGTGCTTCGACAACATTTTGAAGGCAAGATCCAGCTTGGAAAATTGAGTTCCAGACGATTTTATGCTTGAGGTATAATCTGCCACACTCTACCACCCTTCCGCGAGCTCACCTACGGACTGATATATTGACAATAACATATAGAACAATGCAGCATCCTTCCATTACAGACTAGGAACACTACATGTTCAGTCACGACACAAGCAAGAGGGTCTTAGTCGCATCGAAACCTAAGAATTGATGCTTTACATGGTCAATCACCCATCTCGCTACCACCCCCACGTTTTCAACAGCGGATGCATTATTCTTGGAGCATAAAGTATGTAACAGTTCATTCTCACTCAATTTATGCACCCGAAAAATTATAGGTCATTCCGAGTTGTGCAAGATGGCTCGTCGGTGCGATCAACTTACCTTGAAAGTTGTATTCATAGTCTGTCCCGCGATGTTGTATCCATAAACCAGCAACAATTTTGCCACAAAAACTCCATTGGAGCTCCATGACCCGCCAATACTATCGCAACCAAAAGTTTCATGCGCTCGTAACCAAAGCTCGTGCTTCGACAACATTTCAGAGGCAAGATCCGGCTTGGAAAATTGAGTTCCGGACGATTTTATGCTTGAGGTATACTTTGCCACCATCTACCACCCTTCCGTGAGCTCACCTACGGGCTAATATATGGACAATAACATATAGAACAATGCACCATCCTTCCATTACACACTAGAAAGACTACAGGTTCAGTCACGACACAAGGAGGAGGCTCTTCGTTGCATCGAAACCCAAGAATTGATGCTTTACATGGTCAATCACCCATCTCTCTAACACCCTCACGTTTTCACAAGCGGATGCATTATTCTTGGAGCATAAAGTACATAACAGTTCATCCTCACTCCATTTATGCACCCGAAAAATTATAGGTCATTCCGAGTTGTGCTAGATGGCTCGTCGGTGCGATCAACTTACCTTGAAAGTTGTATTCACGGTTTGTCCCGTGATATTGTATCCATAAACCGGCAACAATTTTGCCACAAAAACTCCATTGGATCTCCATGACCCGCCAAAACAATCACAACCAAAAGTTGTATGCGCCCGCAACCCACTCGCGGGGTTCAACAACATTTCGGAGACAAGATCCGGCTTGTAAAATTGAGTTTCGGACGATTTTATGCTTGAAGTATACTCTGCCACCCTCTACCACCCTTCCGTGAGTTCACCTACGGACTGATATATGGACAATAACATATAGAACAATGCACCATCCTTCCATTACACACTAGAAAGACTGCAGGTTCAGTCACGACACAAGGGGGAGGCTCGTCGTTGCGTCGAAACCCGAGAATTGATGCTTTACATGGTCTATCACCCATCTCGCTACCACCCTCACATTTTCACCAGCGGATGCATTATTCTTGGATCATAAAGTACATAACAGTTCATCCTCACTCCATTTATGCACTCAGAAAATTATAGGTCATTCCGAGTTGTGCAAGATGGCTCGTCGGTGCGATCATCTTACCTTGAAAGTTGTATTCATGGTCTGTCCCGCGATGTTGTATCCATAAAACGGCAACAATTTTCCCACAAAAACTCAATTGGAGCTCCATGACCCGCCAATACTATCACAACCAAAAGTTTTATGCGGCCATAACCAACTCTCGTGCTTCGACAACATTTTGAAGGCAAGATCCAGCTTGGAAAATTGAGTTCCAGACGATTTTATGCTTGAGGTATAATCTGCCACACTCTACCACCCTTCCGTGAGCTCACCTACGGACTGATATGTTGACAATATCATATAGAACAATGCACCATCCTTCCATTACAGACTAGGAAGACTACATGTTCAGTCACGACACAAGCAGGAGGCTCTTGGTCGCATTGAAACCTAAGAATTGATGCTTTACATGGTCAATCACCCATCTCACTACCACCCCCACGTTTTCACCAGCGGATGCATTATTCTTGGAGCATAAAGTACATAACAGTTCATCCTCACTACATTTATGCACCTAAAAAATTATAGGTCATTCCGAGTTGTGCAAGATGGCTTGTCGTTGCGATCAACTTACCTTGAAAGTTGTATTCACGGTCTGTCCGTGATGTTGTATCCACAAACCGGCAACAATTTTGCCACAAAAAGTCCATTAGAGCTCCATGACCCGCCAAAACAATCACAACCAAAAATTTCATGCGCTCGTAACCAAATCTCGTGCTTCGACAACATTTCGGAGGCAAGATCCGGCTTGGAAAATTTAGTTCCGGATGATTTTATGCTTGAGGTATACTCTGCCACCATCTACCACCCTTCCGTGAGCTCACCTATGGGCTAATATATGGAAAATAAAATATGGAACAATAAAACATCCTTCCATTACACACTAGAAAGACTACAGGTTCAGTCACGACACAAGGAGGAGGCTCTTCGTCGCATTGAAACCCAAGAATTGATGCTTTACATGGTCTATCACCCATCTCGCTACCACACTCACGTTTTCACCAGCGGATGCATTATTCTTGGAGCACAAAGTATGTAATAGTTCATTCTAACTCCATTTATGCACCCGAAAAATTATAGGTCCTTCCGAGTTGTGCAAGATGGCTCGTCGGTGCGATCAACTTACCTTGAAAGTTGTATTCACAGTCTGTCCCGCGATGTTGTATACATAAACCGGCAACAATTTTGCCACAAAAACTCCATTGGAGCTCCATGACACGCCAATACTATCGCAACCAAAAGTTTCATGCGCTCGTAACCCAATCTCGTGCTTCGACAACATTTCGGAGGCAAGATCCAGCTTGGAAAATTGAGTTCCGGACGATTTTATGCTTGAGGTATACTTTGCCACCGTGAACCACCCTTCCGTGAGCTCACCTACAAGCTAATATATGGACAATAACATATAGAACAATGCACCATCCTTCCATTACACACTAGAAAGACTACAGATTCACTCACGACACAAGGAGGAGGCTCTTCGTCGCATCGAAACCCAAGAATTGATGCTTTACATGGCCAATCACCCATCTAGCTACCACCCTCACGTTTTCACAAGCGGATGCATTATTCTTGGAGCATAAAGTACATAACAGTTCATCCTCACTCCATTTATGCACCCGAAAAATTATAGGTCATTCCGAGTTGTGCAAGATGGCTCGTCGGTGCGATCAACTTACCTTGAAAGTTGTATTCCCGGTTTGTCCCGTGATATTGTATCCATAAACCGGCAACAATTTTGCCACAAAAACTCCATTGGATCTCCATGACCCGCCAAAACAATCACAACCATAAGTTGTATGCGCCCGCAACCCACTCGCGGGGTTCAACAACATTTCGGAGACAAGATCCGGCTTGTAAAATTGAGTTTCGCACGATTTTATGCTTGAAATATACTCTACCACCCTCTACCACCCTTCCGTGAGTTCACCTACGGACTGATATATGGACAATAACATATAGAACAATGCAGCATCCTTCCATTACACACTAGAAAGACTGCAGGTTCAGTCACGCACAAGGGGGAGGCTCGTCGTTGCGTCGAAACCCGAGAATTGATGCTTTACATGGTCTATCACCCGTCTCGCTACCACCCTCACATTTTCACCAGCGGACGCATTATTCTTGGATCATAAAGTACATAACAGTTCATCCTCACTCCATTTATGCACTCAGAAAATTATAGGTCATTCCGAGTTGTGCAAGATGGCTCGTCGGTGCGATCATCTTACCTTGAAAGTTGTATTCACGGTCTGTCCCGCGATGTTGTATCCATAAAACGGCAACAATTTTCCCACAAAAACTCAATTGGAGCTCCATGACCCGCCAATACTATCACAACCAAAAGTTTTATGCGGCCATAGCCAACTCTCGTGCTTCGACAACATTTTGAAGGCAAGATCCAGCTTGGAAAATTGAGTTCCAGACGATTTTATGCTTGAGGTATAATCTGCCACACTCTACCACCCTTCCGTGAGCTCACCTACGGACTGATATATTGACAATAACATATAGAACAATGCACCATCCTTCCATTACAGACTAGGAAGACTACATGTTCAGTCACGACACAAGCAGGAGGCTCTTAGTCGCATCGAAACCTAAGAATTGATGCTTTACATGGTCAATCACCCATCTCGCTACCACCCCCACGTTTTCACCAGCGGATGCATTATTCTTGGAGCATAAAGTACATAAGAGTTCATCCTCACTACATTTATGCACCTAAAGAATTATAGGTCATTCCGAGTTTTGCAAGATGGCTTGTCGTTGCGATCAACTTACCTTGAAAGTTGTATTCACGGTCTGTCCGCGATGTTGTATCCATAAACCGGTAACAATTTTGCCACAAAAAGTCCATTGGAGCTCCATGACCCGCCAAAACAATCACAACCAAAAATTTCATGCGCTCGTAACCAAATCTCGTGCTTCGACAACATTTCGGAGGCAAGATCCGGCTTGGAAAATTGAGTTCCGGACGATTTTATGCTTGAGGTATACTTTGCCACCATCTACCACCCTTCCGTGAGCTCACCTACGGGCTAATATATGGACAATAACATATAGAATAATGCACCATCCTTCCATTACACACTAGAAAGACTACAGGTTCAGTCACGACACAAGGAGGAGGCTCTTCGTCGCATCGAAACCCAAGAATTCATGCTTTACATGGTCAATCACCCATCTCGCTACCACCCTCACGTTTTCACAAGCGGGTGCATTATTCTTGGAGCATAAAGTACATAACAGTTCATCCTCACTCCATTTATGCACCCGAAAAATTATAGGTCATTCCGAGTTGTGCAAGATGGCTCATCGATGCGATCAACTCACCTTGAAAGTTGTATTCACGGTTTGTCCCGTGATATTGTATCCGTAAACCGGCAACAATTTTTCCACAAAAACTCCATTGGATCTCCATGACCCGCCAAAACAATCACAACCAAAAGTTGTATGCGCCCGCAACCCACTCGCGGGGTTCAACAACATTTCGGAGACAAGATCCGGCTTGTAAAATTGAGTTTCGGACGATTTTATGCTTGAAATATACTCTGCCACCCTCTACCACCCTTCCGTGAGTTCACCTACGGACTGATATATGGACAATAACATATAGAACAATGCACCATCCTTCCATTACACACTAGAAAGTCTGCAGGTTCAGTCACGACACAAGGGGGAGGCTCGTCGTTGCGTCGAAACCCGAGAATTGATGCTTTACATGGTCTATCACTCATCTCGCTACCACCCTCACATTTTCACCAGCGGATGCATTATTCTTGGATCATAAAGTACATAACAGTTCATCCTCACTCCATTTATGCACTCAGAAAATTATAGGTCATTCCGAGTTGTGCAAGATGGCTCGTCGGTGCGATCATCTTACCTTGAAAGTTGTATTCATGGTCTGTCCTGCGATGTTGTATCCATAAAACGGCAACAATTTTCCCACAAAAACTCAATTGGAGCTCCATGACCCGCCAATACTATCACAACCAAAAGTTTTATGCGGCCATAACCAACTCTCGTGCTTCGACAACATTTTGAAGGCAAGATCCAGCTTGGAAAATTGAGTTCCAGACGATTTTATGCTTGAGGTATAATCTGCCACACTCTACCACCCTTCCGTGAGCTCACCTACGGACTGATATATTGACAATAACATATAGAACAATGCACCATCCTTCCATTACAGACTAGGAAGACTACATGTTCAGTCACGACACAAGCAGGAGGCTCTTGGTCGCATCGAAACCTAAGAATTGATGCTTTACATGGTCAATCACCCATCTCACTACCACCCCCACGTTTTCACCAGCGGATGCATTATTCTTGGAGAATAAAGTACATAACAGTTCATCCTCACTACATTTATGCACCTAAAAAATTATAGGTCATTCCGAGTTGTGCAAGATGGCTTGTCGTTGCGATCAACTTACCTTGAAAGTTGTATTACGGTCTGTCCGTGATGTTGTATCCACAAACCGGCAACAATTTTGCCACAAAAAGTCCAATAGAGCTCCATGACCCGCCAAAACAATCACAACCAAAAATTTCATGCGCTCGTAACCAAATCTCGTGCTTCGACAACATTTCGGAGGCAAGATCCGGCTTGGAAAATTTAGTTCCGGATGATTTTATGCTTGAGGTATACTCTGCCACCATCTACCACCCTTCCGTGAGCTCACCTATGGGCTAATATATGGAAAATAAAATATAGAACAATGCAACATCCTTCCATTACACACTAGAAAGACTACAGGTTCAGTCACGACACAAGGAGGAGGCTCTTCATCGCATTGAAACCCAAGAATTGATGCTTTACATGGTCTATCACCCATCTCGCTACCACACTCACGTTTTCACCAGCGGATGCATTATTCTTGGAGCATAAAGTATGTAATAGTTCATTCTAACTCCATTTATGCACCCGAAAAATTATAGGTCCTTCCGAGTTGTGCAAGATGGCTCGTCGGTGCGATCAACTTACCTTGAAAGTTGTATTCACAGTCTGTCCCGCGATGTTGTATCCATAAACCGGCAACAATTTTGCCGCAAAAACTCCATTGGAGCTCCATGACACGCCAATACTATCGCAACCAAAAGTTTCATGCGCTCGTAACCCAATCTCGTGCTTCGACAACATTTCGGAGGCAAGATCCAGCTTGGAAAATTGAGATCCGGACGATTTTATGCTTGAGGTATACTTTGCCACCATCTACCACCCTTCCGTGAGCTCACCTACGAGCTAATATATGGACAATAACATATAGAACAATGCACCATCCTTCCATTACACACTAGAAAGACTACAGGTTCAGTCACGACACAAGGAGGAGGCTCTTCGTCGCATCGAAACCCAAGAATTGATGCTTTACATGGCCAATCACCCATCTAGCTACCACCCTCACGTTTTCACAAGCGGATGCATTATTCTTGGAGCATAAAGTACATAACAGTTCATCCTCACTCCATTTATGCACCCGAAAAATTATAGGTGATTCCGAGTTGTGCAAGATGGCTCGTCGGTGCGATCAACTTACCTTGAAAGTTGTATTCACGGTTTGTCCCGTGATATTGTATCCATAAACCGGCAACAATTTTGCCACAAAAACTCCATTGTTTCTCCATGACCCGCCAAAACAATCACAACCAAAAGTTGTATGCGCCCGCAACCCACTCGCGGGGTTCAACAACATTTCGGAGACAAGATCCGGCTTGTAAAATTGAGTTTCGCACGATTTTATGCTTGAAATATACTCTGCCACCCTCTACCACCCTTCCGTGAGTTCACCTACGGACTGATATATGGACAATAACATATAGAACAATGCACCATCCTTCCATTACACACTAGAAAGACTGCATGTTCAGTCACGCACAAGGGGGAGGCTCGTCGTTGCGTCGAAACCCGAGAATTGATGCTTTACATGGTCTATCACCCGTCTCGCTACCACCCTCACATTTTCACCAGCGGACGCATTATTCTTGGATCATAAAGTACATAACAGTTCATCCTCACTCCATTTATGCACTCAGAAAATTATAGGTCATTCCGAGTTGTGCAAGATGGCTCGTCGGTGCGATCATCTTACCTTGAAAGTTGTATTCACGGTCTGTCCCGCGATGTTGTATCCATAAAACGGCAACAATTTTCCCACAAAAACTCAATTGGAGCTCCATGACCCGCCAATACTATCACAACCAAAAGTTTTATGCGGCCATAACCAACTCTCGTGCTTCGACAACATTTTGAAGGTAAGATCCAGCTTGGAAAATTGAGTTCCAGACGATTTTATGCTTGAGGTATAATCTGCCACACTCTACCACCCTTCCGTGAGCTCACCTACGGACTGATATATTGACAATAACATATAGAACAATGCACCATCCTTCCATTACAGACTAGGAAGACTACATGTTCAGTCACGACACAAGCAGGAGGCTCTTAGTCGCATCGAAACCTAAGAATTGATGCTTTACATGGTCAATCACCCATCTCGCTACCACCCCCACGTTTTCACCAGCGGATGCATTCTTCTTGGAGCATAAAGTACATAAGAGTTCATCCTCACTACATTTATGCACCTAAAGAATTATAGGTCATTCCGAGTTGTGCAAGATGGCTTGTCGTTGCGATCAACTTACCTTGAAAGTTGTATTCACGGTCTGTCCGCGATGTTGTATCCATAAACCGGCAACAATTTTGCCACAAAAAGTCCATTGGAGCTCCATGACCCGCCAAAACAATCACAACCAAAAATTTCATGCGCTCGTAACCAAATCTCGTGCTTCGACAACATTTCGGAGGCAAGATCCGGCTTGGAAAATTGAGTTCCGGACGTTTTTATGCTTGAGGTATACTTTGCCACCATCTACCACCCTTCCGTGAGCTCACCTACGGGCTAATATATGGACAATAACATATAGAACAATGCACCATCCTTCCATTACACACTAGAAAGACTACAGGTTCAGTCACGACACAAGGAGGAGGCTCTTCGTCGCATCGAAACCCAAGAATTCATGCTTTACATGGTCAATCACCCATCTCGCTACCACCCTCACGTTTTCACAAGCGGGTGCATTATTCTTGGAGCATAAAGTACATAACAGTTCATCCTCACTCCATTTATGCACCCGAAAAATTATAGGTCATTCCGAGTTGTGCAAGATGGCTCATCGATGCGATCAACTCACCTTGAAAGTTGTATTCACGGTTTGTCCCGTGATATTGTATCCGTAAACCGGCAACAATTTTTCCACAAAAACTCCATTGGATCTCCATGACCCGCCAAAACAATCACAACCAGAAGTTGTATGCGCGCGCAACCCACTCGCGGGGTTCAACAACATTTCGGAGACAAGATCCGGCTTGTAAAATTGAGTTCCGGACGATTTTATTCTTGAAGTATACTCTGCCACCCTCTACCACCCTTCCGTGAGTTCACCTACGGACTGATATATGGACAATAACATATAGAACAATGCACCATCCTTCCATTACACAATAGAAAGACTACAGGTTCAGTCACGACACAAGGGGGAGGCTCGTCGTTGCGTCGAAACCCGAGAATTGATGCTTTACATGGTCTATCACCCATCTCGCTACCACCCTCACATTTTCACCAGCGGATGCATTATTCTTGGAACATAAAGTACATAACAGTTCATCCTCACTCCATTTATACACTCAGAAAATTATAGGTCATTCCGAGTTGTGCAAGATGGCTCGTCGGTGCGATCAACTTACCTTGAAAGTTGTATTCACAGTCTGTCCAGCGATGTTGTATCCATAAAACGGCAACAATTTTGCCACAAAAACTCCATCGGAGCTCCATGACCCGCCAATACTATCAGAACCAAAAGTTTTATGCGCCCGTAACCAACTCTCGTGCTTCGACAACATTTTGAAGGCAAGCTCCGGCTTGCAAAATTGAGTTCCAGACGATTTTATGCTTGAGGCATAATCTGCCACCATCTACCATCCTTCCGTGAGCTCACCTACGGGCTAATATATGGACAATAACATATAGAACAATGCACCATCCTTCCATTGCACACTAGAAAGACTACAGGTTCACTCCCGACACAAGGAGGAGGCTCTTCGTTGCACCGAAACCCAAGAATTGAAGCTTTACATGGTTAATCACCCATCTCGCTACCACACTCACGTTTTCACCAGCGGATGCATTATTCTTGGAGCATAAAGTACATAGCTGTTCATCCTCACTCCATTTATGCACCCAAAAAATTATAAGTCATTCCGAGTTGTGCAAGATGGCTCGTCGGTGCGATCATCTTACCTTAAAGTTGTATTCACGGTCTGTCCCGCGATGTTGTATCCATAAAACGGCAACAATTTTGCCACAAAAACTCCATTGCAGCTCCATGACCCGCCAATACTATCACAACCAAAAGATTCATGCGCTCTTAACCAACTCTCGTGCTTCGACAACATTTCGGAGGCAAGATCCGGCCTGGAAAATTGAGTTCTGGACGATTTTATGCTTGAGGTATACTCTGCCACCATCTACCACCCTTCCGTGAGCTCACCTACGGGGTAATATATGGACAATAACATATAGAACAATGCACCATCCTTCCATTACACACGATAAAGACTACGAGTTCAGTCACGATACAAGGAGGAGGCTCTTCGTCGCATCGAAACCCAAGAATTAATGCTTTACATTGTCAATCACCCATCTCGCTACCACCCTCACGTTTTCACCAGCGGATGCATTATTCTTGGAGCATAAAGTACATAACAGTTCATCCCCACTCCATTTATGCACCTGAAATATTATAGGTCATTCCGAGTTGTGCAAGATGGCTCGTCGGTGCGATTAACTTACGTTGAAAGTTGTATTCACGGTCTGTCCCGCGATGTTGTATCCAGAAAACGGCAACAATTTTGCCACAAAAACATCATTAGATCTCCATGACCCGCCAAAACAATCACAACCAAAAGTTGTATGCACCTGCATCCACTCGCGGGGTTCAGCAACATTTCGGAGACAAGATCCGGCTTGTAAAATTGAGTTCCGGACAATTTTATGCTTGAAGTATACTCTGCCACACTCTACCACCCTTCCGTGATGTAACATCCCAAATTTTTAAAATTTGGAATGTTAATAGGATCATTGTTTTCATCATGATTTCTATGCTTATTTAAATTTTCTGAATATTTAAAGTGTTTTCCAACTCAAGGCAATATATTTGGAGTGGAGATAATATGACTTCTCCCCTATTATTTATGTTTGGAAAACACTAAGAATATATTCTGGTGTCAACCTAAATTATTTTGTCTTTATAGAAACTCAAATTTATTTTTTAGTTGTTATTATATTGCTCTTTATGTGCTTTTGTTGCATAAAATTATTTTACAAAAATGCATTTGTGTTTTAAATATGTTCACAGTTTTATATAATAGTAACAATATTGGTATGTATATTTTTGTATATTTAGAAGTACTCTGGTATATTACTTTAGCTAATAGTGGTCCTGTAGTTTTTAGTCGGGGTATTGCGCGCAGCTATCCTTTTTCCTCGCCCGCACGCGCAACGCAGCAGCTAAGCAGCTAGCAGGCCGGCCCATTTCGGCGAAGCAGTCAGCCCAGACCCGCAGCGCACTTCTTCTATTGTTTTTTTCTCTTCCTCCTCTCTGTCGTGTTCTTCCTGGAGACTCATCCCAATCAAATCCGTTGATGATTCACTCAAATCTGTAGTCTCGTCTCCAAGTTGACCCATATATATGGATGCCCTTGTGATTCTCATCCGATTTTTTTGAAAAATCAAAAGATCCTGTGCCCTATACCTCCATCTCGATCTCGCTGGACTTGCGTCGCCGACAGAAGCTTTCACGGTGAATTTCGTCGCCACCGCGGGTTCCCAGTACCTCCTGTTTTCCCCTGTCGTGTTCCCCTTGTCTCGCTCTATCTCCCTCATATATTTTTTTTCTCAAGTCAGCACCCAGTCGAGCGGACACACCTTGACCAGAAGCAGTTCGCCGCCGCCGTTGCTCCAGACGAGCGACACCGCCTCTGCAGACTGTTCCCGAGTCCGAGAAGTGCACCTCCCGGGACGCCGTGCGACGCCGCGGCCGACTCGACCCTCTTCGAGTCCACCTGAGCACGTTAGACGTCTCCACTGGCGAAGTCCGAGCCGCCGCTCGTCTTCTTCCTCAACTCCGGCGTTGTGTTCCTTGTTATCCGGTGAGTCCACGTCGTCCGTCCGATCTCCATCGAACCGCTGATATTAGATCGCCTATGTTTTTTTTACTGCCGAACCGTTATTCTTTAAGTTGTGGCCGTTCGCCGTTAGTCAATACAGCGAACACACTCCAACCAATCACGTGCAGCCACGTGGCACATCCACAGCCGCAGCAGTTCTTCGAAGAAATCTATTTTCACACAATTTATTTTGGGCAGATTTCATACCAAACTTTCATTTAAGTATATCTTTTAGCCTATAACTCCAAATTCACTGATTACTTTTCCTATGAACTCATATTGACCAGGAGCATCTAGTAGAACCAAAATTCCAAACTTTTGCACTGTTTAAATTTGAATTTGCTCAAATTTGAAATCAACCTTCCGGAGGCCATATCTCTCAATACGTATATGCTAATCAGTTGATTCTTTTTGCATTTGATCCTACTAGCATGTAGATAATATTTACCTACTGTTATGTTATGCCAATGATGTTTTATTTGAATTATTTGTTGTTGGATTTATTTTGATTGTTATGTGAGTACGTTTTTATTTATCGGTGCCTTTGTTAATCGTATAGATTTTCCGGAGTGTGAAGCGGACCAGAATTAATCGTTAGAGTACTTCAACACCGTTCAAGGCAAGTTTGCACTTTTGATTTTGCTCATCATGTATTCTGCTATGCATGTGTGATTTTTATGCTATGACATGTGCTTGGCTTGGTCTGTATGTTCTTTGTTGTCATATTATGATAATGATTGTATTATGTGATGGTGTGATCAACTTGCTATGGTAGACGTGGCCATGTGTCGCGTGATGTTTGGAAGTGGTGAGCGCTTATAGCTGTAGGCTCGGGACTTTTACTCACGTGAATGCGTCACTGGCTGAGCGCTCTATTGTCCCTAGAGAATGCGCCATGAGTGAGCGCACTTGAGTTGTCGGGGCTTTTCTCATGTGAATGCGTCACTGGCCGAGCGCTCTATTGTCCCTAGAGAATGCGCCAGGGCTGAGCGCACTTGAGACATCTTGAAGATCTTTATCATCTGTGTTGTTTGCACCTTACGTATGTAGTGGAGGTAGTTGGGGGTAGTGTTATGCGAAACCAAACTTGAGTGTTTTGTTTGTCATACTTTGCAGGTAGATGTAGGTTTGCTTTATGATTATGTGTAATTTGCCAATACATTCAATGTATTGACCCTTTGTGGCTGCAACTTATCATGTTGCAGGATATTCAGGTGATCAGTGAGATACAGTAGGGTCGCGAGTCTTCACTCAACATTTTCGCTAGTGGGCATTGATGGGATTCATTGTTATTATGCTAACTTTCCGCTGTTATTATTGAGTAAAGTTAGCTATGTACTGCTCAATTTATAATACTTTATGAATTCTGGATCATACATTATAGTAAATGATGCACTTGTTATTTGATATTCCTATGTACTGTGTGTGCTAGCGAGTCGATCCAGGGACTAGCACAGTGAGCACAGAGACATCGAATCTTATCAGGTTCGGGTCGTTACAGATGGTATCAGAGCAGTGTGTTGACTGTAGGTCGTGACCCTAGAAAATGGATTAGAAAAACCATAGGAGTGAAAAACTTACTTTACAACTTGTTGTCTACTTGTTAGTTGATACTCTTGTACTCATATCTTTACTTTTCAAATATAAATGACCCCTGGAATTATATTAGTGTTATTTGAGGAGTTTAGTTGGCAGACCACCATTCCTAAGTTGTGTTCGATAAACGATTTGCGGTAGTATGATGAGATCATATCTCTTGTGGATATGACCTTACCTGTAGGTTTTGCTTGTGTTGTGTGATATGTTATATGTTTGGTTGGTCATTGCTTTCCGTGTTGTCATATTTTGTGGATTGTTTGTATTATGCAATTGGATGCTTTGATTGATCATATGTGCTCTTTTCATGTGATTACTTTAGGATAGTTTTGGTGACCTGTGTGAATTGTGTGAATCTAGTGTTTGTTTTTGTTGTTGTTGGAGTTTTAGTTGCTAGCATGGGCATACGGGTAGTGTCCTTCCCCTTAGTCCTATTTCTGTCTATAATCTCACCTTTGCTTACCCATCAGATGCCGCCGAGGCGTAACTCTAGAGGAAGTGGTTCAGGAGACAACAACAACAATGACATACCGCCATACATGCAGCAGCTGCTTCAGGGACAGACTCAGCTGATCCAGTTACTTGTTCAGAACCAGAACAACAACAACAACAACAACAACAACAACAACAACAACAACAACAACAACAACAACAACAACAACAACAACAACAACAACAACAACAACAACAACAACAACAACAACAACAACAATAATCCACCACCACCCCCAGTTGATGCACTTACTCTTTTCTTAAAGTTGAATCCTCAGAGGTTTTCTAGCACCCCTGAACCTATTGTGGCCGATGATTGGCTTCGCTCAGTTAATAGGAATTTGGAGACAGTTGGTTGCACTGATGCAGAGAGAGTGAGGTTTGCCTCGCATTTGTTAGAAGGACCAGCCATATCATGGTGGGACAATTGGTTGGTCACTTATCCTATTGCTACTATCACTTGGGCACAGTTTCAGGCAGGTTTTCGCGCCGCACATGTGTCTGTTGGTGCTATGAGTCTGAAGAAGAAGGAGTTTCGCAGTTTGCGTCAGGAAGGTCGCACTGTGAATGCATATGTGGAGGAATTCAATAATCTTGCATGTTATGCCCCTAATGATGTTAACACTAATGCAGCTAGACAAGAAAAGTTTCTTGAAGGTCTGGATGATCAATTGAGTGTTCAGTTGACAGTGGCAACATTCAACAATTGTCAGGAGCTTATTGATAAGGCTATTGTACTTGAAGGAAAGTTTCAACAGGTTGAGAACCGCAAGAGGAAGGAAAGGGACGCAGAGTTCAACTGTGGAGGACCATGGAAGCCCCATAATTCGCCAACAGCTTCTGTGTACTATGATTCTGAAGTGGATGTGTATAATGGTCATAACCATGATGGGTATAATCACCACCACAGTACTGAACACAACCACAGTGGACAGATGAATGACAACAACAACCACAACCCTTCAACACCCACGAAGGATATCAGTCAGTTACTTTGTTACAGGTGCAGGAACTTAGGACATTATTCAAATAAATGTCCCATGTTGAAGAACATCAATTATGACAGTGAGAATTCTGGAGAGAAGGAGATTGATCATTTTGAGAGTGGACATGTGAATCACACGAGGGTAGGAAGACCAGATAATGCATCAGTCTTTGGTAAGATTCTTAATTAAGATCAAGTATTGTGAATGTTCTTTCATCATTGATGCATCATATTTAGTCATATCAAGGGAGAATTGGAAATATGCAATGAGTAAGCCTCGAAACTTTGGAGTATGGATTATATCAAGTACCCATCTTTAACCTTTGCTAGCCAACTCGAATCTCGAGGACAAGATTCATTTTAAGGGGGGTAGATTTGTAACAACCCAAATTTTTAAAATTTGGAATGTTAATAGGATCATTCTTTTCATCATGATTTCTATGCTTATTTAAATTTTCTGAATATTTAAAGTGTTTTCCAACTCAAGGCAATATATTTGGAGTGGAGATAATATGACTTCTCCCTATTAATTATGTTTGGAAAACACTAAGAATATATTCTGGTGTCAACCTAAATTATTTTGTCTTTATAGAAACTCAAATTTATTTTTTAGTTGTTATTATATTGCTCTTTATGTGCTTTTGTTGCATAAAATTATTTTACAAAGATGCATTTGTGTTTTAAAAATGTTCACTGTTTTATATAACAGTAACAATATTGGTATGTATATTTTCGTATATTTAGAAGTACTCTGGTATCTTACTTTAGCTAATAGTGGTCCTATAGTTTTTAGTCGGGGTATTGCGCGCAGCTATCCTTTTTCCTCGCCCGCACGCGCAACGCAGCAGCTAAGCAGCTAGCAGGCCGGCCCATTTCGGCGAAGCAGTCAGCCCAGACCCGCAGCGCACTTCTTCTATTGTTTTTTTTCTCTTCCTCCTCTCTGTCGTGTTCTTCCTGGAGACTCATCCCGATCAAATCCGTTGATGATTCACTCAAATCTGTAGTCCCGTCTCCAAGTTGACCCACATATATAGATGCCCGTGTGATTCTCATCCGATTTTTTTGAAAAATCAAAAGATCCTGTGCCCTATACCTCCATCTCGATCTCGCTGGACTTGCGCCACCGACAGAAGCTTTCACTGTGAATTTCGTCGCCACCGCGGGTTCCCAGTACCTCCTGTTTTCCCCTGTCGTGTTCCCCTTGTCTCGCTCTATCTCCCTCATATATTTTTTTCTCAAGGGAGCACCCAGTCGAGCGGACACACCTTGACCAGAAGTAGTTCGCCGCCGCCGTTGCTCCAGACGAGCGACACCGCCTCTGCAGACTGTTCCCGAGTCCGAGAAGTGCACCTCCCGGGACGCCGTGCGACGCCGCGGCCGACTCGACCCTCTTCGAGTCCACCTGAGCACGTTAGACGTCTCCACTGGCGAAGTCCGAGCCACCGCTCGTCTTCTTCCTCAACTTCGGCGCTGTGTTCCTTGTTATCCGGTGAGTCCCCGTCGTCCGTCCGATCTCCATCGAACCGCTGATATTAGATCGCCTATGTTTTTTTTACTGCCGAACCGTTATTCTTTAAGTTGTGGTCGTTCGCCGTTAGTCAATACAGCGAACACACTCCAACCAATCACGTGCAGCCACGTGGCACATCCACAGCCGCAGCAGTTCTTCGAAGAAATCTATTTTGACACAATTTATTTTGGGCAGATTTCATACCAATCTTTCATTTAAGTATATCTTTTAGCCTATAACCCCAAATTCACTGATTCTTTTTCCTATGAACTCATATTGACCAGGAGCATGTACTAGAACCAAAATTTCAAACTTTTGCACTGTTTAAATTTGAATTTGCTCAAATTTGAAATCAACCTTCCGGAGGCCATATCTCTCAATCCGTATATCCAAATCAGTTGATTCTTTTTGCATTTGATCCTACTAGCATGTAGATAATATTTACCTACTGTTATGTTATGCCAATGAAGTTTTATTTGAATTATTTGTGGTTGGCTTTATTGTGATTGTTATGTGAGTACGATTTTATTTATCGGTGCCTTTGTTAATCGTATAGATTGTCCGGAGTGTGAAGCGGACCAAAATTAATCGTTAGAGTACTTCAACACCGTTCAAGGCAAGTTTGCACTTTTGATTTTGCTCATCATGTATTCTGCTATGCATGTGTGATTTTTATGCTATGACATGTGCTTGGCTTGGTCTGTATGTTCTCTGTTGTCATATTATGATAATGATTGTATTATGTGATGGTGTGATCAACTTGCTATGGTAGACGTGGGCATGTGTCGCGTGATGTTTGGAAGTGGTGAGTGCTTATAGCTGTAGGCTCGGGACTTTTACTCACGTGAATGCGTCACTGGCTGAGCGCTCTATTGTCCCTAGAGAATGCGCCATGACTGAGCGCACTTGAGTTGTCGGGGCTTTTCTCATGTGAATGCGTCACTGGCCGAGCGCTCTATTGTCCCTAGAGAATACGCCAGGGCTGAGCGCACTTGAGACATCTTGAAGATCTTTATCATCTGTGTTGTTTGCACCTTACGTATGTAGTGGAGGTAGTTGGGGGTAGTGTTATGCGAAACCAAACTTGAGTGTTTTGTTTGTCATACTTTGCAGGTAGATGTAGGTTTGCTTTATCATTATGTGAAATTTGCCAATACATTCAATATATTGACCCTTTGTGGGTGCAACTTATCATGTTGCAGGATATTCAGGTGATCAGTGAGATACAGTAGGGTCGTGAGTCTTCACTCAACATTTTCGCCAGTGGGCATTGATGGGATTCATTGTTATTATGCAAACTTTCCGCTGTTATTATTGAATAAAGTTAGCTATGTACTGCTCAATTTATAATACTTTATGAATTCTGGATCATACTTTATAGTAAATGATGCACTTGTTATTTGATATTCATATGTACTGTGTGTGCTAGCGAGTCGATCCAGGGACTAGCACAGTGAGCACAGAGACATCGAATCTTATCAGGTTCGGGTCGTTACACGTGAGTTCACCTACGGACTGATATATCGACAATAACATATAGAACAATGCACCATCCTTCCATTACACACTAGAAAGACTACAGGTTCAGTCACGACACAAGGGGGAGGCTCGTTGTTGTGTAGAAACCCAAGAATTGATGCTTTACATGGTCTATCATCCATCTCGCTACCACCCTCACATTTTCACCAGCGGATGCATTATTCTTGGATCATAAAGTACATAACAGTTCATCCTCACTCCATTTATGCACCCGAAATATTATAGGTCATTCCGAGTTGTGCAAGATGGCTCGTCGGTGCGATCATCTTACCTTAAAGTTGTATTCACAGTCTGTCCCGCGATGTTGTATCCATAAAACGGCAACAATTTTGCCACAAAAACTCCATTGGAGCTCCATGACCCGCCAATACTATCAGAACCAAAAGTTTTATGCGCCCGTAACCAACTCTCGTGCTTCGACAAAATTTTGAAGGCAAGCTCCGACTTGGAAAATTGAGTTCCAGACGATTTTATGCTTGAGGCATAATCTGCCACCATCTACCACCCTTCCGTGAGCTCACCTACGGGCTAATATATGGACAATAACATATAGAACAATGCACCATCCTTCCATTGCACACTAGAAAGACTACAGGTTCACTCACGACACAAGGAGGAGGCTCTTCGTTGCACCGAAACCCAAGAATTGATGCTTTACATGGTTAATCACCCATCTCGCTACCACACTCACGTTTTCACCAGCGGATGCATTATTCTTGGAGCATAAAGTACATGGCAGTTCATCCTCACTCCATTTATGCACCCAAAAAACTATAGGTCATTCCGAGTTGTGCATGATGGCTCGTCGGTGCGATCATCTTACCTTAAAGTTGTATTCACGGTCTGTCCCGCGATGTTGTATCCATAAAACGACAACAATTTTGTCGCAAAAACTCCATTGGAGCTCCATGACCCGCCAATACTATCACAACCAAAAGATTCATGCGCTCTTAACCAACTCTCGTGCTTCGACAACATTTCGGAGGCAAGATCCGGCTTGGAAAATTGAGTTCTGGACGATTTTATGCTTGAGGTATACTCTGCCACCATCTACCACCCTTCCGTGAGCTCACCTACGGGCTAATATATGGACAATAACATATAGAACAATGCACCATCCTTCCATTACACACAATAAAGACTACGAGTTCAGTCACGACACAAGGAGGAGGCTCTTCATCGCATCGAAACCCAAGAATTAATGCTTTATATTGTCAATCACCCATCTCGCTACCACCCTCACGTTTTCACCAGCGGATGCATTATTCTTGGAGCATAAAGTACATAACAGTTCATCCCCACTCCATTTATGCACCCGAAATATTATAGGTCATTCCGAGTTGTGCAAGATGGCTCGTCGGTGCGATCAACTTACGTTAAAAGTTGTATTAACGGTCTGTCCCGCGATGTTGTATCCATAAACCGGCAACAATTTTGCCACAAAAACATCATTAGATCTCCATGACCCGCCAAAACAATCACAACCAAAAGTTGTATGCACCTGCATCCACTCGCGGGGTTCAGCAACATTTCGTAGACAAGATCCGGCTTGTAAAATTGAGTTCCGGACGATTTTATGCTTGAAGTATACTCTGACACACTCTACCACCCTTCTGTGAGTTCACCTATGGACTGATATATCGACAATAACATATAGAACAATGCACCATCCTTCCATTACACACTGGAAAGACTACAGGTTCAGTCACGACACAAGGGGGAGGCTCGTCGTTGTGTAGAAACCCAAGAATTGATGCTTTACATGGTCTATCATCCTTCTCGCTACCACCCTCACATTTTCACCAGCGGATGCATTATTCTTGGATCATAAAGTACATAACAGTTCATCCTCACTCCATTTATGCTCCCGAAAAATTATAGGTTATTCCGAGTTGTGCAAGATGGCTCGTCGGTGCGATCATCTTACCTTAAAGTTGTATTCACGGTCTGTCCCGCGATGTTGTATCCAATAAACGGCAACAATTTTGCCACAAAAACTCCATTGGAGCTCCATGACCCGCCAATACTATCACAACCAAAAGTTTATGCGCCCGTAATCAACTCTCGTGCTTCGACAACATTTTGAAGTTGTAAGTGCATCTAGTGCCCCTTAGTGATTTTGGTGTATTGAAGACTTATAGGTTAAGCATCTGATGTGTTTATGAGTGTACACAGGTCTATAAGTCTATGAGGAGTTTGATATTTAGAGTAAAAGTCGACCCCTAAAAATGAAGTTCTTCGACTGAAGACTTTGATATTCTGAAGACTTTCTGAAGAATTTGAATGTGAAGAAATTGGTGTGACCTTGAAGACATGGTATTCGTTCGAGGAACGTGAAGCATGAAGACTGTGTTTTCGTAGTTTCATTTTTCTCTTTCTTGAGTCATAGGAAACACCGTACTGTTAAAGGGGGTCGAGGAAATACTAAGGAGAAAATTTCCATGTGATGCTCAACTCAAAGCCTACACCTACCAATCCCTTCGAGTGAAGCCATTGGAAATCTCATACAGTTCAGTCAATTTCTTCAGTGACAGAGACGCAGTTCTTCTGGTCACTGAGGACTTTGCTCTGACTGAGGAGTTAGGAATTCGCCAGTGCGAATTGCCTACAAAGTGAGGAAAATGATAGCCCTGAGGAATTTGTACTCCAAATTTCCGACCGTTGCTGTGCCACGCGCCAGCTGTCCTAAAATATCTTGTCCACCTAACGGTCATATCATTGAAGGGCATTTTTGTCTTATCATGTCGGGCTGCTCCCTAGGCTATAAATAGCCGCCCCCTTCAACCACTAGCTGGTTGGCTGCTCCGCGTGAACTTGATACTTGTCATTTGAGAGCAACCCATCCTCCGAGGACTTTGAGCGAAAATCATCAAGTGAGGAAAATCCAAACCCAAACACAAAACACCTACAAACCCAAAGTGATTGAGCATCATTGAAGAAATTGATCCTGCATGGATCCAACGCTTGTTACCTTTGAAGACTGTGCTTCTTCCAGACGGTTAGGCGTCAAGGTCTAGAGCATCCAACAGGAATTGTGGATCACCGAGTGACCAAGTCTGTGAAGGTTTGGAAGTCACCTGAAGACTTACCACGAGTGATTGGACGAGGACTGTGTGTCCTTAGTTCAAGGAGAATACGGTGAGGACTTGGTGTCCCGAGCTGCGTGCTCAGGACAAGGTGTCCGGGACTGTGTGTCCTCGAGTTTAAATACTCAGCCGCTCCAACCAGACGTACAACTGAGACAGCAGTTGGAACTGGTCTACCAAATCATTGTCTTCACCAAGCTTACTGGTTCCATTTCCTCAACACCTTCATTTCCTCATTACTGTGTTGTCTGTTTGTTCATATCTGTGTTTGAAGACTTTGACTGAAGACTTTCACAAATTCCTCAGTTCAATTTCCTCAATCTGTTTGTCTTCATCTAGAGTTATCATGTGCCTACGCTTTCTGTACTCTGTGTTTGTCTTCATTTCATCATGATGACCATGCATGTAATCTGTTATGTTTACTTCTGAGTACTTATTCCGCTGCTAGTATTTCTTCGCTAAGGAATTTTGTCACGAGCAAATTCCTCAGTGAAGAATTTCATAAAAATCGCCTATTCACCCCCCTCTAGTCGATATAACGCACTTTCAATTGATATCAGAGCGAGGTACTCCCTTGTTCTGTGTGATTTTGGTTTAACCGCCTGGAGTTTTAGTTATGTCGACCGCAGATATGAAGAAAGTACCTTGCCCCATCTTTGACGGTCACGAGTATCCCAAATGGAAGGCTATGATGAAGAAGCGTCTCATGGTGATGGACAACGAGCTATGGACCGTCACTGAGATTGGTCTGACCGATCTGTGCAAGATGGCGGAAGCTGATGACATTCGCAAGTACACTCAACTCAACCTCACAGCGAAGGCCGTCATCTGCTCCAGTCTGTCTCAAAACCAGTTCAGAAACATCATGCATCTCGATCAGGCGAAACTAGTCTGGGACCGTCTCTCTGATGTCTATGAAGGCCATCGAACCCATCATGATCCTTGGTTTGAGGATTTCAAGGAATCGCTCAAATCGATGACATTCGAACCAGAATCATCATCCTCTACTTCATGCCTTATGGAAAAAAGTGCTGAGGTAACTGAATGCTACCTATCTGAGTCTAGTGATGAAGAATCTGATGATGAATTTGGACCCAGTTATGTGAAATTTGCTTCCCTAGCTGCTAAACAACAAAGAGCTTTGAAAAATGCTAATGATATGCTTAGTAAGAGCAATGATATGTTGGGTGAAGAAATGGATCGCACTAAGGCCTCGACTGAAAATCTTCAGTGACTTCAGACTAAGCTTGACAACCTTCAAAATCATCATAACACTCTCTTATCTGATCATGAGAAGCTTTCTTATGAATATCTTCAAAAGAAGCAAGATCCTAAGAAGCTAAGAGTGAGTTATGAAGATCTTCAGAAGGAGCGCGATTCATTACTTGCTCAACAAATCAGCGCTGCTCAGGAAGAATTTATTCCTCCATGTTTAAAATGCATTGAACGAGAATCTGCTAATACTTCATGTAACGCCCCGGATCTGATGTGCCAGGTGTCCGCCAGTTATTCGCCGTCGTTGCCATGTATGTGCTTGCATGTCGCTCTTTTCCATGTCATCATTTGCATTTCATATCATGTCATCATGTGCATCGCATTTGCATACGTGTTCGCCTCATGCATCCGAGCTTTTTCTCCATTGTCCGTTTTGCAATCCGGCGCTCCTATGTTCCCCGGCGTCCTTTTTTACCTTTTTCCGTCAGCGGGTATTAAACATTCTCGGAATGGACCGAGGCTTGACATGTGGCCTTGGTATAGCACATGTAGACCGCCTGTCAAGTTTCGGGTCAATCGGAGGTCGTTTGATACTCCAACGGTTAACCGGGTAACCGTAAAGGCCTCTTTTGTTGCAGCCCAACACCCCTTCCAAAGTGGCCCAAAACCCACCTAAGTCCCCTCCATCCTCTCGGTCGTTCGATCACGATCGCGTGGCCGAAAACCGCACTCCATTTGGAGCTTCCTAGCCCCCTCTACCTATATATATGTGATCCCCTCCCGAATTTTCGGGCAGATGAAACCCTAGCAATTCCCCTCCGCGCCGCCGGACATGTCCGTCCGCGCCGGACGCATCTCCGCCACCTCACTCCGGCCAACCAGAGGCTGCCACCTCAGCACAGCCGCCTCCCGCGCCCAATCCGGTGCCGCCACCTCACCCTCCTCCTCTCTCCTCCACCGCGCGGCCCGCGGAGCCCATCGCGGGCCCGCGCGAGCCCGACCGCGCCGCCGCCCGGCCCACGCGTCGCCCGCCGCCGCGCCATCGCCTCCTCGCTGCCCGCCGCCTTCCCGTGTCGCCGGCGGCCAACTCCGGCGACCGGAGCGCGCCGCTCTGCGCCCCCACCGCCAGCACGCTCCGCCGCCCGACCGGGCCACGCCGCGCGCGCCGTTCGCCCCCGCCGTTCCGCGCGCCGCCGCTACCGCGGCTCCGCCGTCCGTCGCGGCCCCGCACCGGCGCACCTCGCCTCCTCGTGCCATGGCGCCGCCGCCGCCACCGCGCCACCTCCCCGCGCCGCCATCGCCAAGGCCGCGCGAGCCCGCGCCGGACCTCCTCCGCGCCGCTCCGCGCCTCCCCGGCCCGGATCCGGCGCCCCCGAACCCCCTCCGGCGAGATCCTCAACCCTGGCGACATTTTCCCCCGTCTCCGGCGAAGTTCCGGCGAGATCCACCGCCGCCGTTGACTTTTCTCGCGGGGTAATTTTCTGCTAAGTCCCCGACATTCTATCATTATCATGCCATGTTCATCATGCCATAACTCTCTTCACGTAGCTCCGTTTTGGGTGTATAATATGTCAAATTGTTCGCCTAGAAGAATACATCATGCCGTTCCATCGCGTCATTTACATTTGAAGTCATCTTGAGGCCCGAAATGCTGTTAGAAGAGGGCTAGTTGATCTTAGTTGCTGGATCTTATCTGATCATGCACTTTTGTCATTTTTGCCATGATTGATGTGCGCATCCTATGAAGTTGAGTCCTACATGAGTTTTGTAATATGCCATGCCATCTTTCCAGAGATTTATGCCATGTATTTTCGTGATCGTTGTGGTGACTAGCACAAGCATGCAAACTAGCTATCTTGATGTTGCTGATTTCAGAGACTTAGTGATTTCACTGTCCCTGACTGCTGTTATTTTCATGCCATGTATTCATGTTGCTTCTGAGAGATCCATGCATAAGTTGAGCATGATCAGTAAGGGAGTTTTGAACTTGAGTATTTTCTCTATCCATCCATGCCTTTGTTTGTATTTATGGAGTGCCATAGCTTGAGTCAATCGAGCTCTACTTTTGCTATAAAATGTTACTGGCAGATTGTTTACATGTTATTCGATTTTGCCAAGCTTGTTGTAGTTGATCCTTGCATGATATCATGTTGTTCTTGCCATGTCTAGTTCCTATGCTATATCTTCTTGATGTATGTATGCTTAGTTTATCATGCTATGCTCTGTAGTGAGTGCATCGAGCTCACGAACATGCCTAGTAGTTATCTGTTTCTGTCATGTCCAGTTTTCTGCTAAGTCTGAAACCTGTAACGAAACTTGCTTATTTGACATGGGTGTAATCATATTTTCCATTCCTTTTTGGCTTATGGTCAGTAAGGTACTTTTGTCAAGTGCTTTGATTAGATTCGTGCCACGCCTTGCTTTGCTACATTATGAACCTGTAGCATATTGTTTCATTGCTCTGAACATGTCATCCTGATGTTAGTTTCTGCTATGTTGTTATTTTCACTAAGTCTGTGAACCTGTTATCTTTTGCATTTTGCCATGCTTGTTTGAACCTGTTGTGTTGTGATTTATCCGTAGCTCAGTGTTCATCTTTTTTCGTACATCTTGTGTAGATTACTGTCATATGCTTTGTTGACATGTTTGGCTGCAGTAGCTTAATTCCTTGTTGCTTGCTAAGTAGCATCATGCTGTTAATTGCAGATTCGTGTCATTCTTGTTTTGCTTGTCATTTGCAAACCGTGCATCCGATTCCGGTGATCTTTATATCGATTTCAACCGAAATCACCTCATCTATCCAGTGGCATACTTGGTTTGCCAAGATTATGCCTTGTTCATCCTTTTCCTTCCGGAGCATGCATATGCATTGCATACCATCTCGCATATCATGCCATGTTTATGTGTTGGTTGTTTACTTTGTTGTTTGCTTCTTTCCGGTGTTGCTTCTTCGGGTTAGTTCCGATACCGTTGCGATTGTGAGGATTCGTTCGTCTACGTCCGTTTGTCTTCTTCATGGACTCGTTCTTCTTCCTTGCGGGATCTCAGGCAAGATGACCATACCCTCGAAATCACTTCCATCTTTGCTTGCTAGATGGCTCTCTCTTTTGCTATGCCTATGCTGCGATACCTACCACTTGCTTATCATGCCTCCCATATTGTTAAACCAAGCCTCTAACCCACCTTGTCCTAGCAAACTGTTGTTTGGCTATGTGACCGCTTTGCTCAGCCCCTCTTATAGCGTTGCTAGTTGCAGGTGAAGATGAAGTTTGTTCCGTGTTGGAACATGGAGATGTTGTTCCTTGTTGGAACATGTTTACTTGTTGGGATATCACAATATATCTTATTTAATTAACGCATCTATATACTTGGTAAAGGGTGGAAGGCTCGGCCTTATGCCTGGTGTTTTGTTCCACTCTTGCCGCCCTAGTTTCCGTCAAATCGGTATTATGTTCCCGGATTTTGCGTCCCTAACGCGGTCGGGTGATTTATGGGACCCCCTTGACAGTTCACTTTGAATAAAGCTTTTCCAGCAGGGCCCAACCTTGGTTTTACCACTTGCCTCACCACCACCTACTTTTCCCTTGGGAGTCGCTCTCTCGAGGGTCATCTTTATTTAGCCCCCCGGGCCAATGCTTGTCTAAGTGTTGGTCCAAACTAGAGCACCGTGCGGGACCGTCCCTTGGCAACATGGGTTATGTTGGTACCTGTACGCTTAGCTTATCCGGTGTTGCCCTGAGAACGAGATGTGTGCAGCTCCTATCAGGATGTCGGCACATCGGGCGGCTTTGCTGGACTTGTTTTATTACTGTCGAAATGTCTTGTAGCCGGGATTCCGAGACTGATCGGGTCTTCCCGGGGAGAAGGAATATCCTTCGTTGATCGCGAGAGCTTATCATGGGCTAAGTTGGGACACCCCTGCAGGGTTTGAACTTTCGAAAGCCGTGCCAGCGGTTATGGGCAGATGGGAATTTGTTAATGTCCGGTTGTAGAAAACCCGAAGTTGATCTTAATTAAAATACACCAACCGCGTGTGTAACCGTGATGGTCTCTTCTCGGCAGGGTCCGGGAAGTGAACACGGTTGTTGGAGTTATGTTTGACGTAAGTAGTTCAGGATCACTTCTTGATCATAGTGGTTCAACCGTGCTTTTGCCTTCTCTTCTCGCTCTCATTTGCGTATGTTTGCCACCATATATGCTAGTCGCTTGCTGCAGCTCCACCTCATACCTTGTACCCTACCTATAAGCTTAAATAGTCTTGATCTCGCGGGTGTGAGATTGCTGATTCCTCGTGACTCACCAGATACTTCCTAAACCAGTTTGCAGGTGCCGCTGAGACCGTGCAGGTGACGCACCCGAGCTCAAGGAGGAGTTCGATGGAGATCTTGCCCTTTATGTTGTTTCGTTCTAGTCGATCAGTAGTGGAGCCCAGTTGGGGTCGATCGTGGACCTTTGTCGCTTTTGAGGTTCTTCTTTTATTTTGGCTCCGTAGTCGGGCCCTGATTGTAACCGTATGATGTATTGTTTTATTCATGTATTTGTGTGAAGTGGCGATTGTAAGCCAACTATGTATCTTTTCCCCTTATGTATTACATGGGATGTGTGAAGATTACCTCACTTGCGATATTGCTTTCAATGCGGTTATGCCTCTAAGTCGTGCTTCGACACGTGGGAGATATAGCCGCATCGAGGGCCTTACAAGTTGGTATCAGAGCCTTCCCCGACCTTAGGAGCCCCCTCTGATTGATCGTCTTTAGTGGCCGAGTTGTGTCTAGAAAAATGTTTTGAGTCATTTAGGGATTATATATCGGAGAGTTTAGGAATTCTTTTTACTTCCCAGTCTCCTCATCGCTCTGGTAAGGCATCCTGACGTAGAGCTTTGACTCTTCTCTTCTCAAATTTCACTAAAAAAAAAATTTAGGATCACGCGGGTATATTACAATCGTTCCGATGGTTTTATGATGACAACATTGTCTTGGTTGCCTCCTGACATTTAGGGGTTGTGGCGGTGTCCCGGGGAGTTGAGCTCCGAGGTGTTGTTGTCATAATTTTATCGTTGCGGTTTTGGAATACCTGAGTTTAGTACGCCGACATCGAAAATCTCTTTTGTACAGTTGTTGGTGAGATAACCCTGATAGCCCAGTACTGTGGCGAGTGCGGGAGTATTGCCATGACTTGTATAACGGATGTTTTTCGAAGGTTGAGGTAGATGATTTCCGAAGGTTTCTTGGTTATGTGTTGAAGGATGGATACAGCTGGTTGTAGGATTTGCTAGTTTGGGTGAGATATTATGCTTCCCCTGTATCCCCAACACCTGATTGCATAACCAGAAAGTTTCGGGAGTTTATTGGTGGGAATTCAAGTATCTCGTAGGATATCTTTCCAACAGACACATGATACGATATGGGGTCTATCATATGTTTGTTTCCGGCTTATTCCCTGAGCAAATCCTTTGTTTTGTTTTATTTGTGGTATTCGAGTTCCTTCAATGTCAAGTGTTGATCCATACCTTCTCCAAGCGGTATTCTCATATTCCTATGTGGATACTAATCCTTCTTGTTCATCAAGGTTGTCTTTTCAATCTTTTCCAACCGGTGTGCTTCTCTCCAAGTTAATCCGATCATTCCAACTTTTGCAAGATCAATTATCAGTTCTTCTCAACGGTGCTTGTTTCATTCGTCCCAAATTGTCTTTGTTTTCCCGACCTCCCACCCTTTTTCTTCAAGGACTCAGATATCTTAACCAAGTATCCAATTTATACATATGAAGTCCCTTCATTCTTTTCAATCAATGTTCTTAACCGGTGGTTCTCATGAAGATGTTTTTCAAGTTCATCATTCGTCATTCTTTTCTTCTCCGGTGGATTCAATTCAAGCTTTATCGATCATATCTTTTCCTCGTTTCTAATGCTTTTATTGTACCGGTGCATCTCTTAATCATCCACTTCTCGCTATTCAATTGTTCCGGAGTGATGATGATATCTCAGAAGATTCAAGTTTTCCATTCTCATTTCACTCAAGTTCTTTTGAGGATGTTATCTAATTCAAGCCATTTAAATCAACCGGTGTGTTCTCCTTTTCAAGTAATCGTTCAACGGTTTTTCTTTTGAGTTGGCCCTAACCGACAGGTCTTTTTCCAGGATCTCACCTGATTCTTCTAATCTTCCCGGAGCTTCTAAAATTCTTTTCAAAGTTTGACGTAAGAATGAATTATCATCAGTCAAATGTCTTTCTCCAAGATCTTTCAATTCTTTCATCGTTGGTTCAACCTTTCTAATTTTCATTCCGGAGTTCCTCAACAATTCATGGTGGTGTTTCTCATCGTCTTTTTCAACTTTTGAAGATCGAAGAAGAGTTTCTCCTAAATCTTGCCTCATTCTCTTCAAGATTCATGGTTCTAGCTTGATGCCATCCTCTCATAATTGTTTTCGATGGTGAGAATTTTTTTCACCCATCCGGAGAAAATTCAGGAGTCTTTTCAGTTTGATTCTCCGGAGGCCATCATCTCAGAATTATTCATTCTAGCTTTCAGCTCTTGTTCTCCAAATCATACCGGTGCATCATTCAAGTGTCCGCTAATCAGCTCGTGATCTATTCGTTCATTTGTTTCAAAATTCTCTCAAGTATCTTCCTTCATTTTCTAATTCTTCCCGGTGTTTCTTTATCTTTTCTTCGTCCATTTTAAATTCTTACGGTGGTTCGTTCAAGATCATTCTTCCTTTGTTATCATATAGATTCATTCATTCTTTCCAATCCTACCGGTGGTTCGCCGAAGACATTCCTAAGTTTACGCTATATCTCTCTTGATCCTTTCTACGGGAATAAGTAGTATGCCAAATCCATTGCTTGTCACCAATTTAATTGGTGAAGGATGAGCATAATGTAATTCTTATTCTTGTTTCAGCGAGCAAATTCAATTCTTTGTCCCGGAGGGTCATCAAAATTCTTGATTTCTTTTGTTCATCTTTCCTTTCCGGAGTTCCAAGTTTTCTCGTTTATATCATTTCAAAGCTCCATCTAAATCATTGCAAGGCTTTACCTTGTGTTTTCAACTTCTCGTTATTTTTATCATCCTTTTATTACCAGAGTTCTTTATGGAGGCTACTTGATGATTCACAAAGGATTTAATTCCTTCTCGAAGTGCTCATCGAGATTCTTTTCAGAGGAGCTCAAGTATTCTTTATCTTGCATTTTAAAGTGCAATTCTTTCAACCGTATCATTCTAGGTGGTATTATGTCATTCTTGATAATTAGAGTTCATGTCTCATGACTCACATGTTTTCAGGAATGAGATAATTTAAACCCATCAATCGCTTCTTTGGAGTTGTCTTGGGTTATATTTCACCTTAAGCTTTCCCTAAGGATTGCTGCTATTTATGGTGCTCATAAATGACCCAAGTTCTTCATTTGTCCTCCCGGTGATATAGGTTCTCGTCTCCTTGTTGATATCAATCCAATCTTTGGTTTTCGTTAGTGGCAGGTTGTCACCTCATAACTTTTGGGATGTCTCCCATAAGTCCACATCAAGCTTAAGCTTTCGTTGTTGATAATCCAACAACTCCGTTCAACCGTTTCTTCGCAAGCTTTCTCTTTAAATTTTATTTGCGAGAGTTGTCATTCATCTTCTCCGTTCTTTTCTTTCCAACCATCTAGTTTTCCATTCTTTTGTTCCGGAGGCATTGTGATGTTGCTTTCTTCACTCATTATCTCAGATTGCCAGGACCATGTTCTTTTCATGCTTATACATTTAACCGGAGTGTTGTGCCCTCTGCTCAAGTTTTTTTCATTTTATCAAGTTTCGTATCACTTTTCAACCTGAGTGATGTCTGAAATCCTTCTTACCTATTGTGTCATTCTTTCAATAGTTCTGGAGGCAGTGTGTTGTTGATCTCTTCAAGTATCCTCTCATCTTGTCAAGATCATGTTAATTCCTTCCATTTACAGACAGAGTGCTGCCCAAATTTTATCATTCTTATTCCTTCTCTATCTTGTTTTACCCGGAGTGGTTTCAATGTCTAAATTGTCACGTAGACTCTTCTTTCTCGCCGTATTCCATGTTCCTTGTTCCTTTTTCTAACGAAGTGTTTTCAACTTTGTTAAATCTTCGTTGAATTCTTTTCTTGAAATTGTTCAACCTATCAAGGTTCTTTGGTTTCACTCTTTTGTCAAAGAAGCAACTTAGCTTTACCTCTTCACATTCTCTTCCGTTTTCCCCTCCGGTGCCATTCTAGATCTCGGGACGAGATCCTCTCGTAGTGGTGGAGTGTTGTAACGCCCCGGATCTGATGCGCCAGGTGTCCGCCAGTTATTCGCCGTCGTTGCCATGTCATGTGCTTGCGTGTCGCTCTTTTCCATGTCATCATTTGCATTTCATATCATGTCATCATGTGCATCGCATTTGCATACGTGTTCGCCTCATGCATCCGAGCTTTTTCCCCATTGTCCGTTTTGCGATCCGGCGCTCCTATGTTCCCCGGCGTCCTTTTTTACCTTTTTCCGTCAGCGGGTATTAAACATTCTCGGAATGGACCGAGGCTTGACATGTGGCCTTGGTATAGCAACGGTAGACCGCCTGTCAAGTTTCGGGTCAATCGGAGGTCGTTTGATACTCCAACGGTTAACCGGGTAACCGTAAAGGCCTCTTTTGTTGCAGCCCAACACCCCTTCCAAAGTGGCCCAAAACCCACCTAAGTCCCCTCCATCCTCTCGGTCGTTCGATAACGATCGCGTGGCCGAAAACCGCACTCCATTTGAAGCTTCCTAGCCCCCTCTACCTATATATATGTGATCCCCTCCCGAATTTTCGGGCAGATGAAACCCTAGCAATTCCCCTCCGCGCCGCCGGACATGTCCGTCCGCGCCGGACGCATCTCCGCCACCTCACTCCGGCCAACCAGAGGCTGCCACCTCAGCACAGCCGCCTCCCGCGCCCAATCCGGTGCCGCCACCTCACCCTCCTCCTCTCTCCTCCACCGCGCGGACCGCGGAGCCCATCGCGGGCCCGCGCGAGCCCGACCGCGCCGCCGCCCGGCCCGCGCGTCGCCCACCGCCGCGCCATCGCTGCCTCGCTGCCATCCGCCTTCCCGTGTCGCCGGCGACCAACTCCGGCGACCGGAGCGCGCCGCTCTGCGCCCCCACCCCCAGCACGCTCCGCCGCCCGACCGGGCCACGCCTCGCGCGCCGCGCGCCCCCGCAGATCCGCGCGCCGCCGCTACCGCGGCTCCGCCGTCCGCCGCGGCCCCGCACCAGCGCACCTCGCCGCCTCGTGCCATGGCGCCGCCGCCGCCACCGCGCCATCTCCCCGCGCCGCCATCGCCAAGGCCGCGCGAGCCCGCGCCGGACCTCCTCCGCGCCGCTCCGCGCCTCCCCGGCCCGGATCCGGCGCCCCCGAACCCCCTCCGGCGAGATCCTCAACCCTGGCGACATTTTCCCCCGTCTCCGGCGAAGTTCCGGCGAGATCCACCGCCGCCGTTGACTTTTCTCGCGGGGTAATTTTCTGCTAAGTCCCCGACATTCTATCATTATCATGCCATGTTCATCATGCCATAACTCTCTTCACGTAGCTCCGTTTTGGGTGTATAATATGTCAAATTGTTCGCCTAGAAGATTACATCATGCCGTTCCATTGCATCATTTACATTTGAAGTCATCTTGAGGCCCGAAATGCTGTTAGAAGAGGGCTAGTTGATCTTAGTTGCTGGATCTTATCTGATCATGCACTTTTGTCATTTTTGCCATGATTGATGTGCGCATCCTATGAAGTTGAGTCCTACATGAGTTTTGTAATATGCCATGCCATCTTTCCAGAGATTTATGCCATGTATTTTCGTGATCCTTGTGGTGACTAGCACAAGCATGCAAACTAGCTACCTTGATGTTGCTGATTTCAGAGACTTAGTGATTTCACTAAGTCCCTGACTGATGTTATTTTCATGCCATGTATTCATGTTGCTTCTGAGAGATCCGTGCATAAGTTGAGCATGATCAGTAAGGGAGTTTTGAACTTGAGTATTTGCTCTATCGATCCATGCCTTTGTTTGTATTTATGGAGTGCCATAACTTGAGTCAATTGAGCTCTACTTTTGCTATAAAATGTTACTGGCAGATTGTTTACATGTTATTCGATTTTGCCAAGCTTGTTGTAGTTGATCCTTGCATGATATGATGTTGTTCTTGCCATGTCTAGTTCCTATGCCATGTCTTCTTGATGTATGTATGCTTAGTTTATCATGCAATGCTCTGTAGTGAGTGCATCGAGCTCACGAACATGCCTAGTAGTTATCTGTTTCTGTCATGTCCAGTTTTCTGCTAAGTCTGAAACCTGTAACGAAACTTGCTTATTTGACATGGGTGTAATCATATTTTCCAGTCCTTTTTGGCTTATGGTCGGTAAGGGACTTTTTTCAAGTGCTTTGAGTAGATTCATGCCGTGCCTTGCTTTGCTACATTATGAACCTGTAGCATATTGTTTCATTGCTCTGAACATGTCATCCTGATGTTAGTTTCTGCTATGTTGTTATTTTCACTAAGTCTGTGAACCTGTTATCTTTTGCATTTTGCCATGCTTGTTTGAACCTGTTGTGTTGTGATTTATCCATAGCTTAGTGTTCATCTTTTGTCGTACATCTTGTGTAGATTACTGTCATATGCTTTGTTGACATGTTTGGGTGCAGTAGCTTAATTCCTTGTTGCTTGCTAAGTAGCATCATGCTGTTAATTGCAGATTCGTGTCATTCTTGTTTTGCTTGTCATTTGCAAACCGTGCATCCGATTCCGGTGATCTTTATATCGATTTCAACCGAAATCACCTCATCTATCCAGTGGCATACTTGGTTTGCCAAGATTATGCCTTGTTCATCCTTTTCCTTCCGGAGCATGCATATGCATTGCATACCATCTCGCATATCATGCCATGTTTATGTGTTGGTTGTTTACTTTGTTGTTTGCTTCTTTCCGGTGTTGCTTCTTCGGGTTAGTTCCGATACCGTTGCGATTGTGAGGATTCGTTTGTCTACGTCCGTTTGTCTTCTTCATGGACTCGTTCTTCTTCCTTGCGGGATCTCAGGCAAGATGACCATACCCTCGAAATCACTTCCATCTTTGCTTGCTAGATTGCTCGCTCTTTTGCTATGCCTATGCTGCGATACCTACCACTTGCTTATCATGCCTCCCATATTGTTAAACCAAGCCTCTAACCCACCTTGTCCTAGCAAACTGTTGTTTGGCTATGTGACCGCTTTGCTCAGCCCCTCTTATAGCGTTGCTAGTTGCAGGTGAAGATGAAGTTTGTTCCTTGTTGGAACATGGAGATTTTGTTCCTTGTTGGAACATGTTTACTTGTTGGGATATCACAATATATCTTATTTAATTAACGCATCTATATACTTGGTAAAGGGTGGAAGGCTCGGCCTTATGCCTGGTGTTTTGTTCCACTCTTGCCGCCCTAGTTTCCATCATATCGGTATTATGTTCCCGGATTTTGCGTCCCTAACGCGGTCGGGTGATTTATGGGACCCCCTTGACAGTTCACTTTGAATAAAGCTTTTCCAGCAGGGCCCAACCTTGGTTTTACCACTTGCCTCACCACCACCTACTTTTCCCTTGGGAGTCGCTCTCTCGAGGGTCATCTTTATTTAGCCCCCCGGGCCAATGCTTGTCTAAGTGTTGGTCCAAACTAGAGCACCGTGCGGGACCGTCCCTTGGCAACATGGGTTATGTTGGTACCTGTACGCTTAGCTTATCCGGTGTTGCCCTGAGAACGAGATATGTGCAGCTCCTATCAGGATGTCGGCACATCGGGCGGCTTTGCTGGACTTGTTTTATTACTGTCGAAATGTCTTGTAGCCGGGATTCCGAGACTGATCGGGTCTTCCCGGGGAGAAGGAATATCCTTCGTTGATCGCGAGAGCTTATCATGGGCTAAGTTGGGACACCCCTGCAGGGTTTGAACTTTCGAAAGCCGTGCCCGCGGTTATGGGCAGATGGGAATTTGTTAATGTCCGGTTGTAGAAAACCCGAAGTTGATCTTAATTAAAATACACCAACCGCGCGTGTAACCGTGATGGTCTCTTCTCGGCAGGGTCCGGGAAGTGAACACGGTTGTTGGAGTTATGTTTGACGTAAGTAGTTCAGGATCACTTCTTGATCATAGTGGTTCGACCGTGCTTTTGCCTTCTCTTCTCGCTCTCATTTGCGTATGTTAGCCACCATATATGCTAGTCGCTTGCTGCAGCTCCACCTCATACCTTGTACCCTACCTATAAGCTTAAATAGTCTTGATCTCGCGGGTGTGAGATTGCTGAGTCCTCGTGACTCACTAGATACTTCCTAAACCAGTTTGCAGGTGCCGCTGAGACCGTGCAGGTGACGCACCCGAGCTCAAGGAGGAGTTCGATGGAGATCTTGCCCTTTATGTTGTTTCGTTCTAGTCGATCAGTAGTGGAGCCCAGTTGGGGTCGATCGTGGACCTTTGTCGCTTTTGAGGTTCTTCTTTTATTTTGGCTCCGTAGTCGGGCCCTGATTGTAACCGTATGATGTATTGTTTTATTCATGTATTTGTGTGAAGTGGCGATTGTAAGCCAACTATGTATCTTTTCCCCTTATGTATTACATGGGATGTGTGAAGATTACCTCACTTGCGATATTGCTTTCAATGCGGTTATGCCTCTAAGTCGTGCTTCGACACGTGGGAGATATAGCCGCATCGAGGGCGTTACACTTCACCTGAATGTTCAAATGCTTCAAATGTTACAAATTCCTCACCTGTCTCTGCTATCACTAATTCCTCATCTGAGGACATTGCTAGTATCACTGACGATGCAGGGCTGCAGGAATTGTACATGACAGGCATGTACAAAAGCCTCAAAGGGCATCAGGCTCTTTGTGATGTGCTTAAAAAGCAGATCCTCAACAGGAACCCTAGGAAAGAGGAAACTCAATGCGGATGGTACTTATTGGAAGCCTGAGCAGTACCCCAAAACCTCATGGGTTGCTGCAAAGGGACCTCCAGTTGATCCATCTGATTTATCTGGCTATACATGTGAATCTTCTCATTCTTCTGATGAGTCATTTGACTTCAACTATAAACTGTTCAAAAATCAGAATGGTGAAGTATTTGCTAGATATGTTGGCACTAACTGCAGGAATGGTTCCCCTATGAAGAAAATCTGGGTTCCCAAAAGCTGCCTTGAAAGTCTTCAGGTGAATGTCCTCATGACACCACCTGTGAAGAAAAGGAACCTCAGATCTAATTCTTCATATGGACCAAATTCTTCATATGGATCCAAGTCCTCATACAGACCAAATTCCTCACATGGATCAAAGTCCTCATATGAACATCATCGTGCTAACAACTCTGTTTCGCAGGGAAGAGCCAAGGGCTATGAATATGAGCATTATTCTTCAAATTATTATGTTCATAAGTCCTCGAAGAATTTCTCTGCTTATTCATATGCTTATCCTAACCCCTCTTATGTGAAACAAAACGGTTTGGCTGCTTTGCCACCATTCTCATATGGAGCTCGCAGAGTGATGAACTCTTTGCCACCCCTTCAGATGTGGGTGGTGAAGAAAAAGAACTAATCTTTTCTACAGGGTCAGGTCTCCAGACGTGCTGTAACGTCTGAAGAATTTGCTGGGGACCTGACAGAAATGCCTGAAAGGACGCAGGCTAACCATGATGAAATGAACTTTCATTTCACACGTCCTCCCTCTGTTTTATCGGTTCTACTGCTTGATGAAATTGATCTGATGAATTGTGATATCATATTCTTCACTACTGAAGCATATGAGGTTCGTAAGTTGCACTAATTCATCTGTAGGATGATCAACCCAAAGCCACTGAATGGGTACTTGATAGTGGATGTACAAATCACATGACCGGTGACAGGAATCTGTTGATGGATGCTCCCTTATCAGCATCACACATGAAGCATATCATCTTCGTTGATAAAAGCAAAAGTCAGGTATTGGGTCTATGTAAGGTTTCCATCACAAAGGATCGACACATGGACAAATTCATGCTTGTTGAGTCCTTAGGATACAATCTTATGTCTGTCTCAATGCTTTGTGATCTTGATATGGTTGTTGTCTTCGGCAAGTATTGTTGTGTTGTGATTATGGAATCTGACAAATCCAAAGTCTTCGAAGGCTTTAGGAAAGGAGACTTGTATATTGTTGATTTCTCTACAGATTCACAACCTGCCGTGTGCCTACTTGCAAAAGCTTCAGAAGGATGGCTATGGCATCGACGACTTGGTCATGCTGGCATGAGGAATCTGCACACGCTTGCGAAGAAGAAGCATGTCATTGGCATTGAGAATGTCAAATTCCTCAAGGATCACTTATGCGGTGCCTGTGAAGCTGGAAAGATGACCAAGGCCAAGCATCCAGCGAAGACTATCATGACCACTACTCGTCCATTCGAATTGCTTCACATGGATCTCTTCGGTCCTAACCATTATTCCTCTGTCTCTAATGAGGCATCTCAATATGGTTTTGTTATTGTTGATGATTACTCTCGTTACACATGGGTGCACCTTGTCTCTTACAAAACTGAAGTGCAGGAAGTCTTCAAACGATTTTCCTCGAGGGCTTCAACTAACTTTGGTGTGAAGATCAAGCACATCAGAAGTGAAAATGGCACTGAGTTCAAGAATTCGGGTCTCAATGACTATCTTGATGAACTTGGTATTACTCATGAATTATCTGCTCCTTATACTCCTCAACAGAATGGCGTCGTGGAGCACAAGAACAGGACTCTTGCTGAGATGGCTCGCACTATGCTCGATGAGTACAAAACCCCTCGTCGTTTCTGGGTTGATGCAATTGATACTGCATGCCATATCATCAACAGAGTATATCTTCACAAATTCTTCAAGAAGACTGCCTATGAACTCCTCACTGACAAGAAATCCAATGTGAGTTATTTCAAAGTCTTCGGTGCTAAATGCTGGATTAGAGATCCTCATCACAACTCTAAATTTTCACCGAAAGCACATGAAGGTTTCGTCCTTGGTTACAGAAAGGACTCGCACACCTACAGAGTCTTCAACAATGTTCTTCACAAGATTGTTGAAACTGTAGATGTGCGGTTCGATGAAACTAATGGCTCGCAAAGAGAGCACCTACCTTCTGTGTTAGATGAACCAACACCTGAGGAATCGATCAAGCACAAGGCTACTGAAGAATCTGCTGAAGAATTCACTCCAGAACGTGAAGAACGTCGAACTGATGCACCTGAAGAAAATGCTGATCAAATTCCTCAACGGCAACCAACTCACCCTCGCATTGCAAAAGAAGTGCAAATGGAGAAGATCATCGATGACATTAGAGCACTAGGTTCTCTCACACGCTCAAAAGCTTCACATCTATCTAACTTTTGTGGGCACTTTGCTTTTGTCTCTATCACAGAGCCCACTAAGGTAGATGAAGCATTTCTGGAGCCTGAGTGGATTCAGGCCATGCAAGAAGAATTACATCAGTTCAAGCTCAACAACGTATGGGAACTGGTCAATCGTCCCGATCCTCGCAAGCATAACATCATTGGTACAAAGTGGATCTGCCGCAACAAGCAAGATGAAAATGGTGTTGTGGTGAGGAATAAGGCACGACTAGTAGCTCAAGGCTACACACAGGTTGAAGGAATTGATTTCGATGAAACTTTTGCACCTGTTGCTAGACTTGAAGCTATTCGCATATTACTTGCTTATGCAAACCATCACGATATCATCTTATACCAAATGGATGTGAAAAGTGCATTCCTTAATGGTAAGATTGAGGAAGAAGTATATGTTGCTCAACCACCAGGTTTTGAAGATCCAAAATATCCTGACAAAGTCTTCAGACTTAACAAGGCCCTCTATGGCCTCAAGCAGGCCCCACGGGCATGGTATGACACATTGAAGGAATTCTTCATGAAGAAAGGCTTCACACCCGGTTCACTTGATCCCACTCTTTTTACTAAATCATATGATGGTGAACTGTTTGTGTGCCAAATATATGTTGATGATATCATCTTTGGCTGTACTGACCAACGTTATAGTGATGAATTTGCCTATATGATGAGTGAAGAATATCAAATGTCTATGATGGGAGAATTGAAATTCTTCTTAGGTCTACAAATTCGTCAACAGCACAATGGGATATTCATATCTCAGGAGAAATACCTCAAGGATGTCCTGAAGAAATTCGGCATGCAAGACTGCAAAGGTCTCAAAATTCCTATGCCCACAAATGGTCATCTATGCACTGATGAAAATGGTATTGACTTCGATCACAAGGTATATCGCTCCATGATTGGCTCTTTATTGTACTTATGTGCATCTAGGCCAGATATAATGCTTAGTGTTTGCATGTGTGCACGATTTCAAGCTGTACCGAAGGTATCACACCATACAGCTGTGAAGCATATTCTTCGATATCTAGCTCACACACCAACACTAGGATTATGGTACCCCAAGGGCTCAGACTTTGACCTCATTGAATATTCTGATTCTGACTATGTTGGTGACCGTGTGGATCGCAAGTCAACATCTGGTACTTGTCATTTCCTCGGACTATCCTTGGTCTGTTGGTCCTCGAAGAAACAGAACTGCGTATCACTGTCTACTGCTGAAGCTGAGTACATTGCTGCTGGTTCTTGCTGTGCTCAACTACTATGGATGAAGCAAACGCTCAAGGACTATGGAGTCAACGTGAATAATGTGCCTCTTCTCTGTGACAATGAGAGTGCCATCAAGATTGCTCACAACCCAGTTCAGCACTCGAAAACAAAGCACATTCAGATTTGTCATCATTTTCTTCGTGATCATGTGTTGAAGGGCGACATTTCTATTGAGCATGTGAAGACTGAAGAACAGCTAGCCGATATCTTCACTAAGCCCTTGGATGAGAAGAGATTTAGCAACTTGCGGTGTGAGCTAAATATCTTAGAATCTTCGAATGTACTTTGAAAATGCACTCATCCTAACACTTATGCAAAATTGATGACTTAGATGTGCAACACATGAAGAAACGTTTTTCTTCAATCAATGAAGAATAACACTCCAAGTGTGAAGAAATTAATGAAGAATTTAATTCGCAGAACCCTACGACAATTGTACGCGGTGTCTGAAATCATCATTCTTACACGGTGGGTCACGCCACCACAAAAGTTGAAAATCTTCAATTTGAGTTTTTCCTCAACTTTTGAAATTCTTCAGTTTTTCAAATTCTTCAAACTTTACAAAGTCTTCACTTGTGCCGTCGTTTTTCTTCATTCGCTCTATATATATATATATATATATATATATATATATATATATATATATATATATATATATATATATGAGTTTATGTCCTCTACATCATTCACTTATAGCTATTTCTTCAAGTTGGAATTTTTTTCTGCTAAGTGAATGTGATCGGACCCTTCCCCTCTATGCTATACTCAATCCAGTCTATTCACAAATTCTTCATGTGCGTTCTATTTGAAACTCGTTCAAATTCTTCACTGTGTCCTTGTCAGTTGAAGAAATTGCGAACGGAACGTTAAAACTAATCTTATCCAAACCTTCGGTTTTGCCGCTCAATCCGTTACACTTCCCACGATGGATTATTTTACTCACCCACGATCTTACACGATCTCCACTACACAGTACGTGGGTGATACATGTCAAGTGAAGGAGAACGACCAGGGGCATGTTAGTCCTAAATCTTCGGACAAGCAGTTTTTACTGCGGCTATAAATACCCCTCTGTCGCCATCTTCACTTCTTTACTCCGCTCGATCTCACCTCCCCCGCTCGAGTTTCCAAACCCTAGCGCCGCCGCTACTCCATCGTCGCCGGTGAGGAAGAGCTTCACTGCCTCGACCTCGTCGCCGACGTACTCACGCCGACTGCGGAAATCTTCACCTCCGCCGCCGCCGTAGACGTCTTCCTCCGCCAAGTTAGGGCGTGGAAGATCTGCATTGACGAACTTCTTTGTTCCAACTCACAGTTCGTCGTGTTCTTCATTCAGGGTAATTAAAAGCTATTTTTATTGCCCTCTTTGATTCAAAGTTTCTCTACAAAATCTTCAAAGGTGTTTTTATTCTTCAAATCCTCACACACAAAACACCTCACATGTTCTCCGTTCTTGATTCATTTCCCTAAGTCTAAATTTCTTCAAGATTCCTCAATTGTGTGGATTCTCAATCTATACAACTCTGGAACCTAAGATATATATGGAGCTTAGTGAAATTCCTCAAGACGAATCTGGTCAAATTCCTCAAAACTTGTTCTTTATGAAAAACCCTCTGAGAACGCATATGACCTCTTCAAATTCCTCGCAACTATACTCTGTTCACAGGTACACATGTCCACTGCTGAATCCTTAGGTTCTCATCAACTTAACTCATTTGCAGCGTTCCTCGAAGAAAAGTTGCATACTTCTTCAGAGAATTCCATTGTTCAAATTCCTCATCTGAAGAAAATGGCTGAAGGTAAAAGGCCGCAGAAAGGAGGAAAGAGACCAGAGGTCATGACTGCATTTGAAATCCCTGAGGACATTTATGCTGGGTATTGCACACCTGATGAATCCAAATTTGGTAAAGAAGACAAAAATCAGCACAAGGTGCGCATCCAAAGGATTGAACGGAGATGGGCACGTGAGTGGAGGGAGTACAGATACGTCACTCCCAAGTACATGAAGAAATTCGCAGTAAACCCTCCATGCCCAAGACCTCCATTGGCACCTGGCCAAGTGGCTGATCCCACAAGCATCAGAAGAGGAGAGGATTTTCCTCAAGAATGGGCTAAGCGCCAGCGTAAACTGCAAAAGCAAGCAAAAGAAGCAGTGAGGAAATTTAATGAAGAATCTGCTGCTGCTGCTGCCACTGAGGCTTCTGCCATGCCAAGGAAATCAATGATGAAGAAGCCTGCTCGTAAGCCAAGTGCTTCACCTTCAATGCCCTCACGGCCAAGTTCCTCAGCTGCGCCCTCACGGCCGGAATCTTCAAAATCTTCAAAGCAAATTCCTCATGCTGCTCCTGCTCCCACAAAGTCCTCAGCTCCTGTGCATCTGGCCTCATGTCAAAGGACAACTGGCATCTCTATTGCCTCTGGTGTCTCAGCTAGTTCCTCAGCTGCACCAAAATCCTCAGTTGGACCCTCGTTACTGAAGAAAAAGGCTACCACTGGACGCGGCACTCGCCCAAGTCCAAAGAAGCAAGTTGTCTTCACTATGCCCTCTGATGATGATGAAGCTGATGAAGAAGAACTCGCTTAAATCATCAGAGACCGCCAAGAAAGGGCTGCTAAAGCCAAAGGCACACCTGTGCCCCTGCTTTTGGATCCAAGGGCGATCATAGATTATATTAATCTCTGGCACAAGGATCCCAACACTCCTATGCCTGATTTCAAGCTGACACCTGGCCAAAGTCACATGCTGACTCACTTCATCCAAGAGGAGAAGTGGAAATATGATAGGGCCAGAGAGATCAAGAAATCCCAGTACCGCAAAGAGAAGTTGCTGAAGAAAAATGTTCTCAAAATGAAGCCTGAGGAACTTGTCAAGATGCAGGCTGAGATCAAAGCCCTCAGCGACAACTTTGACTCGTACTATGTTGATTGGCAAGGAGCCAAGGTCAGATTTGTGAGGCTGACTGATACCTTCACCAAGGATACTGCCTCAAAGCAACAAATTCCTCAAGCTGAAGCATCTATTCAGCAAACTGAAGAACATGCCAGCACCGCTGATGAAGTTCAGGCTGCTGAAGAAAATGCTAGTTCCAAGGCTGATGACTCTGCTCCAGCCTTTGATGAAATTGCCAGGGCATCCACTAGTGGTGCGCCTGAAGAAAATGAAGAGACGAGGGCAACTGCATCAGTTGTGCCTGAAGAAAATGAACCAGATTCCTCAGCTCCACCTGCACCAACTCCAACTCCAATTCTTCCCTCTGCTTTAGATGTGAAGAAAACCAAGGCTGCAGAGCGAGCTGCAGTGAAGAAAAGGAAAGCATCAAGTGCTTCAGAATCTTCAGGCCCAAAGAAGATGAAGCCCATGACCAGCTCATTTGCCAATCCAATTGATGTTGTTCCTATCTCCTCCATGCCATCAAAGGACCTTGTTCCTTTTGGTGAAGATTATGAGATCCCAAGTGGATCAGATGAAGAAACTCAGTCTGCTGCTTCCTCAGAGCAAATTGATGAAGAAATTGAAGTGGATACAATCCCTTCAACCCCAATAGTCTCATCACCAATGCCTCAGTTTGATGCTGAAGAGGCTGGTGTTGAAGAAATTGATGATGAAGATGTGGATATTGGAAGCACAACTCCAGTAATGAATGACGACTTTTGGGAAAGTCAGCATCCCAATTCCCCACTCTTCACTCCCCTGCAGCAAATTCCTCACTCTTCTACACCAACCGTAAAATTGGGCTCTGATGCAACTCATCCCACTGCTTCTGTGAATGAAGAAATTCCAGCCACTAGTGCTGAAGAAACTGCTGCTGAAACAGACAAGGTGACTGCACCTGAGGAAAATCCTGAAATTCCTCAGCCTGAAGAGCCTGAGCTTGTGATTCCTGAGGTCGTGATGCAACTCACTGACACTCCTCTGCCAAGGCCAAAGGATCCATTCTCACGCAAACAGAAATTCAAGGCTGAAGACTTCTATGGCGAGCACGTATTCTTCACTGAATACAATCCTTATGACTCTGCTCGCATAAGGAAGAGGCGTTTCTGGACTGCAAGCCAAGCAAATTTCTATTCCTCAGTGCTTTACAACAAAGACAAAGTCTTCGAACATGCACATATTCCTCACGTGGATATGGAATCTATGCGGTGCTTTACGCCAGTCCTCAGTGTTCTTCACGACGCTGGGCTACTCAACTTCTGCACAGATATATGCGATTGGAATGAAGAACTTATTCTTCAGTTCTATGCTACACTGCACATCACTGGCAACTCTGAAGATGTCAATTCATGGGTTCTCGACTGGATGACTGAAAATACAAATTACAAGGCCCCAGCAACTGAATTGCTTCGCTGCCTTTCTCTTAGTCCACCCACTGAAGATGCGCGTTGCGTGTATGATGAACCTGAAGTGTCAAACCACTATATGCAAGTGCTCATGAAGCCTCTGAAGCCAGGGCAATCACCTCGTACCAAATTCCTCGTCAAGGAATTGATGTATGTGCCTAGGACTGTTTATCGCATTCTGACAAAGACAATATGTCCCATCAAAGGACATGATTCTTCCGATGAAGAAATTGTTGGCATCATGAAGAATATGCTTTTCAATATCATACATGGCGTTCCCATAAACTTCCATGATTTCTTCATGAGGACTCTGGCCAACATTGCTATGTCACCATTTGAGCTGAAGCCTTATGCACCTTGGATTATGAGATTCATCAGGACAAGGTCTTCACTCAACTACAAGGCTGAAACTCTCAACCACTGCAGCTACTTGCCTCCTATTGAAGTCCTCAAAAGGACATTTTCCTCAGCTGATGAAAAGGTCAAGGCCACTGCTGTGATAGATGAAGGCATTCGTCCATTGGATGGTCAATTTCGCAAGGCTGCTTCTTATTCCACCAATGATGACTCTGCCACACATGACTCTGCTGCTAATACTGCCAAGACAAATCCTCAAGCCACAGCACCTAGGGTGATGACTGCTTGTGAGTTACTCCTCAGTCTTCATCAAAAGGTTTATCGCAATCACAAATGGGTCAAGCGTCAGTTTGGTTCAATTCTTCACAACATGACTGCCACATATAATGCAGTGAAGAAAAACCATTACTACCTTCATGAAACCTTCAACCACACCTGGGCTGTTCTGTCTCAAGTATATAGTGCTGAAGATTTAGAAAACATGGGCCTCAAAGAAGACTTTGCCTGGTCGGCACCTCCGCCGAAGAAATTCAAGAAGGTCACGGTTCCTTCTCTGGTGGCCAGTTCATATTCTTCATCGCGCGACACTGATGAAAATGAAGACTTGGACGACACTGCAGCAGGCCCTACTTCAACAACCGACCCCAACAACACTGGCGCTCCTCCATCAACTTGAATATCTTCAGGGGCGTTAGTCCTCAGTTTCTATCCTTTTGGTCATTTGATGACAAAGGGGGAGAAATCCGAGTTAGTCTTCAAGCGGGTCTATTATAAGGGCATATTTTTTTTAAGTTACAACTCCCGTTCTTTCGAAACTTTTATTGGATTGAGTTGTAATCTTAAACCCTATGGTGCTCGGTGCTTTGATACTTTTGTCTCTCTATGCTCTGATACTTCGATACAAGCTTGAGCTCTGATACTTTTGATGCACTATTCTGCATGCTTATTCCTCATTAATGTTATCGCACGCATGCTGAATTGCATCAGGCACCATATTTCATCATGCATTTCAAATTCTTCATATCATATATCAAATGCGTGTATGAATTACAAGATATAGGGGGAGATCTCCATGATTTAACTCTTCAAGTGTGCATCGCTTCAAAAGCAAATTCCTCACTATGCACAACTTCAGGGGGAGTTCTTCTATATCTTGCAATCAAATTCCTCAATATTATTTTCTACACTTCACATATTTATCCCCGTTGAAAACTTAACCTATATTGTCATCAATCACCAAAAATGGGGAGATTGTAAGTGCATCTAGTGCCCCTTAGTGATTTTGGTGTATTTAAGACTTATAGGTTAAGCATCTGATGTGTTTATGAGTGTACACAGGTCTATAAGTCTATGAGGAGTTTGATATTTACAGTAAAAGTCGACCCCTAAAAATGAAGTTCTTCGACTGAAGACTTTGATATTCTGAAGACTTTCTGAAGACTTTGAATGTGAAGAAATTGGTGTGACCTTGAAGACATGGTATTCGTTCGAGGAACGTGAAGCATGAAGACTGTGTTTTCGTAGTTTCATTTTTCTCTTTCTTGAGTCATAGGAAACACCGTACTGTTAAAGGGGGTCGAGGAAATACTAAGGAGAAAATTTCCATGTGATGCTCAACTCAAATCCTACACCTACCAATCCCTTCGAGTGAAGCCATTGGAAATCTCATACAGTTCAGTCAATTTCTTCAGTGACAGAGACGCAGTTCTTCTGGTCACTGAGGACTTTGCTCTGACTGAGGAGTTAGTAATTCGCCAGTGCGAATTGCCTACACAGTGAGGAACATGATAGCCCTGAGGAATTTGTACTCCAAATTTCCGACCGTTGCTGTGCCACGCGCCAGCTGTCCTAAAATATCTTGTCCACCTAACGGTCATATCATTGAAGGGCATTTATGTCTTATCATGTCGGGCTGCTCCCTAGGCTATAAATAGACGCCCCCTTCAACCACTAGCCGGTTGGCTGCTCCGCGTGAACTTGACACTTGTCATTTGAGAGCAACCCATCCTCCGAGGACTTTGAGCGAAAATCATCAAGTGAGGAAAATCCAAACCCAAACCCAAAACACCTACAAACCCAAAGTGATTGAGCATCACTGAAGAAATTGATCCTGCATGGATCCGAAGCTTGTTACCTTTGAAGACTGTGCTTCTTCCAGACGGTTAGGCGTCAAGGTCTAGAGCATCCAAGAGGAATTGTGGATCGCCGAGTGACCAAGTCTGTGAAGGTTTGGAAGTCACCTGAAGACTTACCACGAGTGATTGGACGAGGACTGTGTGTCCTTAGTTCAAGGAGAATACGGTGAGGACTTTGTGTCCCGAGCTGCGTGCTCAGGACTGGGTGTCCGGGACTGTGTGTCCTCGAGTTTAAATACTCAGCCGCTCCAACCAGACGTACAACTGAGACAGCAGTTGGAACTGGTCTACCAAATCATTGTCTTCACCAAGCTTACTGGTTCCATTTCCTCAACACCTTCATTTCCTCATTACTGTGTTGTCTGTTTGTTCATATTTGTATTTCAAGACTTTGACTGAAGACTTTCACAAATTCCTCAGTTCAATTTCTTCAGTCTGTTTGTCTTCATCGAGAGTTATGCTGTGCCTACGCTTTCTGTACTCTGTGTTTGTCTTCATTTCATCATGATGACCATGCATGTAATCTGTTATGTTTACTTCTGAGTACTTATTCCGCCGCTAGTATTTCTTCGCTAAGGAATTTCCTCACGAGCAAATTCCTCAGTGAAGAATTTCATAAAAATCGCCTATTCACCCCCCCTCTAGTCGATATAACGCACTTTCAGAAGGCAAGATCCGGCTTGGAAAAATGGAGTTACGGACGATTTTATGCTTGAGGTATACTCTGCCACCATCTACCACCCTTCCGTGAGCTCACCTACGGGCTAATATATGGACAATAACATATAGAACAATGCACCATCCTTCCATTACACACTAGAAAGACTACAGGTTCAGTCACGACACAAGGAGGAGGCTCTTCGTCGCATCGAAACCCAAGAATTGATGCTTTACATGGTCAATCACCCATCTCGCTACCACCCCCACGTTTTCACCAGTGGATGCATTATTCTTGGAGCATAAAGTACATAACAGTTCATCCTCACTCCATTTATGCACCCAAAAAATTATAGGTCATTCCGAGTTGTGCAAGATGGCTCGTCGGTGCGATCATCTTACCTTAAAGTTGTATTCACGGTCTATCCCGCGATGTTGTATCCATAAAACAGCAATAATTTTGCCACAAAAACTCCATTGGAGCTCCATGACCCACCAATACTATCACAACCAAAAGATTCATGCGCTCTTAACTAACTCTCGTGCTTCGACAACATTTCGGAGGCAAGATCCGGCTTGGAAAATTGTGTTCCAGACGATTTTATGCTTGAGGTCTACTCTGCCACCATCTACCACCCTTCCGTGAGCTCACCAACGGGCTAATATATGGACAATAACATATAGAACAATGCACCATCCTTCCATTGCACACTAGAAAGACTACAGGTTCACTCACGACACAAGGTGGAGGCTCTTCGTCGCACCGAAACCCAAGAATTGATGCTTTACATGGTTAATCACCCATGTCGCTACCACACTCACGTTTTCACCAGCGGATGCATTATTCTTGGAGCATAAAGTACATAGCAGTTCATCCTCACTCCATTTATGCACCCAAAAAATTATAGGTCATTCCGAGTTGTGCAAGATGGCTCGTCGGTGCGATCATCTTACCTTAAAGTTGTATTCACGGTCTGTCCCGCGATGTTGTATCCATAAAACGGCAACAATTTTGCCACAAAAACTCCATTGGAGCTCCATGACCCGCCAATAATATCACAACCAAAAGATTCACGTGCTCTTAACCAACTCTCGTGCTTCGACAACATTTCGGAGGCAAGATCCGGCTTGAAAATTGAGTTCTGGACAATTTTATGCTTGAGGTATACTATGCCACCATCTACCACCCTTCCGTGAGCTCACCTACGGGCTAATATATGGACAATAACATATAGAACAATGCACCATCCTTCCATTACACACAATAAAGAGTACGAGTTCAGTCACGACACAAGGAGGAGGCTCCTCGTCGCATCAAAACCCAAGAATTAATGCTTTACATTGTCAATCACCCATCTCGCTACCACCCTCACGTTTTCACCGGCGGATGCATTATTCTTGGAGCATAAAGTACATAACAGTTCATCCTCACTCCATTTATGCACCCGAAATATTATAGGTCATTCCGAGTTGTGCAAGATGGCTCGTCGGTGCGATCAACTTACCTTGAAAGTTGTATTCACGGTCTGTCTCGCGATGTTGTATCCATAAACCGGCAACAATTTTGCCACAAAAACTCCATTGGATCTCCATGACCCGCCAAAACAATCACAACCAAAAGTTGTATGCGCCTGCATCCACTCGCGGGGTTCAGCAACATTTTGGAGACAAGATCCGGCTTCTAAAATTGAGTTCCGGACGATTTTATGCTTGAAGTATAGTCTGCCACCCTCTACCACCCTTCCGTGAGTTCACCTATGGACTGATATATGGACAATAACATATAGAACAATGCACCATCCTTCCATTACACACTAGAAAGACTACAGGTTCATTCACGACACAATGGGGAGGCTCGTCGTTGCGTTGAAACCCAAGAATTCATGCTTTACATGGTCTATCACCCATCTCGCTACCACCCTCACATTTTCACTAGCGGATGAATTATTCTTGGATCATAAAGTACATAACAGTTCATCCTCACTCCATTTATGCACCCGAAAAATTATAGGTCATTCCGAGTTGTCCAAAATGGCTCGTCGGTGCGATCAACTTACCTTGAAAGTTGTATTCACAGTCTGTCCAGCGATGTTGTATCCATAAAACGGCAACAATTTTGCCACAAAAACTCCATTGGAGCTCCATGACCCGCCAATACTATCAGAACCAAAAGTTTTATGCGCCCGTAACCAACTCTCGTGCTTCGACATCATTTTGAAGGCAAGCTCCGGCTTGGAAAATTGAGTTCCACACGATTTTATGCTTGAGGCATAATCTGCCACCATCTACCACCCTTCCGTGAGCTCACCTACGGGCTAATATATGGACAATAACATATAGAAGAATGCACCATCCTTCCATTGCACACTAGAAAGACTACAGGTTCACTCACGACACAAGTAGGAGGCTCTTCGTCGCACCGAAACCCAAGAATTGATGCTTTACATGGTTAATCACCCATGTCGCTACCACACTCACGTTTTCACCAGCGGATGCATTATTCTTGGAGCATAAAGTACATAGCAGTTCATCCTCACTCCATTTATGCACCCAAAAAATTATAGGTCATTCCGAGTTGTGCAAGATGGCTCGTCGGTGCGATCATCTTACCTTAAAGTTGTATTCACGGTCTGTCCCGCGATGTTGTATCCATAAAACGGCAACAATTTTGCCACAAAAACTCCATTGGAGCTCCATGACCCGCCAATAATATCACAACCAAAAGATTCACGTGCTCTTAACCAACGCTCGTACTTCGACAACATTTCGGAGGCAAGATCCGGCTTGAAAATTGAGTTCTGGACAATTTTATGCTTGAGGTATACTCTGCCACCATCTACCACCCTTCCGTGAGCTCACCTACGGGCTAATATATGGACAATAACATATAGAACAATGCACCATCCTTCCATTACACACAATAAAGACTACGAGTTCAGTCACGACACAAGGAGGAGGCTCTTCGTCGCATCGAAACCCAAGAATTAATGCTTCACATTGTCAATCACCCATCTCGCTACCACCCTCACGTTTTCACTAGCGGATGCATTATTCTTGGAGCATAAAGTACATAACAGTGCATCCTCACTCCATTTATGCACCCGAAATATTATAGGTCATTCCGAGTTGTGCAAGATGGCTCGTCGGTGCGATCAACTTACGTTGAAAGTTGTATTCACGGTCTATCCCGCGATGTTGTATCCATAAACCGGCAACAATTTTGCCACAAAAACATCATTAGATCTCCATGACCCGCCAAAACAATCACAACCAAAAGTTGTATGCGCCTGCATCCACTCGCGGGGTTCAGCAACATTTCGGAGACAAGATCCGGCTTGTAAAATTGAGTTCCGGACGATTTTATGCTTGAAGTATACTCTGCCACACTCTACCACCCTTCCGTGAGTTCACCTACGGACTGATATATCGACAATAACATATAGAATAATGCACCATCCTTCAATTACACACTAGAAAGACTACAGGTTCAGTCACGACACAAGGGGGAGGCTCGTCAATGTGTAGAAACCCAAGAATTGATGCTTTACATGGACTATCACCCATGTCGCTACCACCCTCACATTTTCACCAGCGGATGCATTATTCTTGGATCATAAAGTACATAACAGTTCATCCTCACTCCATTTATGCACCCGAAAAATTATAGGTCATTCCGAGTTGTGCAAGATGGCTCGTCGGTGCGATCATCTTACCTTAAAGTTGTATTCACGGTCTATCCCGCGATGTTGTATCCATAAAACGGCAATAATTTTGCCACAAAAACTCCATTGGAGCTCCACGACCCGCCAATACTATCACAACCAAAAGTTTCATGCGCTCTTAACCAACTCTCGTGCTTCGACAACATTTCGGAGGCAAGATCCGACTTGGAAAATTGAGTTCCAGACGATTTTATGCTGGAGGTCTACTCTGCCACCATCTACCACCCTTCCGTGAGCTCACCTACGGGCTAATATATGGACAATAACATATAGAACAATGCACCATCCTTCCATTACACACTATAAACTCTACGAGTTCAGTCACGACACAAGGAGGAGGCTCTTCGTCGCATCGAAACCCAAGAATTAATTCTTTACATTGTCAATCACCCATCTCGCTACCACCCTCACGTTTTCACCAGCGGATGCATTATTCTTGGAGCACAAAGTACATAACAGTTCATCCTCACTCCATTTATGCACCCGAAATATTATAGGTCATTCCGAGTTGTGCAAGATGGCTCGTCGGTGCGATCAACTTACCTTGAAAGTTGTATTCACGGTCTGTCTCGCGATGTTGTATCCATAAACTGGCAAGAATTTTGCCACAAAAACTCCATTGGATCTCCATGACCCGCCAAAACAATCACAACCAAAAGTTGTATGCGCCTGCATCCACTCGCGGGGTTCAGCAACATTTTGGAGACAAGACCCGACTTCCAAAATTGAGTTCCGGACGATTTTATGCTTGAAGTATAGTCTGCCACCCTCTACCACCCTTCCGTGAGTTCACCTACGGACTGATATATGGACAATAACATATAGAACAATGCACCATCCTTCCATTACACACTAGAAAGACTACAGGTTCAGTCATGACACAATGGGGAGGCTCGTCGTTGCGTCGAAACCCAAGAATTGATGCTTTACATGGTCTATCACCCATCTCGCTACCACCCTCACATTTTCACTAGCGGATGCATTATTCTTGGATCATAAAGTACATAACAGTTCATCATCACTCCATTTATGCACTCGAAAAATTATAGGTCATTCCGAGTTGTGCAAGATGGCTCGTCGGTGCGATCATCTTACCTTAAAGTTGTATTCACGGTCTGTCCCGCGATGTTGTATCCATAAAATGGCAACAATTTTGCCACAAAAACTCCATTGGAGTTCCATGACCCGCCAATACTGTCACAACCAAAAGTTTATGCGCCCGTAATCAAATCTCGTCCTTCGACAACATTTTGAAGGCAAGATCAGGCTTGGAAGATTGAGTTCCAGACGATTTTATGCTAGAGGTATAATCTGCCACCATCTACCACCCTTCCGTGAGATCATCTACGGGCTAAGATATGGAAAATAACATATAGAACAATGCACCATCCTTCCATTGCACACTAGAAAGACTACAGGTTCACTCACGACACAAGGAGGAGGCTCTTCGTCGCATCGAAAGTCAAGAATATATGCTTTACATGGTTAATCACCCATCTCGCTACCACACTCACGTTTTCACCAGAAGATGCATTATTCTTGGAGCATAAAGTACAAAATAGTTCATCCTCACTCAATTTATGCACCCAAAAAATTATAGGTCATTCCGAGTTGTGCAAGATGGCTCATCGGTGCGATCAACTTACCTTGAAAGTTGTATTCACGGTCTATCCCGCGATGTTGTATCCATAAACCGGCAACAATTTTGCCACAAAAACTCCATTGGAGCTCCATGACCTGTCAATACTATCACAACCAAAAGTTTCATGCGCTCGTAACCAACTCTCGTGCTTCGACAACATTTCGGAGGCAAGATCCGGCTTGGAAAATTGAGTTCCGGACGATTTTATGCTTGAGGTATACTCTGCCACCATCTACCACCCTTCCGTGTGCTCACCTACGTTCTAATATATGGACAATAACATATAGAACAATGCACCATCCTTCCATTACACACTATTAAGACTACGATTTCAGTCACGACACAAGGAGGAGGCTCTTCGTCGCATCGAAACCCAAGAATTAATGCTTTACATGGTCAATCACCCATCTCGCTACCACCCTCACATTTTCACCAGCGGATGCATTATTCTTGGAGCATAAAGTACATAATAGTTCATCCTCACTCCATTTATGCACCCGAAATATTATAGGTCATTCCGAGTTGTGCAAGATGGCTCGTCGGTGCGATCAACTTACCTTGAAAGTTGTATTCACGGTCTGTCCCGCGATGTTGTATCCATAAACCGGCAATAATTTTGCCACAAAAACTCCATTGGATCTCCATGACCCGCCAAAACAATCACAACCAAAATTTGTATGCGCCCGCAACCCACTCGCAGGGTTCAACAACATTTCCGAGACAAGATCCAGCTTGTAAAATTGAGTTCCGGACGATTTTATGCTTGACGTATACTCTGCCACCCTCTACCACCCTTCTGTGAGTTCACCTACGGACTGATATATGGACAATAACATATAGAACAATGCACCATCCTTCCATTACAAACTAGAAAGACTACAAGTTCAGTCACGACACAAGGGGGAGGCTCGTCGTTGCGTCGAAACCCAAGAATTGATGCTTTACATGGTCTATCACCCATCTCGCTACCACCCTCACATTTTCACTAGTGGATGCATTATTTTTGGATCATAAAGTACATAACAGTTCATTCTCACTCCATTTATGCACTCGAAAAATTATAGGTCATTCCGAGTTGTGCAAGATGGCTTGTCGGTGCGATCATCTTACCTTAAAGTTGTATTCACGGTCTGTCCCGCGATGTTGTATCCATAAAACGGCAACAATTTTGCCACAAAAACTCCATTGGAGCTCCATGACCCGCCAATACTATCACAACCAAAAGTTTATGCGCCCGTAATCAACTCTCGTGCTTCGACAACATTTTGAAGGCAAGATCCGGCTTGGAAAATTGAGTTCCAGACGATTTTATGCTTCAGGTATAATCTGCCACCATCTACCACCCTTCCGTGAGCTCATCTGCGGGCTAATATATGGACAATAACATATATAACAATGCACAATCCTTCCATTGCACACTAGAAAGACTACAGGTTCACTCACGACACAAGGAGGAGGCTCTTCGTCGCATCGAAACCCAAGAATTGATGCCTTACATGGTTAATCACCCATCTCGCTACCACACTCACGTTTTCACCAGCAGATGCATTATTCTTGGAGCATAAAGTACATAATAGTTCATCCTCACTCAATTTATGCACCCAAAAAATTATAGGTCATTCCGAGTTATGCAAGATGGCTCGTCGGTGTGATCAACTTACCTTGAAAGTTGTATTCACGGTCTATCCCACGGTGTTGTATCCATAAACCGGCAACAATTTTCCCACAAAAACTCCATTGGAGCTCCATGACCTGCCAATACTATCACAACCAAAAGTTTCATGCGCTCGTAACCAACTCTCGTGCTTCGACAACATTTCGGAGGCAAGATCCAGCTTCTAAAATTGAGTTCCGGACGATTTTATGCTTGACGTATACTCTGCCACCCTCTACCACCCTTCCGTGAGTTCACCTACGGACTGATATATGGACAATAACATATAGAACAATGCACCATCCTTCCATTACAAACTAGAAAGACTACAGGTTCAATCACGACACAAGGGAGAGGCTCGTCGTTGCGTCGAAACCCAAGAATTGATGTTCTACATGGTCTATCACCCATCTCGCTACCACCCTCACATTTTCACTAGCGGATGCATTATTTTTGGATCATAAAGTACATAACAGTTCATCCTCACTCCATTTATGCACTCGAAAAATTATAGGTCATTCCGAGGTGTGCAAGATGGCTCCTCGGTGCGATCATCTTACCTTAAAGTTGTATTCACTTTCTGTCCCGTGATGTTGTATCCATAAGACGGCAACAATTTTGCCACAAAAACTCCATTGGAGCTCCATGACCCGCCAATACTATCTCAACCAAAACTTTATGCGCCCGTAATCAACTCTCGTGCTTCGACAACATTTTGAAGCCAAGATCCGGCTTGGAAAATTGAGTTCCAGATGATTTTATGCTTGAGGTATAATCTGCCACCATCTACCACCCTTCCGTGAGCTCATCTACGGGCTAATATATGGACAATAACATATATAACAATGCACCATCCTTCCATTGCACACTAGAAAGACTACAGGTTCACTCACGACACAAGGAGGAGGCTCTTCGTCACATCGAAACCCCAGAATAGATGCTTTACATGGTTAATCACCCATCTCGCTACCACCCTCACATTTTCACCAGCGGATGCATTATTCTTGGAGCATAAAGTACATAATAGTTCATCCTCACTCAATTTATGCACCCAAGAAATTATAGGTCATTCCGAGTTGTGCAAGATGGCTCGTCGGTGCTATCAACTTACCTTCAAAGTTGTATTCACGGTCTATCCTACGATGTTATATCCATAAACCGGCAACAATTGTGCCAAAAAAACTCCATTGGAGGTCCATGACCTGCCAATACTATCACAACCAAAAGTTTTATGCGCCTGTAACCAACTCTCGTGCTTCCACAACATTTTGGAGGGAAGATCCGGCTTGGAAAATTGAGTTCCGGACGATTTTATGCTTGAGGTATACTATGCCACCATCTACCACCCTTCCTTGAGCTCACCTACGGGCTAATATATGGACACTAACATATAGAACAATGCACCATCCTTCCATTATACACTAGAAAGACTACAGGTTCAGTCACGACACAAGGAGCAGGCTCTTCGTCACATCGAAACCCAAGAATTGATGCTTTACATGGTCAATCACCCATCTCGCTACCACCCTCACGTTTTGTCCAGCGGATGCATTATTCTTGGAGCAAAAAGTACATAACAGTTCATCCTCACTCCATTTATGCACCCAAAAAATTATAGGTCATTCCGAGTTGTGCAAGATGGCTCGTCGGTGCGATCAACTTACCTTGAAAGTTGTATTCACGGTTTGTCCCGCGATGTTGTATCCATAAACCGGCAACAATTTTGCCACAAAAACTCCATTGGATCTCCATGACCCGCCAAAACAATCACAACAAAAAGTGGTATGCGCCCACAAGCCACTCGCGGGGTTCAACAACATTTCGGAGACAAGATCCGGCTTGTAAAATTGAGTTCCGGACGACTTTATGCTTGAAGTATACTCTGCCACACTCTACCACCCTTCCGTGAGTTCACCTACGGACGTATATATCAACAATAACATATAGAACAATGCACCATCCTTCCATTACACACTAGAAAGACTACAGGTTCAGTCACGACACAAGGGGGAGGCTCGTCGTTGCGTAGAAACCCATGAATTGATGCTTTACATGGTCTATCACCCATCTCGCTTCCACCCTCACATTTTCACCAGCGGATGCATTATTCTTGGATCATAAAGTACACAACAGTTCATCCTCACTCCATTTATGCACCCGAAAAATTATAGGTCATTCCGAGTTGTGCAAGATGGCTCGTCGGTGCGATCAACTTACCTTGAAAGTTGTATTCACGGTCTGTCCTGCGATGTTGTATCCATAAACCGGCAACAATTTTGACACAAAAACTCCATTGGATCTCCATGACCCGCCAAAACAATCACAACCAAAAGTTGTGTGCGCCCACAACCCACTCGCGGGGTTCAACAACATTTTGGAGGCAAGATCCAGCTTGTAAAATTGAGTTCCGGACGATTTTATGCTTGAGGTATACTATACCACCCTCTACCACCCTTCCGTGAGCTCACCTACGGGCTAATATATGGACAATAACATATAGAACAATGCACCGTCCTTCCATTACACACTAGAAATACTACAAGTTCAGTCACAACACAAGGAGGAGGCTCGTCGTCGCGTCGAAACCCAAGAATTGATGCTATACATGGTCAATCACCCTCGCTACCACCCTCACGTTTTCACCAGCAGATGCATTATTCTTGGAGCATAAAGTACATAACAGTTCATCCTCACTCCATTTATGCACCCGAAAAATTATAGGTCATGCCGAGTTGTGCACGATGGCTCGTCGGTGCGATCAACTTACCTTGAAAGTTGTATTCATGGTCTGTCCCGCGATGTTGTATCCATAAACCGGCAACAATTTTGCCAGAAAGACTCCATTGGAGATCCATGACCCGCCAATACGATCACAACCAAAAGTTTCATGCGCTCGTAACCAAATGTCGTGCTTCGACAACATTTCGGAGGCAACATCCTGCTTGGAAAATTGAGTTCCAGACAATTTTATGCTTGAGGTATATACTCTGCCACCATCTACCACCCTTCCGTGAGATCACCTACGGGCTAATATATGTACAATAACATATAGAACAATGCACCATCCTTCCATTACACTCTAGAAAGACTACAGGTTCAGTCACGACACAAGGTGGAGGCTCTTCGTCGCATCGAAACCCAAGAATTGATGCTTTACATGGTCAATCACCCATCTCGCTATCACCCTTACGTTTTCACCAGCGGATGCATTATTCTTGGATCATAAAGTACATAACAGTTCATCCTCACTCCATTTATGCACCCGAAAAATTATAGGTCATTTTGAGTTGTGCAAGATGGCTCGTCGGTGCGATCAACTTACCTTGAAAGTTGTATTCATGGTCTGTCCCGCGATGTTGTATCTGTAAACCAGCAACAATTTTGCCACAAAAACTCCTTTGGATCTCCATAACCCGCCAAAACAATCACAACAAAAAGTGGTATGTGCCCACAAGCCACTCGCGGGGTTCAACAACATTTCGAAGACAAGATTCGGCTTGTAAAATTGAGTTCCGGACGATTTTATGCTTGGGGTATACTCTGCCACCCTCTACCACCCTTCCGTGAGTTCACCTACGGACTGATATATGTACAATAACATATAGAACAATGCACCATCCTTCCATCACACAATAGAAAGACTACAGGTTCAGTCACGACACAAGGGGGAGGCTCGTTGTCGCGTCGAAACCCAAGAATTGATGCTTTACATGGTCTATCACCCATCTCGCTACCACCCTCACATTTTCACCAACGGATGCATTATTCTTGGATCATAAAGTACATAACAGTTCATCCTCACTCCATTTATGCAATCAAAAAATTATAGGTCATTCCGAGTTGTGCAAGATGGCTCGTCGGTGCGATCAACTTACCTTGAAAGTTGCATTCACGGTCTGTCCGGCGATGTTGTATCCATAAAACGGCAACAATTTTGCCACAAAAACTCCATTGGAGCTCCATGACCCGCCAATACTATCACAACCAAAAGTTTCATGCGCTCGTAAGCAAATCTCGTGCTTCGAGAACATTTCAGAGGCAAGATCCGGCTTGGAAAATTGAGTTCTGGACGATTTTATGCTTGAGGTATACTCTCCCACCATCTACCACCCTTCCGTGAGCTCACCTACGGGCTAATAGATGGACAATAACATATAGAGCAATGCACCATCCTTCCATTACACACTAGAAAGACTACAGGTTCAGTCACGACACAAGAAGGAGGCTCTTCGTCTCATCGAAACCCAAGAATTGATGCTTTACATGGTCAATCACCCATCTCGCTACCACCCTCACATTTTCACTGGCGGATGCATTATTCTTGGAGCATCAAGTACATATCAGTTCATCCTCACTCCATTTCTGCACCTGAAAAATTATAGGTCATTCCGAGTTGTGCAACATGGCTCGTCGGTGCGATCAACTTACCTTGAAAGTTGTATTCACAGTCCGTCCCGCGATGTTGTATCCATAAACTGGCAACAATTTTGCCACAAAAACTCCATTGGATCTCCATGTCCCACCAAAACAATCACAAGCAAAAGTTGTATGCGCCCGCAACCCACTCGCAGGGTTCAACAACATTTCGGAGACAAGATCCGGCTTGTAAAATTGAGTTCCGGACGATTTGATGCTTGGAGTATGATCTGCCACCCTCTACCACCCTTCCGTGAGTTCACCTACGGAATGATATACTGACAATAACATATAGAACAATGCACCATCCTTCCATTACACACTAGAAAGACTACAGGTTCAGTCACGACACAAGGGGGAGGTTCATCGTTGCGTCGAAACCCAAGAAATGATGCTTTACATGGTCTATCACCCATCTCGCTACCACCCTCACATTTTCACCAGCGGATGCATTATTCTTGGATCATAAAGTACATAACAGTTCATCCTCACTCCATTTATGCACTCAAAAAATTATAGGTCATTCCGAGTTGTGCAAGATGGCTCGTCGGTGCGATCAACTTACCTTGAAAGTTGTATTCACGGTCTGTCCCGCGATGTTGTATCCATAAACCGCCAACAATTTTTCCATAAAAACTCCATTGGAGCTCCATGACCCGCCAATACTAACACAACCAAAAGTTTCATGCGCATGTAACCAACTCTCGTGCTTCGACAACATTTCGAAGGCAAGATCTGGATTGGAAAATTGAGTTCCGGACAATTGTATGCTTGAGGTATACTCTGCCACCATCTACCACCCTTCCGTGAGCTCACCTAAGGGCTAATATATGGACAATAACATATAGAACAATGCACCATCCTTCCATTACACACTAGAAAGACTACAGGTTCAGTCACGACACAAGGAGGAGTCTCTTCGTCGCATCGAAACCCAAGAATTAATGCTTTACATGGTCAATCACCCATCTCGCTACCACCCTCACGTTTTCACCAGCGGATGCATTATTCTTGGAGCATAAAGTACATAACAGTTCATCCTCACTCAATTTATGCACCCAAAAAATTATAGGTCATTCCGAGTTATGCAAGATGGCTCGTCGGTGTGATCAACTTACCTTGAAAGTTGTATTCACGGTCTATCCCACGGTGTTGTATCCATAAACCGGCAACAATTTTCCCACAAAAACTCCATTGGAGCTCCATGACCTGCCAATACTATCACAACCAAAAGTTTCATGCGCTCGTAACCAACTCTCGTGCTTCGACAACATTTCGGAGGCAAGATCCAGCTTGTAAAATTGAGTTCCGGACGATTTTATGCTTGACGTATACTCTGCCACCCTCTACCACCCTTCCGTGAGTTCACCTACGGACTGATATATGGACAATAACATATAGAACAATGCACCATCCTTCCATTACAAACTAGAAAGACTACAGGTTCAATCACGACACAAGGGAGAGGCTCGTCGTTGCGTCGAAACCCAAGAATTGATGTTCTACATGGTCTATCACCCATCTCGCTACCACCCTCACATTTTCACTAGCGGATGCATTATTTTTGGATCATAAAGTACATAACAGTTCATCCTCACTCCATTTATGCACTCGAAAAATTATAGGTCATTCCGAGGTGTGCAAGATGGCTCCTCGGTGCGATCATCTTACCTTAAAGTTGTATTCACTTTCTGTCCCGTGATGTTGTATCCATAAGACGGCAACAATTTTGCCACAAAAACTCCATTGGAGCTCCATGACCCGCCAATACTATCTCAACCAAAACTTTATGCGCCCGTAATCAACTCTCGTGCTTCGACAACATTTTGAAGCCAAGATCCGGCTTGGAAAATTGAGTTCCAGATGATTTTATGCTTGAGGTATAATCTGAAACCATCTACCACCCTTCCGTGAGCTCATCTACGGGCTAATATATGGACAATAACATATATAACAATGCACCATCCTTCCATTGCACACTAGAAAGACTACAGGTTCACTCACGACACAAGGAGGAGGCTCTTCGTCACATCGAAACCCCAGAATAGATGCTTTACATGGTTAATCACCCATCTCGCTACCACCCTCACATTTTCACCAGCGGATGCATTATTCTTGGAGCATAAAGTACATAATAGTTCATCCTCACTCAATTTATGCACCCAAGAAATTATAGGTCATTCCGAGTTGTGCAAGATGGCTCGTCGGTGCTATCAACTTACCTTCAAAGTTGTATTCACGGTCTATCCTACGATGTTATATCCATAAACCGGCAACAATTGTGCCAAAAAAACTCCATTGGAGGTCCATGACCTGCCAATACTATCACAACCAAAAGTTTTATGCGCCTGTAACCAACTCTCGTGCTTCCACAACATTTTGGAGGGAAGATCCGGCTTGGAAAATTGAGTTCCGGACGATTTTATGCTTGAGGTATACTATGCCACCATCTACCACCCTTCCTTGAGCTCACCTACGGGCTAATATATGGACACTAACATATAGAACAATGCACCATCCTTCCATTATACACTAGAAAGACTACAGGTTCAGTCACGACACAAGGAGCAGGCTCTTCGTCACATCGAAACCCAAGAATTGATGCTTTACATGGTCAATCACCCATCTCGCTACCACCCTCACGTTTTGTCCAGCGGATGCATTATTCTTGGAGCAAAAAGTACATAACAGTTCATCCTCACTCCATTTATGCACCCAAAAAATTATAGGTCATTCCGAGTTGTGCAAGATGGCTCGTCGGTGCGATCAACTTACCTTGAAAGTTGTATTCACGGTTTGTCCCGCGATGTTGTATCCATAAACCGGCAACAATTTTGCCACAAAAACTCCATTGGATCTCCATGACCCGCCAAAACAATCACAACAAAAAGTGGTATGCGCCCACAAGCCACTCGCGGGGTTCAACAACATTTCGGAGACAAGATCCGGCTTGTAAAATTGAGTTCCGGACGACTTTATGCTTGAAGTATACTCTGCCACACTCTACCACCCTTCCGTGAGTTCACCTACGGACGTATATATCAACAATAACATATAGAACAATGCACCATCCTTCCATTACACACTAGAAAGACTACAGGTTCAGTCACGACACAAGGGGGAGGCTCGTCGTTGCGTAGAAACCCATGAATTGATGCTTTACATTGTCTATCACCCATCTCGCTTCCACCCTCACATTTTCACCAGCGGATGCATTATTCTTGGATCATAAAGTACACAACAGTTCATCCTCACTCCATTTATGCACCCGAAAAATTATAGGTCATTCCGAGTTGTGCAAGATGGCTCGTCGGTGCGATCAACTTACCTTGAAAGTTGTATTCACGGTCTGTCCTGCGATGTTGTATCCATAAACCGGCAACAATTTTGACACAAAAACTCCATTGGATCTCCATGACCCGCCAAAACAATCACAACCAAAAGTTGTGTGCGCCCACAACCCACTCGCGGGGTTCAACAACATTTTGGAGGCAAGATCCAGCTTGTAAAATTGAGTTCCGGACGATTTTATGCTTGAGGTATACTATACCACCCTCTACCACCCTTCCGTGAGCTCACCTACGGGCTAATATATGGACAATAACATATAGAACAATGCACCGTCCTTCCATTACACACTAGAAATACTACAAGTTCAGTCACAACACAAGGAGGAGGCTCGTCGTCGCGTCGAAACCCAAGAATTGATGCTATACATGGTCAATCACCCTCGCTACCACCCTCACGTTTTCACCAGCAGATGCATTATTCTTGGAGCATAAAGTACATAACAGTTCATCCTCACTCCATTTATGCACCCGAAAAATTATAGGTCATGCAGAGTTGTGCACGATGGCTCGTCGGTGCGATCAACTTACCTTGAAAGTTGTATTCATGGTCTGTCCCGCGATGTTGTATCCATAAACCGGCAACAATTTTGCCAGAAAGACTCCATTGGAGATGCATGACCCGCCAATACGATCACAACCAAAAGTTTCATGCGCTCGTAACCAAATGTCGTGCTTCGACAACATTTCGGAGGCAACATCCTGCTTGGAAAATTGAGTTCCAGACAATTTTATGCTTGAGGTATATACTCTGCCACCATCTACCACCCTTCCGTGAGATCACCTACGGGCTAATATATGTACAATAACATATAGAACAATGCACCATCCTTCCATTACACTCTAGAAAGACTACAGGTTCAGTCACGACACAAGGTGGAGGCTCTTCGTCGCATCGAAACCCAAGAATTGATGCTTTACATGGTCAATCACCCATCTCGCTATCACCCTTACGTTTTCACCAGCGGATGCATTATTCTTGGATCATAAAGTACATAACAGTTCATCCTCACTCCATTTATGCACCCGAAAAATTATAGGTCATTTTGAGTTGTGCAAGATGGCTCGTCGGTGCGATCAACTTACCTTGAAAGTTGTATTCATGGTCTGTCCCGCGATGTTGTATCTGTAAACCAGCAACAATTTTGCCACAAAAACTCCTTTGGATCTCCATAACCCGCCAAAACAATCACAACAAAAAGTGGTATGTGCCCACAAGCCACTCGCGGGGTTCAACAACATTTCGAAGACAAGATTCGGCTTGTAAAATTGAGTTCCGGACGATTTTATGCTTGGGGTATACTCTGCCACCCTCTACCACCCTTCCGTGAGTTCACCTACGGACTGATATATGTACAATAACATATAGAACAATGCACCATCCTTCCATCACACAATAGAAAGACTACAGGTTCAGTCACGACACAAGGGGGAGGCTCGTTGTCGCGTCGAAACCCAAGAATTGATGCTTTACATGGTCTATCACCCATCTCGCTACCACCCTCACATTTTCACCAACGGATGCATTATTCTTGGATCATAAAGTACATAACAGTTCATCCTCACTCCATTTATGCAATCAAAAAATTATAGGTCATTCCGAGTTGTGCAAGATGGCTCGTCGGTGCGATCAACTTACCTTGAAAGTTGCATTCACGGTCTGTCCGGCGATGTTGTATCCATAAAACGGCAACAATTTTGCCACAAAAACTCCATTGGAGCTCCATGACCCGCCAATACTATCACAACCAAAAGTTTCATGCGCTCGTAAGCAAATCTCGTGCTTCGAGAACATTTCAGAGGCAAGATCCGGCTTGGAAAATTGAGTTCTGGACGATTTTATGCTTGAGGTATACTCTCCCACCATCTACCACCCTTCCGTGAGCTCACCTACGGGCTAATAGATGGACAATAACATATAGAGCAATGCACCATCCTTCCATTACACACTAGAAAGACTACAGGTTCAGTCACGACACAAGAAGGAGGCTCTTCGTCTCATCGAAACCCAAGAATTGATGCTTTACATGGTCAATCACCCATCTCGCTACCACCCTCACATTTTCACTGGCGGATGCATTATTCTTGGAGCATCAAGTACATATCAGTTCATCCTCACTCCATTTCTGCACCTGAAAAATTATAGGTCATTCCGAGTTGTGCAACATGGCTCGTCGGTGCGATCAACTTACCTTGAAAGTTGTATTCACAGTCCGTCCCGCGATGTTGTATCCATAAACTGGCAACAATTTTGCCACAAAAACTCCATTGGATCTCCATGTCCCACCAAAACAATCACAAGCAAAAGTTGTATGCGCCCGCAACCCACTCGCAGGGTTCAACAACATTTCGGAGACAAGATCCGGCTTGTAAAATTGAGTTCCGGACGATTTGATGCTTGGAGTATGATCTGCCACCCTCTACCACCCTTCCGTGAGTTCACCTACGGAATGATATACTGACAATAACATATAGAACAATGCACCATCCTTCCATTACACACTTGAAAGACTACAGGTTCAGTCACGACACAAGGGGGAGGTTCATCGTTGCGTCGAAACCCAAGAAATGATGCTTTACATGGTCTATCACCCATCTCGCTACCACCCTCACATTTTCACCAGCGGATGCATTATTCTTGGATCATAAAGTACATAACAGTTCATCCTCACTCCATTTATGCACTCAAAAAATTATAGGTCATTCCGAGTTGTGCAAGATGGCTCGTCGGTGCGATCAACTTACCTTGAAAGTTGTATTCACGGTCTGTCCCGCGATGTTGTATCCATAAACCGCCAACAATTTTTCCATAAAAACTCCATTGGAGCTCCATGACCCGCCAATACTATCACAACCAAAAGTTTCATGCGCATGTAACCAACTCTCGTGCTTCGACAACATTTCGAAGGCAAGATCTGGATTGGAAAATTGAGTTCCGGACAATTGTATGCTTGAGGTATACTCTGCCACCATCTACCACCCTTCCGTGAGCTCACCTAAGGGCTAATATATGGACAATAACATATAGAACAATGCACCATCCTTCCATTACACACTAGAAAGACTACAGGTTCAGTCACGACACAAGGAGGAGTCTCTTCGTCGCATCGAAACCCAAGAATTAATGCTTTACATGGTCAATCACCCATCTCGCTACCACCCTCACGTTTTCACCAGCGGATGAATTATTCTTGGAGCATAAAGTACATAACAGTTCATCCTCACTCCGTTTATGCGCCCGAAAAATTATAGGTCATTCTGAGTTGTGCAAGATAGCTCATCGGTGCGATCAACTTACCTTGAAAGTTGTATTCACGGTCTGTCCCGCGATGTTGTATCCATAAACCGGCAACAATTTTGCCACAAAAACTCCATTGCATCTCCATGACCCGCCAGAACAAACACAACCAAAAGCTGTATGCGCCCGCAACCCACTCCCAGGGTTCGACAACATTTCGGATACAAGATCCGGTTTGTAAAATTGAGCTCCGGACGATTTTATGCTTGAAGTATACTCTGCCACCCTCTACCACACTTCCGTGAGTTCACCTATTGATGCGGAGCATCCCATGATCATCCCCATGGACCTACCATCGTCTCATCAAGAGCCAAAAGGACCTATGACACGAGCACGAGCTAGAGCTCTCGAGAACGAGGTGACTTCCTTCCTTAGTGATATCACATATGATCCACTCGAGACATGGTTACTACCTAAGTCCGATATGCTATGCATGATCAGGTGTCAAGAGGAGCCTCCCGAAGATGCACGTGAAGACGGACAAGCCGCCAAGTCCATGGATGAAGAGAACCAACGGAAACGGGCAAGTTCACCTTCTAGGCCCGGGACATCCGGCCCCTGGAGCGTCTTCATCAGCAACACCCAAGTTGGCCAAGTCTACAGGGCCCGGACATCCGGCGTCCAGCCCGGACATCCGGCCCAGCCCGAAAATCCGGCCAGAAGCCCGGAAATCCAGCGCCCTGCACCATAACCCACATAAGCTATCGCCGCTAGCCCGGACATCCGGCCCCCTACCCGGACATCCAGCCCCTCCTGAAGCCCCGGACATCTGGCCCGACGCTCGGACATCCGGCCCCGCCTGTCTGTGCACAGTAAAGGGCCAAAGCCCATGTACCTCTTCGCCCCCTAGACTATATATACTCCATCCCCTTCCTCTTTCTAGGGTTAGCATTGGTTTAGCTCATACTTGAGATAGAGCATTGCTCATCCATATCGGATCTACTCCACGTGAGAGACCGCGGCCCCTCTTCGGAGAAGATCCACCTTGGATTCAAGACCTCCTTTGCGGAGAAGACCGCCATCAAGACCTCCTCACGGAGAAGAACCGATTACCGTTTGTATCGTCCGTTGTTGACTTTGGATCTTGTATCTCACCTTTGTGTTCACCGATCTAGCGCATGTGTGATCTATTCTTGTTGGTTGAGTGATTTATCTCATGTTCTCCTCGTGTTTCCCCTCGTGCTCATCACGTTCTTCATAGGGATCCGCTCCTTTCATGAAAGATCGGCCATCTAGGGTTCCACCCTACATCATCTTGGTATCATGAGCCACGTTGATCACGATTTCGGAGCTCCCTCTCTTTGTTTTCTAGCTTGATTTTGTTGTTTTTCATCCTAATCCAAAAATTACCCACAAAAATAGCCCCAATTGTTTTTTGTGATTTGTTGGTGTGATGAAGTTTTGTTGGATTTGATCCGCGGATTTCGTGTGTTGCAGGTAGATCTAGCTTTTCCCCGCCTTTTCCCCAAATTCCATCCACAAAACCTTCCGAATTTTGCCCCGGATTTGACCTCCCCATGTGGTGTTCTTCGAGTTCGTCCATGGATCCCGAGCCTGGACATCCGGCCCGACAGCCCGGACATACGGCCATCAGCCCGGACATATGGCCCCTGACAGCATCACTTCCATCCTCCACTCCGTTTACCGCCTAACTTTCGCCAAATTTTGTCCCGGTGCCCACATACACTTCCGCATACCTCCACCACTTCCGCATAGCACCACCATAGCCTTTCCCGCTACCAACTCCGACATTTTGATCCATTTTGCTTTGAGAATTTGAGTTGTGGTTTCCGTTTCCTTTTGTGTTTCGGCTATCTAGGTACGGTTCGGCATCAACATCACCACCGCTCATCTTCGCCAAGGACTACTACGAACGGCTATTTCACTTTGGTATCACCTTCACCTTGGATATCATCTTGGTATCGTAATATCGTCATACTCTCTTGCATTTGCATTGATAACCCCATAGCCTTACTTTTGCGTAGCTTACCCATCAAGACTAGCTTTTGAGTATTGCCGGCAATGTGACTTGTGCACATTAGTGTTCATACTTCCCATAGCATACATACCATAATCGTGTTGCATACCTCGGTATCATCTCTTGTGTCAAAAAATTGTTGTAGCATACACAATTGCTATCTTGGTTCATGAAGCATTGCATGAGAAAAGAGCTCAAACATCAAAGAGCCAAACAAGCTTTTAAGCAAAGGAGGAAAGATAAGAAAAGAGCTTATAAGAAAGAACCATAGCATCATACAACATTAAGATTTTCATACCCGATCATCTTCGATCAACGCATAGGAACATCATACATATAGCATACTTGGGACAGAAGTCGTTGCATTTTTGCTTAGTAGGTTGTGCACAAGTTCGTATCTGCCTATTGTGCAATCATGCTAGCGTCTCTTTAGTGTTGTTGATGAGGACATGAATACCTTGGATACGACCAAAAATATTGCATACATGCATATTTGTCAGGTGATTTCTAGTGCAAGCTATTCAATAATGTATTTATGTTATCCAGAACAAAAATACTGCACACACTTTTGTGTTTTGTCTAATTGCAGATGTATGGGACATTTGTACAATCAACATATGAAGATAAGGCAAAAGGAGAAGTTTAGGTTCTGTTCAAAAAGTCCTCTCACGTCACTTTTGGGCCAAGAGAAGATAGAGTCCAAGTCTCTCATGTTCTGAATTCAGATTCGGACTACACAGACATACCTGACTCAAAACGCCAAGAACTTTTTCATACGAACTCCGAATTGGGTGATTCTTTTTTTGTTTGAAATTATATTTCGTCCTCTTTCCAACCCAATTGGATTCACCTTTAAATTCTTCTGGAGCATTGAGATATGGACGAAACAATCTGACGCTGCAGCAGAATCAGAGTCAAACAACAAGTCCAAAGGTGTTGCATCACCTCCACTTGGGCCCATGACCCTTGTACGACCTAGGGTTGGTTTTAGGCTGCCTGGGGACGTCCTCCCACCTCCTTGGCCGCCACCCCTTGCTCCTATATAAGTAGATCCATCTATTAACTTTTTCCTGGGGATTTGTTTAGTTAAAAGTTAGCCATTGCAACTTCGTGTACTTCGTTAGTGTCCAACGACTAGACCAAGACCGCTTACGGATCCCCACCATTATCAATACTTGAAGAGGACATGAATATCATTGTTACACCCACAGCCCCTGCTGCTATACATACTGGACCAATTACTAGAGCTCGCGCACGCCAATTAAATTATCAGGTACTTTCGTTTCTTGGTAATGATTCTAATATTCATGAGAATATGATGCTGCCTAAATTGGTACATTTGTTTTGCTTACAAATGAAGGGTCTGTCATGGATAAGAGGGATGAACATTGGAGCAAGAACAAGCATGCAGTTGATGGCATGCACAAGGGGAACAAGAACGGAGTTACAAGTGATGATTTCAGGACTTTGAAGCCACCATAATGAGTGCATGAAGCCTTGGACGAAATATACAAGATGCCACTTCATAAACTTCGTCCAGAGGCTATTCTAGGTGCTGCGTTACCTTATTATTGGGTCAGGCCCATGTAATTTCGAAATACATAAGTATAGGCTGTTTTTAGAGTCCGTATGTGTGGGGAAACAAGAGATAGGGTTGGTTTCGGACCCCTTCCCCAAGGGACACGAAATTCACCCCTCTTCCTCCATATATACAGCCCTTAGGGCACCGTTTAGACTTTGGGTTTTGTTTAGATTAAAAGTTCGCCATAGCTGCAACTTCGCGTACTTCGTTTGCGTTCAACAACCAGACAAAGGCGTCACAGAACCCCACCTTCATTAATAAAGCTTTCCTCTTTTATTCGCAATATCCAGATTGCAATCTTAGTTTCTTGCTTGTTCTTCGTCTGCTCGCAGGAAATAGACCCTCGTGGTCAGGTTGATCGTGCTCCCGCGTGGTCAATAACCCCTGGGAAGTTGGTTTAGCGATTGCTAAGGCACGACGTCTTCGCACGTTCGTAGTCGGATCGTCAAATCGACTCCCACAGAAAACGATTGCTATCTCATCAAAACATCAGGACACCTTTGCCTCTATCAAGTGGTATAAGATTTCCAGGTTGCTCGGTGAGATTTTACAGTTTTTCATAGTTTAGATCGAGTCTGTTTTTCATACCTACAGTCCACGAAAAAGCCAAAACAATTAGGGTTAGTTCATAAAATCCGAACCAATCTGAGCCTTTGCATAACCTTTTATGTATTTGCTTTGTTGAATTTGCGGTTGCATCATCGTGTCAAGTTGCTGGTCTTAGCGTCTAGTCCTTTAGAGTTTCGAGTTCTGTTCACAGGTTGTCACGTTGCCGCTGCCATATATCACCACCGCATCATCATCACCGCTGCTGCCATATATCACAACCGCATCATCATCATTGCTGCTGCCATATATCACCACATATTCACCGCCAATCTGAGTCCATATACGCCACCACATATCCGCCACCATCACGCAAATCCGAGTCCACCTGCAACATATATCTGCCACCAGTCCGAGTTCCACCAGATTCATCTCCGCCACCAGTCTATTCCGAGTCCAGTATTTTGTTACTCTGTTTTGAATTTCCAGATCACGCCATACTCCGAGTCGTGACAGAGAAGGACTCCCCAACTTCCGTGCCATCCGCAGAAGAAAAATAGTTCCAGTTTAAAAATAAAATTCTCGCAAGGCAGTTTTTAGGCCATTTGTAGACTTTTTCGAAAAAAATTGTTGCGGAGCAAAAAAAAGAGGAAAAAGGTGCAAAAAAAGAGAAAAAAATTCAAAGTGTGCTCCTGCCTTGTTTACGTGCAGCGCCGTGATTTTGTTAGTGTTCTGGGCTCGCGTCTCTAACACGGTCTAGCCTAGGACCAGCACAATACCGTCGTTGAGCGTTTATTTAACTTTGCATCTCTGAATTGATTATTGCTGACCCTTTTTGCTACCATACTATAAGACTTCCCAGCTCCACATACATCTACGTCGTGCATTTGACTCTCCCTGGCAATCGCTCTATCCAAGCTTTTGAGAGTTTTGACTACAACGGTTGCCGATCACCGCCTGCTGCTGGGTAAGAACTGGTAAGAATTTGAGATTTGTTTGACGGATTTGTGACACCCACCACCACCTCTTGTTAGTAGTCTGTAGGATCATATTCTTGTGTGTTTCTATTGCTGCTAACCATGGCAGGATCACAAGCCGACGAGACTGACTGGGAGAACATGACGAATAAGGAGTTGCATGATAAATTTCAGCAAATGATGAGTGGACAGGTGCAAGATGTGCTAAACAGATTTGAAGAAGCCATGGAGAAGATAAATGGCATGGAGAAGACGTTCGAAACAAAGCTCGATAACAAGTTTAATGAATTGCTCGCGCGTCTTCCACCACCACCACTGGCTGCACTTAACGCACCTCTACAACAACAACAACGACTACCTCCACGTCGTGAAACAGCCCTCCACCGAGCGAGCCGTGTCCCTCTTGCGCTTGGCCAGACTGTTGGTGCTGTTCTTCATACTTCTGTGGCTCCTACCGCTGATGCGGAGGAGGATGATTATGTGGGAGATTACGAGGATGAAGTTGATCAAAATCGGAACTACGTGCAACCACCAGCACCACAACCACCAGGTCGTCCACATGCAAATAATGGCACTATTAGGGCTCCCCCTCAGGTACGAGATCATGACCATCTCCCTAAACTGAAATTGAATATTCCACCATTTGAGGGTAGATATGTTCCCGATATATATCTTACTTGGGAGTTAGAAACTGAACAACGATTTACATGTTTACAATATCCTGAGGAGAGACGTGTTCCTGCTGCTGTTTGTGCTTTCACTAGCTTTGCATGTGTTTGGTGGTCTGAACATTGTAGATTATATCCTGTTCCAGCTACTTGGGCTGCTTTGAAAACTGCTATGCGTACTTGTTGGGTTCCACCATATTATCAACGTGAATTACTTCAAAAATTGCAGCGCTTAAGACAAGGAAAAATTATGTAGAAGAATATTATGAGGAATTACAAACTGGCTTGATTAGATGTGATATTGTTGAGGAGAATGAAGCTATGCTTGCACGTTTTCTGGGTGGATTAAATAGAGAGTGTCGGTGTACTAAAGTAGGGGTACCTTACTATCCCGAACTTGTGCACGGACAGTCGCAGCACCCCGCGGCATGGCTTGCCGAGCAACCGCCAAGATCCTCCGTTCTTCCTTTGAAGCCATTCAAGAACAAAGTATTCGAGTCAAGGCAACAAGGCCCCGGCAAGAGGAGCTTGCCGGGAAGGCCAACCAAAGCCCCGGCAAGGGGAGCTTGCCGGGAAGGACGAACAAGACCCCGGCAAGAGGAGCTTGTCGGGAAGAACAGCCAAAGCCCCGGCAAGAGGAGCTTGTCGGGCACAACAAGACAAAGACCGCAGCCACTCTGCACCCGCGCTCCAGCTCATCCACCAATGTGTCACCCCGAGACCCTTCCTAGGCGCACGTGGCGGGCGGCTGTGCAGCCAGGGGTACGTGGTGGCGAGCGGTGATGGCAAGGCAGCCATCGTGACGAACAGAGGCGAACCCAACGGTCCCTTTTCGCACTGTTCGGGCGACACAGACGGACATTTAATGCCCTTGTCCCCTGCCGTCAGAGTTAGGTATGATACACTGTACAAGCAGCTGTACCAACTACAGCGGTTTTCCATTTTTACCCTTACCTACGTTGCCACCTGTTGGTGACCCCTTTAGCCTATAAAAGGAGGCCCATGCGCAACATAGAGGAGGTTGGACATTCGGAAGTTAGACACTCCGAGGCTACTCACGCTCGGTCTGGTAGCTCCCATAGCTCCCGAGCAGGAAAGCAATACAATCACAAAGCAGCAGTAGGGTTTTACACATCCGTGCGGCCCGAAGCTGGGTAAAATCACTCGTGTGTGTCGCCTCGATCTGCTCTTCGTGCGATCTCCGCCCCCCTCCGAACCGAAAGGGACCACGGTCCCATAGGTGTTCGTGGAGCCAGCTTCCCCGACAGAGAGATTCAGACCATTCTAGACTATAAGGATTATAATAATGTCACTCGTTTATTCCATCTTGCTTGTAAAGCTGAACGTGAAGTGCAGGATCGACAGGCATTAGCGCGAACTAACTTTTCTGCAGGTCGACCTTCATCGTGGACACCACGTACATCCTCTACTTCCACTGCACCATCACCTCCTTCAGGTGCCACCTCCCACTGTGATACAAGAAAGCAGGCACAACCACCACTATCTGCCAAGAGCACACCTGCTGGGCCTGCACAGAGCTCTTCTTCCATGGCGTCAATGGGGCACACAAGTGATATTATTTATCGTCGTTGTAAGGGAAGAGGACATTTTGCGAGAGAATGCAAATCTCAGCGTGTGATGATTGCTACTGAGAATGGTGGGTATGAGTCCGCTAGTGACTACGATGAGGAGACTTTGGCTCTTATTACACATGAAGAACACGGTGGAGATGATTCTGATCATGAGACACAATACATGGCTGTTGAAGATGCTGACAGGTATGAATATTTAGTTGCTCATCGTGTTCCACACAAAGGGAGTTGTGAAGGAACGTTCTATTCGCGTCATCATAGATGGAGGGAGCTGCTACAACTTGGCTAGCATGGAGATGGTGGAGAAGCTATCTCTCACTACAAGACCACACCCACATCCTTACTACATCCAATGGTTCAACAACAGCGGCAAGGTTAAGGTAACACGTAATATTCGTGTGCATTTTAGTATCTCTACATATGCTGATTATGTTGATTGTGATGTGGTACCTATGCAAGTAGGTGCCTTATTACTTGGTAGACCATGGCAATTTGATAAAAATTATGTACACCATGGTAGAAACAATCAGTATACTCTTGTTCATAAGGATAAAAATATTACTTTGCTTCCTATGACTCCTGATTCCATTTTGAAAGATAATATTAATAGAGCTAATAAAGCAAAACAGGAGAAAAATTAGAGTGAAAATCAAATTGTGGCAAAAGAATTTGAGCAACAAATGAAGCCTAATAATAAACCATCTAGTGTTGCTTCTGAAATTAAATTCAAAAGTGCATGTTTACTTGCCACCAAATCTGATATTGATGAGCTAGATTCTAGCAAATTTGTTTGCTATGCTTTTGTGTGCAACGAGGCATTATTTTCATTCGAGGACGTGCCTTCCTCTTTGCCCCCTGCTGTCACTAACATTTTGCAGGAGTTCGCTGACGTCTTCCCACAAGACGTGCCACCGGGATTACCACCTATTCGAGGGATTGAGCATCAAATTGACTTAATTCCCGGTGCACCGCTACCCAACCGTGCACCATACCGTACCAATCCAGAGGAGATGAAGGAGATTATGCGTCAAGTACAAGAGCTGCTCGACAAAGGTTATATATGCGAATCTCTTAGTCCTTGTGTTGTTCCTATTATACTAGTGCCTAAAAAGGATGGTACGTTGCGTATGTGTGTTGATTGTAGAGGCATTGATACTATTACTATTCATTATCGTCATCCTATTGGGTTAACAATATTGAGTGGCTCTACAATATTCTCCAAAGTTGATTTGCATAGTGGATACCATCAAATTCGTACGAAATTGGGAGATGAATGGAAAACAACATTTAAAACTAAGTTTGGTTTATATGAGTGGTTAGTCATGCCTTTTGGGTTAACTAATGCACCTAGTACTTTCATGAGACTAATGAACGAAGTTTTACATGCTTTCATTGGACATTTTGTGGTAGTCAATTTTGATGATATACTGATTTATAGCAAATCTTTGGAAGAACATTTGGAACATTTATGTGGTGTTTTTAATGCTCTACGTGATGCACGTTTGTTTGGTAACCTAGGGAAGTGCACCTTTTGCACCGACCGAGTATATTTTCTTGGCTATGTTGTTACTCCACTGGGAATTGAAGTTGATAAAGCCAAGATTGAAGCTATTGATAGTTGGCCGCAGCCCAAAACGGTCACACAAGTGAGGAGTATTCTTGGACTCGCTGATTTCTTAGCCACCATTGCTGCACCTCTCAATGAGCTTACAAAGAAGGATGTGCCTTTTGTTTGGGGTACCGCACAGGAAGAAGCCTTCACGGTATTGAAAGATAAGTTGACACATGCTCCTTTACTCCAACTTCCTGACTTTAATAAGACTATTGAGCTTGAATGTGATGCTAGTGGAATTTGATTAGGAGGTGTGTTATTACAAGATGGCAAACCTGTTGCATACTTTTCTGAAAAATTGAGTGGGCCTAGTCTGAACTATTCTACTTATGATAAAGAATTATATGCTTTTGTTCCGACTTTAGAGACATGGCAACATTATTTATGGCCCAAAGAATTTGTTATACATTCTGATCATGAATCTTTGAAACATACTAAAAGTCAAGCTGAACTGAATCGTAGACATGCTAAATGGATTGAATTCATTGAGACTTTCCCTTATGTCATTAAACACAAGAAGGGTAAAGAAAATGTTATTGCTGATGCTTTGTCTCGTCGCTATACTATGCTTTCACAACTTGACTTCAAAATATTTGGTTTGGAGACCATCAAAGATCAATATGTGCATGATGCTGATTTTAAAGATGTAATGCAGAATTGTAAAGAAGGACGAACATGGAACACGTTTGTTATTAATGATGGATTTGTGTTCCGTGCTAACAAGCTATGCATTCACACACTTTGGCTTGAAGAAGATGGAGGACGTACTTGATACACATTTCTTTTGGCCAAAGATGAGACGGGATGTTGAGCGTTTTCTTGCTCGCTCCACTACATGTCAAAAAGCTAAGTCACGACTCAATCCTCATGGTTTATATATGCCTTTGCCTGTACCTAGTGTTCCTTTGGAGGATATATCTATGAACTATGTTTTAGGTTTACCTCGAACAAAGAAGGGGAGGGATAGCATATTTGTTGACGTGGATAGATTCTCGAAAATGGCACACTTTATACCATGTCGTAAAGCGATGATGCTGTTAATGTTGCTGATTTGTTCTTTCGTGAAATTATTCGCTTGCATGGTGTGCCAAATACTATTGTTTCAGATCTGATACTAAATTTCTTAGCCACTTTTTGATAGAGGCGAGGGTGTCCCGATCTTTCAGTGAGATGATAACTATCGATTTGGTGGAGACGACTTTGACGATCCGACTACAAACATGCACGACGTTGCGCCTTACCAATCGCTAAACCAACTCCGAGAGGTTATTGACCACGCCGGAGCAGAATCAACCTGACCACAAAGGTCTATTCCTGCAAGCAATCGAAGAACAAGCAAGAATATGATAAAGCAATCTGAATATTGCGAATATAGATGAAGTATTGATAAAGGTGGGGATCCAAAAGCGGTCTTGGTCTGGTCGTTGGACACAAAGAAAGTACGCGAAGTTGCAATGGCTAACTTTTAACAAAACAAATCCCAAGGAAAAAGTTTACTAGATGGATCTACTTATATAGGAGCAAGGGGTGGCGGCCAAGGAGGTGGGAGGATGTCCCAAGGCAGCCTAAAACAAACCCTAGGTCGTACAAGGCTAATGGGCACAAGTGGAGGTGATGCAACACCTTTGGACTTGTTGTTTGGCTCGGATTCTGCTGCAGCGTCAGATTGTTTCGTCCATATCTCAACGCTCCAGACGAATTTGAAGGTGAATCCAATTGGGTTGGAAATAGGACGAAATCTACTTTCCAAAAAAAAAGAATCACCCAATTCGGAGTCTGTATAAAAAAGTTGTTGGCGTTTTGCGTCAGGTATATCTGTGCAGTCCGAATTTGAATCCAGAATGTGAGAGACTTGGACTCTATCTTCCGTTGGCCCAAAAGTGATGTCAGAGGGCTTTTTGAACAGAACATAAACTTCTCCTTTTCCCTTATCTTGATATGTGGATTGTACAAATGTCCCATACACCTGCAATTAGACAAAACACAAAAGTGTGTGAAGTATTTTTGTTCTGGATAACATAAATAGATTATTGAATAGTTTGCACTTGAAATCACCTGACAAATATGCATGTATGCAATATTTTTGGTCGTATCCAAGGTAGTCATGTCCTCATCATCCTCCCCTTCTTGAAAATAAAGCCGTCCTCGGCGTTGCTTAATCTGAAATGTGGCTAACAAAAGAGACAAGGTGTACATGTTGTATATGTATATGTCATCCATTTTTACTACCCTTGGATTTTGCACATATGACACATGTATACATGAGTAACTTTCATAGTTAGTAAAATATAAAGCCAAAATATTATCACAAGAAGTAGAAGGCATGAAAGTATTGCAAATCAGTTTGCACATATAAGTGAAGCTCTTATTCATATGAAAAGATTGACAATATTCATCACTAAACCATCCCAACATTGGTGAATAAACCTTACTTGCATCAAATTTACATGCTACAACATGCTTAAATAAGCAAACATGCAATAAGTCATTTGACACAGAATCATCACCAAGATTAGAGGTCATGTCAAAATGATTAAACATTGGTTCTTTTGCATCAACAGTTAATTCATTGGGTGCACTCAAAATTGTTGGTATTTCAGTTGTTTGATCACATGACGCATTCATGACAGTAACATGATTCTCTAAAATAGGTGATGCGCTCAAATCAGCAAGTAACTCAACAGATGATGTATTCAAGTTAACTAGGCATGCATCATTCTCATGTGAAGTTATATCATCAATACCTTTTAGTTACCTTGTCGCAAAGATGTAGCTGATGTAGGTACGGATGATGGCAATGTATCATACTCTTGAGATGATGTCGCGCTCACAATCTGTGGTGTGGCTGCTCTAGTAGGTGCAATAGTAGAGGAACCAAGCGGTGGTGGTGAGCATGAACTAGAATAGTAGTTGTTGTAGTCACCCAATGCATCCTCCTGTAACTGTCTCTCAAAGGTACAAGCACGAACATACATACCAGTAATGCAACGAGGAATATACTGAAATCGTGCATCAATATCATGGTTCAAACCACCAAAAACTCTATTCATTGTATCATCCTCAGATTCTTCTATGTCACAACGATGCATATAAGATTTGAACTCTTGGTAGTAAGCATGAACAGTGTTCTTGCCTTGTTTAAATTGTTCAAATTTGTGAAGCAATTCACGACGATAGTAAGGAGGGAAAAATTGTTGTCTCATTACATCTTTTAAATATTTCCAAGTTGTGGGTTGGTTATCAATGTTTTTCTTACAATGCACACTCCACCAAACAGAAGCAAAACCAGTAAATGCTCTAGTGGCAGCTCGTAATTGCTCAAGTTCAGAAAAGTCATGGTGACAAAAAAACTTGTTCTACTTCAAGCTCCCAAGCTAGATAAATAGTAGGATTAAATCTACCATGAAATGACGGTAAAGAGATAACCTGACCATGTGCTTGTGTGTGTTGTCCCAACTCTTGTGATGGTGATGATGTGTCCGTCGTCCAAGAACTTATATCTCCGGAACCTGTCATGATTAGTAGAAAAAAACAAAATTCGAGAATAATGTTCCGATGAACTACTAGGATGTGGTTGTAAAGTGCTCACAGTAAAACAAATATCAATATCTTACAAGTTCTTACCAAGCAGCAGGTGGTGACAGGCAACCAGCGGTATCAAATATCTCTGAAGATTGTGTAAAGCGATTGCCAGGGGAACGTATGTATACACAGTGCAGAAATATGTGGAGCTGGGTTGGTTATATATGGTAGCAAAATATTAGCAATAATCAATTCAAAGATGCAATATTGAATAAACGCTCAACGACGGTACTGTGCTGGTCCTAGGCTAGACCGGACTAGAGACGCGAGCCTAGCCTAGAACACTAATGAGGTCACGACGTAGCACAACTAGCATCAATGAAGGATACTAAGTAGCTCTGGACAACAAGATATAAGTGAAGATCACAACGGCAGTAAAGATAATGATGAAAAACAACTGCCAAGCATGATATACAACAACTCTCTCTCCAACTTTCCTCTTGAAAAGTTTGAGCCAATTTTCTGATAACTTTTTTCAAAGAATGCTAATAACTCAAGCTTTCCAATGCAAAAAAGAACCACTCAATTCCGAATTGATATGAGAAGTCAAAGAATTCTAAAACTGGCCTAAAAACTGGAATAAGCTGTGTCCGCGAACTTCGGAGGGCAAAAAGACCTATTTAGAAGACGATTTTGATGTGTCAAATATTGGACTAGCCTCTGCAACTATTTAGATGCGGCTCATCGCTAGCTTTCATTTGAGTACTCGCGGAGCCAAAACGGACTTCGTATGAGGAAGTTAATGCTTGTTTTACTGAACAGTGCACAAAACAGATTCCAATCCGAATTCAACTATGAGATTGAATCTGGATAGATCCAAATTTTGTTTTTTTTTCATCTCTTTTTTTTTCCTCACACTTTTTTCGTTTTCTTTCTCTCTTTTTTTCATCTGACTTTTTTTTCCTTTTTTTGTCTCTCTTTTTTTCTCTGTCTTTTTTTCTCTCCCTCTTTCCAAGAAAAACTAGATAAGATGCGGATTGTATCAAGCGAAGATGTGAACGACCTCAACTATGATTGTGACAATGAACTATGGGTAGCACGTGGTGGAAATTGATGGATGGTGTGGTGGACAGCTATAACACCCCCAGTGTCATGCTACAGTAACCCTCTGTGATTAAGCTAATCATTTTATTAAACAATGCTTGATCACCTTTGATTCAAATATCCTTTGAACTTTCCACTTTCAAGTCAAATTCAATTTGGAAGGGAAATATGAACTTGGACAAAAGTTGCTGCAAAATAGTTCATCTTTTACCCAAAATTCCATAACATTTAATTGTTAAGGAATACAACTTCACCTCCAAGCCAAGATGGACTATAGCAATTTAAAACGGTGCCAAATCAGCGAATTAATTGCTTTTCCATTTATGCAAAATTCTAACAGCTTCAATTAGATTCCAAACTTTTTTTGGCAGTGCACAATATTTCTTTGAATTTGTTTTGGCCAGTGGCGTATTTTTGCAAAGTCTTTTGTGGCTAAAAGAAAATGCAAAAAACCTACTAGTAAAAAAAAACAGGAAAGAAAAGAGAAAAGGCCAGAAACTACTGTGCACTTTAGCCCAGCTAGCTACAGAAGTCAGCCCAACCCAACTAGGCCCCCTTTCGCGTTCTTCCTGTTCACAGGGGGTCGTGGCAGAGATCCCCCAGCCATGGCCGCGCCATGCCGCCGTGGCGGCCATCCACCGCCTCCCCGCGCGTATAAGGTTCCCCTCTCGTCCCCTGGCAAACCCTAGAGTGCTCCCCCTGTCTCCTTTCCTCCCTCGCTCGCCTCTATCTCGATCTGGATTGGAGCCGAGCGCCGCGGTCGCCGTGGCTTCGAAATTTTCGCGGCCACCCTCCTCCCCGAGCTGCGCCAAGGCGTCTAGGAGGACCGGCGCCCTCGTCCTCGTCCGTCTCGAGAACCAGGATGAGCCGGACCGCCCCGCAGCTCGCCGTCACCGTCGTCCTTCTCCGCGCACGCTCCTCTGCTACGCCATCTCCCTCGAAGCTCCCGACGCCCCTGGTCCAGCCCGGCCTCTCTAACCTCGTCCCTGGCACCACCGTGAGCCCCTCTTCCCTAACCCCCTCTCCTGTTGTCGATTCGTCGTCGTAGTCGCCGTCACCAAGCTCGTCCGAGCTCCCGCGTACGCATACGAGTATGCGTGCTGCCACTGCTCTACCTCTTCTCCTTCCGTTGCCACCTGCCGCTGCTCTGCTCCCACGCCCCCCTTCAGCGCACGCCCGCCCGCGCGAGCTGCGCCCGCGCCACGCCTGGGCCCCGTCCCCGCTCGCCGCTGCCTACACCCGCCTCCAGCCGCCCAACCTGCGTTTGCTCACTTGGCCGCGCCTGTATCCACCGGCCGGCGCCCCCGCCGCTGCTCGCCGCCGGCCGAGCTGGGTTCCTCCGCCCACGCGCGTGCGTGCGTGCTTCCCCGTTGGCCGCCTGGCCATTGACTACTCGGGCCGGCCCTGCTTAATTTGGGGGGTGCTAACTCCCCCATTAGCATAACCCCTTCCCACTAATTAGGGTAATTAACTTATTTGTCTATATTAGTTAGACTATTAACTCAATGACAGATGGCCCCGCTGTTAATTAAACAAAATTACCTAACCTACTAGAGTCAGAGAGAATGACATGCGGGTCCCAATAGACCCTCTTTGACTTGTCAAACTGACCAGTCAACCGTTGACTGGGCAGTTGACTGGCCCCAATGTCAGCCAATAGCGCGACTCTGGGTGCACTGCACCGGGTGCACCCAACCTATTCTGCCTTTTTGCTTAAATTCGAGTTTAATTATTAATTAATTTCTGAAATGTTTAAAACTTTGATAAATTCGTAGGAAATAATCCGTAACTCGGATGAAAATGATTTCTACATGAAAGTTGGTCAGAAAAATCCAAAGAATCCGAATACGTGGTCCGTTCATCTGCCACATGCCCCTAGCATGTTGAACATGGAACTTTCCCCCTCTTTCCTCTCTCCGGAATCCGCCTAACGCCGGGAAATCATCCCCGAATGTTTATTCCCTCTGTCTGCAATGTGTAGTACTGCTTTAGGTCGACCCTCGCGCTACGTATTGCCATGTTATGCTTTGTGATACTATGCTTGCTTTATATTTACTATTTCTTCCCCCTCTTCTCTTCGATAGACCCCGAGACCGATGATGCCCCTGTGATCGACTACGTCGACGACAACCTCTCCTTGCCAGAGCAACCAGGGAAGCCCCCCCTTTGATCATCCCGATATTGCCCATTCCATTATCTCATGCTTGCATTAGATTTTGCTACTGTTATTGTTTGCTCCAATTCTGATGCATAGCCTGCTTTGTATCTGCTGTTGTACCTTACCTGCTTTTCCTAAACTGCTTAGCATAGGTTGGTTAGTGATCCATCAGTGAACCCCACTTGTCCTTGTTGCCTCTGCTTCAACATCACGACTCGATCTACGTGATCGAAGACTAGGCCCCGACACCGCACATCACTTCCCCTTAGTTGCTCGACACTACTGGGTTACTATCGAGTACCGAGGGTGAACCTCTTCAACACTTCTGATGTTAACCCTGTAGTGTAGTCATTCGGTCATGGTCATCGAGGGTGATTTCCTCCTTAACCACTTTCGATACGAGTCTGTCGTGCAACCCCTCAAGTGTGAACCTCGGGGGTGATTCCTCTTACGTTCACCTTGATGATTACATCTAGTGGAATCCATCGAGGGTGATTCCTCAGGTTTTCCCCTTGATGTTTGGACACACGGATACTTGTACTTTACCACTGTTACTTGGAAAGACGGGTCGACCCTGAGGGGTACCCGCACGAGCTTAATTGCGAGTGATGTGGAGACGGATTGGCCTGGAGGGTGCCCGCGAGATAATTATGAGGCGTGGCCGGGCATTCCTAGCCCTTGCCGCAAGTCCTCGAGACAGGGCAACGGGGTCACCTCTTTTGTGAGTCTCTACTTGTTACCGCGCGTTCCTAATCCACTATGATTTGGATATTTGATCCGAGGGGCCTCTGGCCTGATAGCACTAACCATCACGTGGGCATAGTATGGGCGTTCTGCGTCGTGTACATCAGCCGAAGCTTAATCGACGTCAGCGACGGAGCGGCGCGCGCCGGGTTGGACTGGTAAGCTCCTGCCTTTTTAGGGAGGTAGCTAGGTCTGCTCACCGGCCGCCCACGCAACGTGCAGGAGTTCCAGGGGCGATGGCCCATGACCCCTGGGGGCATAGGTTTAGTCCGGCGTGCTTGACCTCTCTATTAAGCCTAGGTCGGGTTGCGGCGTATTGTTTGGCCGAGGCCGGGCATGACCCAGGAAAGTGTGTCCGGCCGGAGTGAATCGAGCGTGGTGGGTAAGTTGGTGCACCCCTGCAGGGAAGAAAACATCTATCGATAGCCTGTCCTACGGTAATGGACACTTGGAGTTGTATCCCGATCGATACAACTAGAACTGGATACTTGTGATGAGAACTGGATGGTGATGAGAATTGGACTGTGATGATAACTGGATAGTATGGCTCTGGGATGCCTTTCTCGCAGGGAGTCGAGAAAGGATCCCCGGCCGAGGTTGATAACACTTCTACTACTTTACATTATGCTACTCTACTCCCTCCTATTTGCTGCAAGATGGTGGTTTCCAGAAGATGCTAGTCTTCGATAGGACTAGGCCTTCTCTCTATTCTGGCATTTCTGCAGCCCAGTCCACATATACAACCTTCCTTTCATAATGTTGCATATG